>OU015494.1:65262569-65540069 GCA_907164885.2 Dolomedes plantarius | reverse complement strand
GCCATGGTCAGGACTTTACACAAAAGTACCGAAGCGATCCAAAGGGTCAAAAACCATGGGAAAAATACCCTTTGGCGCTGAATCGCAATACGGAAAACGCCGACCCGAACGAAACAATATATAAACGGTAGCGGAGTGAAAGAATATACGAGCGCACCCCCCCAACAAGATACAAACGATAGTGCGAGTCGAGTAAATAAACGAGCGCACCCACCCCAACAAGATATAAACGATAGTGCGAGTCGAGTAAATAAACGAGCGCACCCACCCCAACAAGATATAAACGATAGTGCGAGTCGAGTAAATAAACGAGCGCACCCCCCAACAAGATATAAACGATAGTGCAAGTCGAGTAAATAAACGAGCGCACCCCCCCCCAACAAGATATAAACGATAGTGCGAATCGAGTAAATAAACGAGCGCACCCACCCCAACAAGATATAAACGATAGTGCGAGTCGAGTAAATAAACGAGCGCACCCCCAACAAAATATACAAACGCCCCCCCAACAAGATATAAACGGTAGTGCGGGTAAAAAGATGCACCCCGAACAATTATATAAAACGGTAAAGCGGCCCCGCTGAAAGGCAAATGCATATTAGGACACAGTTCAAAAAGAAATTTACTTTTACGAATACATCACAGTTAAAATTTTTTACTTACATCCAACTGACAAAAAAATAATTTCATGCATAACAAGCAAGCCATTCACACACACACACACACACACACACACATCACATTCATACCAACGGGTCCTACTCAGCATTCCGAGGGGAGCCCCATACAAGTTTTATTTTTTCTTGTAACTCCCCCGTCCAGTGAGGAGTGCCACCTCAAGGTCGGAATGCCTACGCTCATGTGCTGACCCACAGCATTTAAGCCCTTGTCCGGTAGGTGCTATCGTTCATCACATGTGCCTCTAGCGTTATCTCTCCCTCGGAAAGAGAGAGAGATGGTTGAGAGACAATCGTGTGATCCCATAAGCACGTCCGGACGGACACCTTACTTGGCCCAACGAGTGGGGAAGGCAGCCTTGTAGGGTCGCACGCGTGGAGGTCATCGGGGAGGGATAGTTAGGCCCAAAGTGCCATAAGGCCGACTGCCCACCCTCCAGTGGTAACTCGACAGCCGCCAGCACCCCCTACCTCTGCCTTTAGTCCTAAACAATCTGAAAACATGAAATACAAAACATTTTTCATACTTACCTTAAAAAAAAACATTCACACACATTCATACCAACGGGTCCTACTCAGCATTCCGAGGGGAGCCTCATACAAGGAAAATTGCTTTCGCTTGTAACTCCCCCGGCCAGTGAGGAGTGCCACCTCAAGGTCGGAATGCTTACGCTCATGTGCTGACCCACAGCATTTAAGCCCTTGTCCGGTAGGTGCTATCGTTCATCACATGTGCCTCTAGCGTTATCTGTCCCTCGGAAAGAGAGAGAGATGGTTGAGAGACAATCGTGTGGTCCCATAAGCACGTCCGGACGGACACCTTACTTGGCCCAACGAGTGGGGAAGGCAGCCTTGTAGGGTCGCACGCGTGGAGGTCATCGGGGAGGGATGGTTAGGCCCAAAGTGCCATAAGGCCGACTGCCCACCCTCCAGTGGTAACTCGACAGCCGCCAGCACCCCCTACCTCCGCCTTTAGTCCTAAACAATCTGAAAACATGAAATACAAAACCACAGAGGTAAAATAAATAAATAAATAAATTTAGTTTTAAATCTTAAGTAAAAAAATTTAATGTAAAATCTTAAGTAAATTTAATCTTAACCGTGTCCTAATATGCATTTGCCTTCGCCCAGTGAGGGGTATGCCCCGGTACTCCGGTAGCGCCGGCCTCACTGAACTCCGTCCAGGGATCGCCAAATGACCCCCGGTGAGCGCCTAGGGAAGGATTGCAACCAGAGCCGTACGTTAACACCGCAAGGTTTCGAGCTCTGGAGACAACCGCTCCCGCCGGCCGAAGCCGGCACGCTGAACTCCGTCCAGGGATCGCCAAATGACCCCCGGTGAGCGCCTAGGGAAGGATTGCAAAAAGAGCCGTACGTTAACACCGCAAGGTTTCGAGCTCTGGAGACAACCGCTCCCGCCGGCCGAAGCCGGCACGCTGAGGTTTTCAACGTTGGGAGCCTCCTTATATACGATCCGTGCGAAACACAGCGCCCCTAGCGGATGTCTCCCATTATACCTTCAGCTCTCGCAGAGTGAGGACGTGCTTGGCGGAGCTCCATGTTAAAATGTACTTTGCGTTGGACAATCAATGGATGGATTGACTTGAAATTTTTATGATGGGTAGAGTTTTTATATAAGGTTTAAAGGGAATCCTTTGCTTGCCAATGATTTTTTTAAAAGTTTTTTTTTAAAACAAAATTTCAATCTCGCGATATTATGGATGGATTGACTTGAAATTTTTATGAGTGTCATATAAGGTTTATAGTGAGACCTTCGCTGGGGGGGCATTGGTACTTTGCTAAAAGTGATTTAAAAATTTTTTTAAAAAAATTTCAATCTCGCGATATTATGGATGGATTGACTTGAAATTTTTATGAGTGTCATATAAGGTTTATAGTGAGACCTTCGCTGGGGGGGGGGCATTGGTACTTTGCTAAAAGTGATTTAAAAATTTTTTAAAAAAAATTTCAATCTCGCGATATTATGGATGGATTGACTTGAAATTTTTATGAGTGTCATATAAGGTTTATAGTGAGACCTTCGCTGGGGGGCATTGGTACTTTGCTAAAAGTGATTTAAAAATTTTTTAAAAAAAATTTCAATCTCGCGATATTATGGATGGTGGAATTGTCGTCGAGAAAAAATTGTCGAAAAAAAATTGTGGTGGAATTGTCGTCGAGAAACACGTCGAGAAAAAATTGTAAATTGCTAAATATAGATTATTTAATAACCTTGAAAAAAAAAAAAATTTTTTTTTTTTTCAAGGTTATTAAATAATCTATATTTAGCAATTTACAATTTTTTCTCGACGCCTCGAGTGAGGTATAGAGTTGCACAGGTCGGCCCTTCTGTTCTTCATGCGCTCGGCCACCTTGGTCGCCGTCCAGACGTGACAGGTGAGATTTCCGCAATCGGGGCACGTCTTCTCATTGGGAAGGGCCAAGACGAAAACGTCTCGTTCGTCGTCTCGGAAATAATCTCTTTTCGTCCGACTGTCGGGCACGTAAATTCTCTTCGGGGAAAACAGGGCAAGTCCGGCCGCCAGTCTCAGGGTGACTAACTTGGACGTCCTGTCGCACCAATGCACCGTCCGGTAACGAAATCGGTCGTCCACGATTGTCGCCCCCACGTCGGGATCCACGGCGAGCACCACGTATCGGGATCTCGATCCGTCGTATCGGCGACGTCCGAACTGGTAGGTACGTCGCACGAGGTCCGAGGTATCGGTTCGCATGATAAAATGCAACACGTCGAAAAACTCTTCGGTAGACATTACGACCAAACCGGACAACCAAGCACAATCCCCAGAGCTATCGGCGCTGATATATATACACTACTGCTACAACTAACGCTGATGATAATTTGAAGAAAAATATATTTCTGACGATAAAATTTATATGTGACCTTGAAAAAAAAAATTTTTTTTTTTTTTTTAAATATAATAATAATATGCTATGGAAATTTTCGGCGAATTTATACGCTTGTCTCGCCCAGCAGCTTCTTCATTCGAGATGTCCGTCGTCACCTGCTGGAGTTGCGAGAAAATAGTCCCCGCTTTCACGGCCTTCCGGTTTTCGTGCGGCCATGTATGCCACGTATATTGTGCCAGGAGGCGAGAGCTCTTCTGGGACTGCGAGACATGTTACGATCCCGACGAATACGATCGGATGATGCTCGCCAACATGCCTCAGTACAGCGATATAGATCCCAAATTGCTGTGGTCGTCGTCAAAGTCTACGAGGGGCGTCAACAAGCATCGTTTGCACCAGTAATCTTCTCCCCGGCATAATTCGAAACGTATCTCGCTCCTGGGTCTAAACACCACGTCCACCCTGTCGACGCAGCAGCAGCAGCAGCAGCACTCTTTGCAGAGATCCCGATGATAAATCGTGACCATCGCTTCGTCATCGTCGGCGCCGTCCCATAATTCCCACCAATACGCCGCGTTGAACATCTCGTTTCGTAAATCCAAAGTCACTTTACGAAACGCCACGACGGGAGGAAATACCGAACGTTTCGGACGGCGTGGTTTCCGGATACCTCGCAGCAAAAACGAACGATCGTCCAATTGCAATCTCGTCACAATCCGTCCGGGTAAACCCAACCCGTCAACTAAATCTTGGGGATAGTATACTGTAAGCAATTTTCTATGTTAATAGATGGCAGCATGTAACAGACCGCACGAAGAATGTGAGCGCATGCGCACTGCAATATTGTAACAGAGAGAGAGCGATGTGTAATGGATGGCGGTCGCACGTTGACGGCCAGCCGCTAAGTGTTTTATATATTCCTCAAATAAAACTGTTGTTATCGTTTTAAGTATAATGTCATGTTGATCTTCCGTTATTAAGTAACCAGAAGCTTGCCTTGTTAGCAAAAGAAGAGCTAACAATTATCAGAAGAGGGATAGAGGAACTTCCTGACAACGGCAACGTACAAGGTAATCTTGAATATTTGAATTTTTGTTTTACTCAAAAATGGCGTACTTAGGCAGATATAAGAAGTGTGATTTAGTTCAGTTAGCGATTGAGTTGGGCGAGAGTGTCCCTGAAATTAGTACGATAGTTATTTTGAAGGATATTATAACCAAAAGTAAAAACTATGATGAACCGTTTGTTAAAGAAGTGTTAGCAGGATTAGTTGACGAAAGAGTGAAACAGGAAACACAAAAATTTGAATTTGAGCGAGCTTTGCAAGTAGAGAAATTAAAAATTGAAAATCAGAATAAGATAGATGAACAGGAATTACATAAAATTGAACAACAATATGCTTTTGAATTGGAAAAATTAAAAATCCAGAATCAGAATAAGATAATTTCTCAGGCTGAAAGTAATGTTATTGTACCAGAAGTAAAGAAAAACACTATAGATTTGAGGAATTTAATGCAGAAATTTGACTTAAAAGACGGAGATATAGCTTCATTTTTGGTATTATTTGAAAGGCAAGCTAAACGAGTAGGACTTATGGAGAGTGACTATGTAACACACTTATTAGGGCTATTGCCTCTTGAAATTACTCAGCTAATTGCGAGAGAATCAGAACAGGAAACTAATGAATATATATTTGTGAAGAATTTATTGTTAAAAAGATATAAACTAAGTCCCGAAAGTTTTAGACAGAAATTTGTCAACCGTGTTAAAGATGTAAACGGCACGTGGACTGATTTTGTATTCGAATTACGCACCTATTTCAATGAGTGGTTAACAGGATTAAATATAAATGACTTTGAATCCCTAAAAGAACTTATGATTACAGATCAATTAAAAAAGCGAGTCCCAAATACGATGCGTGAACATTTCATTGATTCTTGGCCAAAGTTTGTTAAAGCGAATGATTTAGCCCAAGTGCTGGACGATTATGAAAACGTTCGATCAGGAATTAAAACTAATAGCGAAAGCAGAAATACGAAGCATACTAACTATCGTGATGATTTTAAATACTACCCGCATTCAAATTACAGGATGAGTAATCGTAATACGAATAGGTTCGATTCGAGCAAGTTTGAGAACAAAAACGCGAACGTCAGCAGAAGTAAAATAAATGAAAAAGAAACCGCAACTAATAAAGTATTTAGTTCTTCGATACGCGATGATAGAGCATGTTTTGTTTGTGGAGGGAGAAACCACATTGCTAAGTTTTGCAGAAAAACGAATGAGGCGCGGAGCGAAAATCTGAATGTTTATGGGAATCGTGAAATGACGGCGCCAGACAAATATCTACGCCAGGCAAAGATAAACAATCAAAGCATTAGTATTTCACTTGACACGGGAAGTAGCTGTTGTCTGATGAAAATGTCAATTGCTAAAAAGTTAGGATTAAATATTACTCCATGTAAAAAGGATCTTTATTCGTTTGGAAACCAAATTAATCCAGTTTCGCAAAGTCTAGGTGTTACAGTTACAGATATAGAGATAGACGATGTTTTGGCTAAGGACGTTACTATTTTGATCGTGTCAGACAATACACAACCAGTTGATTTATTAGTTGGAAGAACATTGCTCGATTTACCGTACATAGCTTATGCTAGGGTTGGAGAAAACTTACATATCGGATATGCGAAAGATTACCCATTCGTTAATTTAGAATTTATTGAGGAAAACCCAGCGGTTAAATTGAAAGTAACTGAAACAGTACAAATTGTGAAGAATAGTATAAATTTTGTCAAAGCGAAGACTGAAGATTTAAATGATGGTTTAATTATGATTAGGGGAGAAGGTGAAAATTTAGACTCATTATTGGAAGTCAAGGAAGGGGAAACAATTGTACCAGTTATTAATACCAGAGATAGTAATATTATATTGAATAGAAATCAAAATGTTGGTAAAGCGGAATTAGTGGACGATGTCAATTTAAAGTCGTATAAGGACAATATAAATTTTGTTAATGAAGCACAATCATTAGAACCTCTAGACATGAGTACTAACGTAGAACGAGAACTTATAACTTTAGAACAAATTAAATTTGACGAGACGTTACTTGAAGACCAAAAGCAAGATATAGTTCGTTTGTTGAATGAATATAGAGACTGTTTTGCATTTGATTTAAATGAATTAGGATGCACAGATTTAACTTTCATGGATATTAAAGAGATAGACGGTAGTAAGCCGGTATGTTCCCGACCGTATAAGACGAATGCTTCTGAGCGTAATATTATCAAACAAATTGTAAAAGAATGGAAAGATAGCAAAATTTTTCGGAAACACGGTCACCATACGCAAGTCCAGTTTTGTTAGTGAAAAAGAAAACAGGTGAACACAGATTAGTTATTGATTTTCGTCGTCTTAATAATCAAACGGTAAAGGATAAATTCCCCCTGCCAAAAATAGATGATTTATTGGAAAGTTTGAGCGGTGCTAAATTATTTACCACCTTGGATTTAGCTCACGGTTACTTGCAGATTCCATTGTCGGAGGAAGCGAAGAAAAAAACAGCCTTTATTACACCTGACGAAACCGGACAATTCGAGAGAATGATTTTTGGATTGGTTAATGCTCCCTCAGAGTTTCAAAGATTAATGTATCAAGTACTAGGACCGTTATTTCTTACTAAAGCTGTTTGTTACTTAGATGATATCCTCATACCTGCTTTCTCTTGGGAGGACATGCTTGAAAGATTGGTATTAGTTTTGGAACGTCTACGATTAGCGAAACTTACTCTTAAACTTGCTAAGTGCGAATTTGGTAAAAAGGAAGTACAATTTTTGGGTTTTGTAATAAATGCCGATGATTTAAAGCCAGGTTTAAGGAAAATAAAAGCTATTGAAGAATACGTTGAATCTAAGAATATTTATGAAGTAAAAAGATTTCTAGGACTTACAGGTTTTTTTAGGCGTTTTGTTTCTAAATACGCGGAGAAGGCCGAACCATTGAGTAGATTAACTAAGAAAAATAAAGATTTTGAGTGGAAAGAAGAACAGAAGAATGCTTTTAAAGCTTTCAAAGAAATTCTTAGTAATCAACCAGTTTTAGCTCACTATAACCCCACATTAGAGACGGAAGTACACACAGATGCGAGTTCAGATGGATTAAGCGGAATGCTACTTCAACGTGGAGACTATGGAAAATGGCATTTGGTGTATTGCGTAAGTAAGAAGACAACTGATGTAGAAAAGAATTACCACTCAAGTAAGCTAGAATTAATGGCCATTGTATGGACACTTGACAGATTAAGACAGTATCTCCTTGGAATTAAGTTTACAATTGTTACTGACTGCCAAGCATTGATCTACATGAATTCGAAGAAAACGACGAATCCCCAGATAGCTCGATGGTATGATTTGATTCAGGAATTTGATATAGAGGTAAAGCATAGACCGGGTACGAAGATGAGTCACGTCGATACGATGAGCAGAGCTCCAGTTTTAGAGGCAGAAGATACTATGACAAGCATAATAGAACGAAATTTAGAAGTTTGTCTTACACTTAGTGAAGAAGAACAAGTTTTAATAATTCAACATGCAGATCCAGAGTTAAGGAAATTAATAGACATTTTTCGAAAAGATGAGTATGAAAGGACAACTGATGACAAACAGAAAATATGCAATTATGTTTTTAAAGGAAATAAGCTGTATAGAAAAGTTAAAGAGAAGGGAAAAGAAAAGCTACTTTACGTAATCCCCAAAAGCATGAGGAAAAGTACCGCAGTGAAGTTCCATGATCTGATGGGACACTTTTCAGTCGACAGAACTGCCAACAAAATTAAAGAATTATATTGGTTCCCTTATATGAAGCGTTACTTACGAAGACATATATCTATGTGCTTTGAATGCCTGATGAACAAAGTACCAGGAGGAAAACAACAAGGCTATTTGCACCCCATTAAGCCAGGAAAACGACCATTCTCTCTTATACACATGGATCATCTGGGTCCATTTGTGAAAAGTTCTCGAAGAAATCAAGACTTACTAGTAATAATTGATAACTTCACCAGATTCACACGACTTTTTCCAGTCAAGAATACTTCATCGCTACACGTCTTAAAAGCTCTCAAAACTTTTGTTGAAGAATTTGGATTACCAGACAGAATTGTCAGCGACAGAGGCACTTGCTTCACCTCTCGTCAGTTCGAACAATACTGCCAAGAAAACGGAATTCATCATACCTTAAATTCTACGCAACATCCACAAGGCAATGGTATGGTAGAGCGAGTTAATAGAACCATCTTATCAACAATAACGACATCCATGAAGGACCAACGTCATAAAGACTGGGACTTACGAATTAAAGAAACTGAAAGAAATTTAAACAACGTAGTTAACAAAACCACAGATAAAACTCCCTTCGAGATGCTACATGGCTACTTGCCCAGATTCAATGATGGTATCCTCAGGAAAGTAGCAGACGCAGACGCAGAAAAATGGGAAGACCCGAAAGAAATTCAAGAGAAAACACGTAAAGAGATTGAAAAGAAGCAACAAAAAATGAAGGAAGATTATGACAAGAAAAGGTGTCGAACTATAACATACGAACCAGGAGAAATAGTAGTTGTCAGACGACCAGCAAAACCAACAGGAGAACCTACGAAGACGCAAGCGAAATATAGAGGACCACTGATAATTACAGAAACACTGCCGAATGACACATACAGAGTTACTCAGCTGGAGGAAAAGCAGAAAGGACGATTTTACACCACCACAGCTCACGTCAGTCAACTCAAGCCATGGCCTAAACCTCAATATGAAGTCGATGACGATGACGATTCAGACAACGAGGCTCCCAGTGCAGAACCTCCTGAACCACCTTAACTTAGTTCAAATCATCACCAGGTAACAACCTCCGAAGATCAGGTAATATAGTTTTTTTATTCTTTTTTTAAATTTTACCCAAGAACTCTTGAACTCTAAGAAGGACTCAATTAGGACATTATCCAAAAGACTTTGAAGACCATATATTATTTTTGTTTTTTTAGCACATTGTTTATATTTCTAAATGTTTAAGTTGTATTTTTAGTAGTGTTATAAGTACGAATTGAGGGCAATTCTCTGTCAGGATGCCCGAATGTAAGCAATTTTCTATGTTAATAGATGGCAGCATGTAACAGACCGCACGAAGAATGTGAGCGCATGCGCACTGCAATATTGTAACAGAGAGAGAGCGATGTGTAATGGATGGCGGTCGCACGTTGACGGCCAGCCGCAAAGTGTTTTCTATATTCCTCAAATAAAACTGTTGTTATCGTTTTAAGTATAATGTCATGTTGATCTTCCGTTATTAAGTAACCAGAAGCTTGCCTTGTTAGCAAAAGAAGAGCTAACAATACCAACTGCCGCAATCGGGACTCGCAAAGTGCCACGAGAGAAGCAGCCATGGTCAACCGTCTAAAATTCTTCAGCTATAAGTATATATACTTTCATCCGGGGCCAAATCTTTCTCACGCGACGATTAAAACTATATACGACCTTGAAAAAAAAAAAAAATTTTTTTTTTTTTAAGTTATATATGGATTTCATCTTTTTTTCCCCCAAGGGTTTATATACTCGTTTCGCCCACCACTTTGCTTCAGTTCGCCATGGAAATCTGTGCCATTTGTCAAGAGACCGTGAGCACTACGGGAATGATGTTGCTATGCGGTCATCGCTTTCATCGGACGTGTTTGGCCGTGTGGGTGGTGGAGGAACAGCGGAATTCTTGTCCCTATTGTAGGAAAGCCATTCACTGTCGGACCTTGGCCAGCGTGGAGCGACATGCTTACGAGGTGGAAGGAATGTCCCTGACCACTCGATACTTTCGAGAGGAACCCTTCACGTCCCTGGACAAAGACTTTCAATTGTTTTTAAAGAGGAGGGCTTACAGGCTGTACGGGAAGGATGCCTCCAGACACCGGAACGTGACCGAGGAGGACCTTTCACGATATCCTCCTTGGACGACGTTAAAATTGGCCAAGATGCTATTTTGGAATACGCGCAGGAAAAGAATGATCCGACACATCTGGAAGTTCATAAGACGACATCATCGGTGCAATTGGGAATGTAAAGATACCCCTTGCATCAAAAGGTTCGTAAAACACCTCGTCCTCCATGCCGTCCAAGCACGGCTAGAGTAGCCCGGGTTAGGAATGGTATTATTTGATCCTGGAGGTCGGAGAAAAAGTATTCCTGGATACAAAGTATCTACAACCTAGGGGAAAAAAAAAAATTAAATTTTTTTTTTCTTTTTTTTTCTTTTTTTTTCTTTTACTTGTTTCGCAGTTTCGTCAGAGATATTTTTCTCCGACCTGTTTCGTAGGATCAAATAATATCATTCCTACCCCGGGCCAGATGTGTTTCCGGGTAGAGTGACAAAGCGGATGGTGGCTTGGAGGTCCCGGCAGATGTTTTTCTTCAGTGGACACCGCGTTGATAATAGCCTATAGCTCGTAGAACCCCCTAAATTATCATTTTCAGAGTGATACTAGTCGCGGTCGTTTTAAGAATCGGGAAGTCCAGCAGAGTCGTTTGGTACAAACCGCATCTCTCTACGGCAATTAGGGACCGAGTTATGACGGTCCGAACTTGTGCTGAAGTTCACGGGTTCGAGAGGGAAAATTTTACTTTCGTCCGAACCCCATCATGTAGTACCTCTATGGAACGGTCTCGACGAATGCTGTCTAACTGTCATATTTTTGTTTGTTTAATTATGAGGGGGCCACGAGCCTACCTTAAAATTTCAATTTTTAAGGTCTATTTGGTCGAGTTTATTTTATGAATCGGGTAGTCCAGCAGAGTCGTTTGGTACAAACCGCATCTCTCTACGACAATTAGGGACCGACGGTCGGAACTTTTGCTGAAGTTCGCGGGTTCGAGACCGTTAATTTTACTTTCGTCCGAACCCTATCATATAGTACCTCTATGGAACGGTCTCGACGAATGCTGTCTAACTGTCATATTTTTGTTTTATTATGAGGGGGCCATAAGCCTACCTTAAAATTATACCTTAATATTATAGGAGGCCCCGGCAGATTTTTTTTTCATTTCGGCGGCTTCAGTTTGTTCGTGGCCAGATGTGTTCCCGGGTCGAGTGATAAAGCGGCCGTTGGCTCGGCAGATGTTTTATTCTTTCAGCCTTGTTCAGTTCGTTCGTGGGATCGAGTGACAAAGAGGCCGTTGACTCGGCAGATGTTTTTCTCTTTCAGCCTTGTTCAGTTCGTTCGTGGGATCGAGTGACAAAGAGGCCGTTGACTCGGCAGATGTTTTTTCTTTTAGCCTTGTTCAGTTCGTTCGTGGGAACCGGGTCGAGTGACAAAGAGGCCGTTGGCTCGGCAGATGTTTTTTTCTTTTAGCCTTGTTCAGTTCGTTCGTGGGAACCGGGTCGAGTGACAAAGAGGCCGTTATCTCGGCAGATGTTTTTTTCTTTTAGCCTTTTTCAGTTCGTTCGTGGGAACCGGGTCGAGTGACAAAGAGGCCGTTGGCTCGGCAGATGTTTTTTTCTTTTAGCCTTGTTCAGTTCGTTCGTGGGAACCGGGTCGAGTGACGAAGAGGCCGTTGGCTTGGAAGGTCAATGACCCCCGGCAGATGTTTCTTTTCATCAGGACGTGGTTTCAGTTTGGAAGGCAGATGTTGCTGTATTCATATATATGATAGCCTATAGCTCGTAGCAGCCCCCCCCTAAATTATCATTTTCAGAGTGATCCTAGTCGTGGTCGTATTAAGAATCGGGCAGTCCCGCAGAGTCGTTTGGTACAAACAGCATCTCTCTACGACAATTAGGGACCGAGTTATGACGGTCCGAATTTGCGCTGCAGTTCGCGGGTTCGAGAGGGTAAATTTCACTTTCGTCCGAACCCCATCATGTTGTACCTCTATGGAACGGTCTCGACGAATGCTGTCTAACTGTCATATTTTTGCTTAATTATGAGATGACCATAAGCCTACTTTAAAATTTCAATTTTCAGGTCTATTTGTCCACGAAAGAAACCGTCTAAAAATCTATAGTTATACATATATATACTTTCATCCCGGGCTAAATCTTTTCCACGCGATGATAAAAACTATATACGACCTAAAAAAAATAAATATATATATAATTAAGGTTTATATAAAATGCCCTTTCATTCCGGTGTCCGTCATTCATTTCTTTGGCACGGCTTGGGTTCGGCTAATTCATTGATCGTTGAAATATCTCATTGAAATATCTTCAAATATCATATAAAGTCTTTCAAATATAAAGAACCATGGATCGAAAGGAATTCTTTGAAAAGAAACCAAACTATACCCTTCAGTTGGTGGACGTGATCTAAGTCCATTTAATCATGGTGGAGGTGGTATGCTCATGGATATACATCCTACTAAAGCGTATTTTAAAAAAAGAATACATAAGCCAGATGTTGGATTACTAGGGGCACCGAAAAATTTTGAACCTTTTTTGCCCCAAGGAAAAATGAAAATACATTCGGATCTTTTGAAACCACCTAATGATGATGATTGTATGTAAATTTGGAATACTAACAAGTAAATATTATGCCATGTACTAAGGTACCTAATGGAAAGTTGGATTTAAAAGGCGGCGGGTGGAGTGTTTCTATCAAGACTCCTGGATCATGGAATGACTGGAGATGATGTAAAAAAAAAAAAAAAAAATAATTTAAATTATTTTTTTTTTTATATTATAATCATCACGTGAAAAAGATTTAGCCCTGGATGAGGTCCCGGCAGATGTTTCTTTTCTTTTCGTCGGCGTCAGTTTGTTCGTGGCCAGATGTGTTTCCGGGTCGAGTGACAAAGCGGCCGTTGGCTTGGATGTCAATGACCCCGGCAGATGCTTTTTCTTTTCGCCTTGTTCGTGGGAACCGGGTCGAGTGACAAAGCGGTTGTTGGCTTGGCAGATGTTTCTTTCCCCCAGGACGTGGTTTCAGTTTGGAACGGTAATATAATTTTCCGCACGGCGGATGTTGCCGTATTCATATATATGATACCCTATAGCTCGTAACCCCCCCCCCCCAAAAAAAAAAAAATAAAAATAAAAAATATCATTTTCAGAGTGATCCTAGTCGCTGCCATTTTATGAATCGGAAAGTCCAACAGAGTCGTTTGGTACAAACCGCATCTCTCTACGACAATTAGAGACCGAGTTATGACGGTCCGAACTTGTGCTGAAGTTCGCGGGTTCGAGAGGGAAAATTTTACTTTCGTCCGAACCCCATCATAAAGTACCTCTATGGAACGGTCTCGACGCATGCTGTCCAACTGTCATATTTTTGTTTAATTATGAGGGGGCCACAAGCCTACCTGAAAATTTCAATTTTTAGGTCTATTTGGTCGCGGTCATTTTATGAATCGGGTAGTCCAGCAGAGTCGTTTGGTACACACAACCATCTCTCTACGACAATTAGGGACCGACGGTCCGAATTTGTGCTGAAGTTCGCGGGTTCGAGACGGTCAATTTTACATTCGTCCAAACCCCAGCATGTAGTACCTTTACGGAACGGTCTCGACGAATGTTATCGAACTGTCATAATTTCGTGGGATGTGGTTTAAGTTTGATCGAAGTTGGCAGATGTTTTTCTTTTCGCCTTGTTCGTGGGGTCGAGTGACAAAGCGGCCGTTGGCCCGGCAGATGTCTCTCTTTTAGTCTTGTTCGTGGGGTCGAGTGACAAAGCGACCGTTGGCCCGGCAGATGTTTTTTTCTTCAGTGGGAACCGGGGCGAGTGATAAAGCGGCGGTTGGTCCGGCAGATGTCTCTCTTTTAGTCTTGTTCGTGGGGTCGAGTGACAAAGCGACCGTTGGCCCGGCAGATGTTTTTATTCTTTTCGCCTTGTTCGTGGGGTGGATTGACAAAGCGGCCGTTGGCCCGGCAGATGTTTTTTTCTTCAGTGGGAACCGGGGCGAGTGATAAAGCGGCGGTTGGCTTGGAGGTCCCGGCAGATGTTTTTTTTTCTTCAGTGGGAACCGTGTTGATGATATCGAGTGACAAAGCGGATGTTGGCTTGGAAGTCAATGACCCCGCCAGATGTCTCACCTCGAATGGCCTCGGGGTTCAATGGTCCCGAGACCATTGAATGCAACGTTTTATAGATCCCAAATTTCCTGTACGTTGAGTAAAAAATTTATTTTATTTTGTTTTATTTTTTTATTATATATATATTTTTTTTTTAAAGAGCTGTTCTCGCGTTCGCTATCAACCGGATACGGCCTGCTATTTTTTTTCCGGTAGCAGCGCTTGCAACCGGATACGCATTGTCACTGGAAGGGGGCTATCAACAGGATGTGGGGCACATGATATTGTGCATCCGTTCCCACGGGATGCGTATATATATATCTGTGGGTGTTTGTAATCAGAGGCAGTCATGGCTTTGGAAGCGCTCCCGATGCTCGTCGTAGACGATGCAGGAGAATGGAGACAGTTATCAGCTCTTAAGGAAGGACTCTTTGCTCGCTTTGTCGACGATAGCATATGCATGAGATGCCGCGTGGACGGAAAATCGAACCGGATGAAGTGGATAATGGATTCCGCGTCGATCTCTCATCTGAGGTATTGCTATGATCATTCGCAAATATATACTGGACGAACCCATCTGATCCACTGGGAGAAAATCCTCAGTAGGTTCAAGACGGAATTCGTCCCCAACAGAAAGAATGCCGACGTCCGATTGGGGTGGAGATGGCGCAACGTATTCCTCGTGAAGATAAATTTTACGTTCGGATTAAGGCGACCGCCTAAAGGTACCGTCGACGTCATCCAGACGGACCGAGTCCCGATATTGATTTTCTTTCCCAAGCAAGCAAAGACCGTCGCGGGGATGCGAGAGCGGACATTCCCGTGGACCGAGGAAAAGGCTTTCCGAGCCCACGTCTTAAAGAGCGAGTCGGTATACATGGTACCGACGGAGCAACCGTACATCCTTCTGACTACGCAGAAGACCCTCTTTGCGATCGATAGGTTGCAGGCCTCGACGTCGATGGAAGTCAGGTCCATGAGGGGTATTTGTTACAGAGACGCAACGAGAGCAAAAATTTGGACCCTCAAAGCAGCAGCAGACCCGTATGCTGGAGGCCCGGTACCCTCGGTGGAACCCATGAAATGGGATGAACGACCACCAAAGGTGAGTAATATATATATGTATGCATATTTATGTATGTATTTATAATGTGTATTCGTGTGTGAATGTACGTATATGCGTATGCATGTGTGTGCTTGTTTGTGTATATGTATGTGCGTATATATGCATGTGTGTATGTATGTATGTGCGTATGTGTTTGTGTGTATATATATGTATGTATGTATAATGTGTATTCGTGAATCTTCAAAGTCAAAATTATTTCAGATATATGGTGTGACTTAATTTTTATGTCTTCACTTAAATCTTGACATTTTTTTTGTCTGCGCTGTTGCTTAAAGTAAACTTATTGTAACAAGTTAGCTCAAGAGACTACATTATTAATAATTTCAAGTTCTTGAACTTTGTGTTTAATGATTTTGCAATACACCATATGCCATTTTTTAAAAATACTAATTACTATATTTGGCGGAAATTGTTTTAGTCATCAGTATAATTTGTGTATTGGTACATTTATTCCCGCCGTCAACCTAGTGAAAATCTTTAAAACCACTGTCTGCCTCAGTAAATGTTCAATACTTATTTTTTTGTTTAAATTTTACTGTCGTTGCAAAAAAAAAATTCTAACAGTTTCTTTTTGTTTTCGCCACAGGTTCATCGGCCGCCCGAGTTTATCCGACCACCACCGCCAAAGATGCAGCCGCCACAGATGCAGCCGCCACAGATGCAGCCGCCACAAATCCAGCCGCCACAGATGCAGCCGCCACAAATCCAGCCGCCACAGATGCACCCGCCACAAATCCACCCGCCACAGATGCAGCAGACACAGATGCACCCGCCACAGATGCAGCAGACACAGATGCACCCGCCACAGATGCAGCAGACACAGATGCAGCAAGACTTTTTCCGATCCCCAGACTTTTCCGTTACACTAGATGTTACCGAGCCGGCTTTCGAACACCAGACACCAGAAGTTATCCAGTCTTCTACACAGTTCCCAGATTTCATCCAACTGTTTCCCCAGGACGTTATCCAACCCTCGGAAGCAGAGTGGCCTCCCCTCACCGACGAGCAAACACAAATGCTCGTGGAAATGTATATGATGGAGGAGGAGGAGGATGTCACCGAGATCAATTCGTTTTCAGATGACTTTTTTAAAGACTGTTTCTTGTAATATGTGGTTGTAAAAATATTGTATATTAACAAATAAAGATGAAAAGGAGGGCGCTCGGAAAGAAAAAAAAGGAAAGAAACGGCAAAGTTTCTTTCTTTTTTTTCTTTCCGAGTCCCTTTTTTTTTAAGTCTTTATCTATACCAACCTTGGATTTTTTTTTTTTTAAGCAGCAGCTGTCATCTGTTTATCGTCGGCGGAAACCGGATACGGGTGTGTGTGTGTGTGTGTGTGTGTTTTTCCCCGAGGATATCTTTGGGACCGGATACGGGTATTTCCCGACCGGATGAGGATATCTTTGTCGAGCACAGGATGTGCTCATTTAGCAGCCCGGTCGCTTCGAGCATAGCACGATCAGAAATGGACCGAGTCGACGACTGGTTAAACACGCATTTTGGCGGCTCTTAGGGCCAATCCCTGCGGCGATGGGACGGCAACGGCAATCGTCTCCCAGAGGACCATTCCGATGAATCTTCGGGGCCTCTGCCGTCGCTAGACGAAATATTGAGACGGCGATACGACACCAGCGGCAGTCTCCCATCCACAGTTCCCCGGCCCCCGTCTATCGACGGCGAAACAATCGATCTGGTAGCGATATCAGACGGACGGACGGAGGAGTGTCCAATTTGTCTGGATGTCATAGGCACTTACAAAACGACGACGCCATGCAATCATCACTTTCACAAGGAATGCATGGACAGGTGGTTGAACGTGGGACAATGGACGTGCCCACTCTGCAGGACAGATTTATTTTCTTTTTACTTCGACTGATGACGACATATTTTTTTTGTAAAAAAACTGTATGCAACTATGTAAATGTCAACATGTTGTAAAATATTTTTTTTTATGAATAAAGATGGAAAAAAGGCTCGGAAAGAAAAGAAAAAAAAACGGATCTGTTTTTTTTTCTTTTCTTTCCGAGCCTTTTTTTTTTAAAGTCTTTCTTTATACCAACCTTGGAGTACTAGCAGAGGATAAAATTAATATAGTAAACAAAAGCTGCAGCATACCAGAATACTTAAATAAATAAATAGTGTAAAAATATATCACCTCGTAAATAAGCTCATATTTAACCCTCAAGCATTTGAGATTAACAGTTGTGAAAAGGTTTCGTTTAGGATGCTTTCTAATACCATTTCGTATCACTGGTTGAATCCTTTGATAATATAAATGATATTACAGGCGGTACAATTTTTTTTCTCTCCGGCGATTTTTTTATTATAATATATATATTTAACACTGGAACTTTGTAATACACAGGCTTGCAAAGCTGAAAATAATACAAGGAAAAGGGACAGTTTTCAATAAATAGATTATTTATTTTGTTAACAAAATTACGGATTTGCGACTACTACTACTACTACTACTAGCACATTGAGGATAAAATAAATATAGCTGCAGACCAGAATACTTAAATAAATAAATAAATAGTGTAAAAAGAAAATATCACCCCGTCATATTTAACTCTCAAACATTTCCGATTAACAGTTGTTAAAAGTTTTTTATTTTTCATTTAAGATGAGAATGGTTTCTAATACCGTTTCGTACCACTGGAGTTCTAAGAATATAGTTGATATTACAGGTGGTACATAAAAAGGTGGAATTACACTGGAACTTTGTAATATACAGGGACAGTTTTATAATAAATAGATCTACGTTAACAGCTGACTTTTTTATAATTATTAACTCACTTTCTTGTGCGTGTACAAATCTTGCAATCGATTTTTAACTAACTTTCCCTCAGAAAATTTAAATAAAACCATGGTAAAGTTCTTTTTTATCTCGTAATTATTTTCGATCTTTGGGGACGTTTTAAACCCAAAGCAAAGGAATGTATGCCAAGAATTCGGAGGGCCACGAGATCTATCCGAAGAACGCGAGCGGTCGGGAAGTGTATAGGAAGAGTGCGAACGGTCGCGACGCGTATGCCCGCGAGGGTGAGCGCGAAAAGTATGCTTTGGACCGGCACGGGAACGAGTATGCGAACACTTATCGTTATGCGAGGGATGCGACCCAAACGGGGTATTATCCGCGTGTGGGCGAGAAGGAAGTGTATGCGAGGTTCGGGGGTTCCCTCAAGTACAGGAAGGACGCGACGAGAAACGAGAAGTATGCGAAAAACCAGGATGGGGACGAATACTGGAACGGTGTGCGTTATGCGACGTTGAGGAACGGTTTGTCTTATTATCCTCGGCGGAAGAATGGTCGAGAGTATTATCCGGGATCGTACGTGACGGATGCCTGGGGCGGCGAGGTGTATGCTCGCGACGAGTATGGTGTGCAATATTGTAAGCCGTCCGTGTATGCCAAGACGCGATATTCCGACGAGTATTATCCGCGACGACGATGGCAGGAGTAGTAAAGAGACAGAGATGTATTGCGTCAAGTGTAAGGAACAAACGGGTACGTCCGACGAGGCGATCGTGATAACGAAAAACAACCGGCTGCAGCTGGCGGGTGTGTGCGTCCAGTGCGGCACCCAGAAGCGCCAATTTATCAAGAAGGAGGAAATCGTGCGCCGCTAAAAAAAAAAAAAATTTTTTTTTTTTTTAAATAAATATATTATTATTTAATTATTTCTTTGATAAATTGTCGCCGAGACAGTTTATCGGCGTTCGACTATATAAACCTTCCTCCGAGTCACAAAAATCGTTTCAGATTTTTTTCGTCGCTGCTGCCATGTGGTTCCGATTGGCCGCCGTACCCAGGAAACCCGATTTGTGTTTGTTCATCGGTATGGACAAGAACGTTTATTTTAGAGCCCTGGACGTCGGAAGCTTTTTGAAATTCGGCGACGTTTACGGATTTACGAACCGTTATTCCTTCATCAGTGTCTGGGACGTGACGCCGCCATTTCTACGCGATAAATTGCGCAACACGAAATTGTTCACGTACGAGCAAGTCATCCTCCTCATGGAAACGCGTCGTCATCCAAGAACGGGGGCTTTGAGATTTCAACCCAGCGCTTTCAAGATGATTTGGGAAAGGGGAGTGATCCGTAATACCAGAGAGCCCTACGCGTCTTTCTCTCTCGTAAATGCTCCCATGGTGGCCATAGAATGGGAGCCCCTCGAAAATTGTACCCCGTTGCAGCAATGGATCGACACTTTGAAAGAATGCGTGGAGCCGGAATATCAAAATCCTCCCGTCCGTGAAGATTTACCACCCGCCGTGTTACGGAAACCTGATGACTCGTCCAAAATGATAGAGATAAATTATCTAGCCATGGGTCGAATGCGTTACGAAGAGCTACCCACTGAATTTTGCTTGAAGGTCCGGATAAACGACCGAGAGGAAAAGATCAGATATATTCGACAGGAAGTTCTATAGTAAAAAAAAAAAAAAAAAATTTTTTTTTTTTCCCAAAAGGCGCAGATAAACCGTTGCTTTAAAAACCAGCGGACCCGGTGTACTAGTAGTAGTAGACAAGGAAAAGTCATGGAACATGCGGTGAACGAAGCGGTCGCCGAAAAGTTACGAGCTGCGGGCCCTTTCGTCACCAAAGAGACGATGCAGTTGCGGGTCCTCAGGGACATCGTCGTGAATATTTTCAAGATGGACATGCATACGATTTTCGATTTGAAACAACAATTGTACGTATCGCCCGATACGATCAACCCCGAAATACTGCCGGCGAACGACGAAAGCGTGGAAAAATTCTTGTCGAGAGATTACCATCGCCGGCCGGATCTGACGAAACTCGCCAACGTCTTGTACAAGAAGAGGATGACGATGGGGGACGGTCGGAAACTCGACGCTCTGTTCGCCGTGGACGGTTACGGCGGATACGAATACAAGAATTACGTCGGGAATTTGGCCGAGGTCGACCCGTACACGAAGGCCGTGAGACGACTGTACGAACTGGGAGAAGGGATGACGCCCGACAAGGTGCACGAGGCAATCGTCGACGCGTTCAGGGGTTCCTGCGAAGGGTTAGCCTTACAGTTTCGGAAATTCCTCGGTCCCGACTTCGATGCCGCGGCCGACATGAAAAAGAGAGAAGTGGAAAAGAAAAACGAGAGCGGTAAGAAACGAAAGGCGGCGGAAATTTCGTCGAACGCATAGTAATAATCATTATATTAAAAAAAAAAAAAAAAAAAATTTTTTTTTTTTTTTTAAATTATTATTATTGTTATTATTAAAAAATTTCTCCTAAGGGGCTGAGGTATATATGCTGGGATGATCTAGCACGCTCTCATTTATTGTGTCCGTTTTCATACCTTCAATATCTGGTTTGAAAAAAGGAATCGTTCGACTTTGTATTAAACGGTTGTGTTTAAAAAAGTATACGGTTTACCTCGGCTATGGATTGGCAAAGAGACGGTTTGAACGTACAATACATTACACATTTTTATCCGTCTCCACAAGCGGATGTCATTAAGAACCAATTAAAACAATTACCGTTTAAAAGTTACTCTTTTAACATGTTTGGCAAGATTTGTACTCCCCGTAGAAAATTGTGCGCTAATCGGGATCACGGTTTGAAATATCCCTTTTCTGGAATCATGGTCGAAGCTGAACCGTGGGTGCCCGTCCTGGATCAAATAAAATTCGATGTGGAAAAATATCTAGGCGTCCACTTTAACTTTGCATTGCTCAATTACTATGAAGACGGATACGCCTACATTTCACCGCACAAAGATGACGAGCGTTGTATGGTCTCAAGTGCACCGATAGCCTGTTTAAGTTTCGGAGCGAAGAGAAACCTGATATTTAGGAGAGAAGGACACCCCTCGCTTACTTTTGCCGTAGAACATGGTTCGATGTACGTAATGAAATCCCCGACGAATTACTTCTGGACACACGAAATTCCTAAACAGACGGATATTAAAGGTGAAAGGATAAGTGTCACATTCAGACGGTTCAAGTAATTAGTATTATAATGTATAATGTGTAAAAAAAAAAAAAAAAAAAAAAAAATTTTTTTTTTTTTTTTTTAATTAAATCGTCTACCAAGTATTTAAGAATCACAGATCGTGTGTACTTCTATTGCCACTGCCGCTATGGATCCAAGTACTCGTATGAGGTTGTATTCTATTTTATCGAGTTTGAATGATTATCGTGCTGCTGCTCCTGCTGTGGATCCCCGCACTCGTATGGAGCTGCATTTTATTTTATCGAGTTTGGAAGATTACCTTGATACCGCTGCTACAGATCCCCTTATGGAGTTCTATTTTATTTTATTGAGTTTGGGACCTTTGGGATTTCGTTATGCCAAGTTAAACTTTGCCAGAATAGTTCACGAAAGAATATGTTTGCCCGTCGCTGTGACTCGAGACGCGATAGAAAAACATCCGGAATGTTGCATTTGTTTGACGAGTTTTAAATTGCGTGAAGAAGTCAAAGGTTTGCCGTGCTTTCATTTGTTTCATGAACGTTGTTTGAAACAATGGATCGAGTCGAAGGTACTTGAAAAATCGATCTCTGAATTGATCTTTGAATTAAGCTTGAAAATATCTTGTCCGCTTTGCCGAAAAGACTTTGACCACAGAGATCAACCCTGGTTATTACCGGAGGTTTGTGTATACGAGGAATGAAAGATTAAAGAAACAAAGGATGCAAGAATCTGATCTTTATCACCGACCTCCCCCCGTCTGGTGGAATTCGGCGAAACATCCGAACGAATTAGAGTTCGCAGGAAATGACCGTCTGGCCGTCGAATGCGTGAAAAAGTTTATGGTTCTGGATGCTAAATGGTTCCACGTCATGGTATCCGACCCGCTCGCGTTCGAAAAAGAAATGAAAAAATACGACGTCTTCGTTTTACCAATTTCCTGTCGGTGCCACACCGCCAAGGATTTACATATCCGGGGAAAATCTACCATATACATTACCTTGGATTATCATACTCATATGATAGTGGTGACCCGAGACGACTTGGGACCCATCGAATCCATCGATAGAATGGAACCCATCGAGACGTGGGTTGGCTTAAATACCGTTTTGGGATCGCTGGGTAGTAAGATATCGAGTTGTCTTTTCCGACCGGACGACGAAATTCTTTTCGAGAAGGCGACCTGTTTTAATTTTTACTACACACTTTCCACGTGCGTCGGGACGATCGTGGAGGACGAAGGA
Source organism: Dolomedes plantarius (assembly GCA_907164885.2). Lineage (NCBI taxonomy): Eukaryota > Metazoa > Arthropoda > Arachnida > Araneae > Dolomedidae > Dolomedes > Dolomedes plantarius. Next base: position 65,517,172 of record OU015494.1, on the reverse strand, counting down.
CTTTTAAAATTTCACGAGAAAGGATCCAAGCTCCGTATTTGCAATCGAGGTCATGGCAAGTCAATTTTACCCGTAGCCAAAGAATGGAAACCCGTCAGGATGGACAAGAGCGAGAGTTCGGCCTACATGCATTTGTTCGACGGTTACAAGTTACACTTCGAAAAAGACACCGCGTTGTTGGAATTGTCTGATGTGGAATGGACGAAGAAACAGATCCAATCGGGCAACGATTGGATCGACGTGGGGGACGATATGCACATTCCTGTGGCATTGTTCAATGACGTGGAATGGGAAAAAAGATTGGAAGAATTGTACGAAATCGAATGGCATTGCTCGTAAATAAATACGGATAGTTTTCTTAGCATTCAGAGATATAATTTATATCTCTGATAGATGATTTAAAAAAAAAAAATTTTTTTTTTTTGTCGGTGATTATGTGGCCTGCAAGATGAATTTTAGATTCTAAAATTCTACAATTCTTTTAAAAAAGCTAGATATAGAGAGAGGTGTCACTCCAAGCAATTGTTTCAGACCATGGTCGTTTTCTTCGGAGATACTTCCTACGAAACTACTAGTTTGGATGTCGATAGGGAACCATCTTCCGAATTCACACGGGAATCGACGATAAGAAGCCTTATGGAGAGTTTTATCTATGACGAACCCGAGAAGTATATCCGTCACTTCAGGAGAATGATTGAGTCGTGGCGAAAGTATCCGATATTCGTCGTTTTCGGTAATCTGGGAAGGCAACCGTACGTCTTGAATTATTATTTGGACTTATTTTTTGGTAATGACGACGACGTGAAAATGATCTGTGATTGGAAACTTCCTTCCCACTACCAAATTACCAAATTGAACAACAACGTCGATTTTTTAATCCTCGTCGAACCCCCTTTCGGATACACCGTGCAAAAACCACCCCACGTTAAACATTTGATCGTTATGAGCAGTCACGCGAGTTTTAACATACCGAGCCGTGCGAAGCTTTACCGCCTGCACTTTTCTAGTTTGAAAGACCAGATACCTCCTCCCTTAGAAGTCTCGTCGTCGCTGACTCCATTTAAGCCACCCGTTTTTCCTAAAAAACCCATCAAGAAGGAGGGTTCGTCGTCGCTGACTCTATTTGAGCCACCCATTTTTCATGAAAAACCCATCGAGAAGAAGGGTAAGTGTATCGATTTGGACGTCCAAGATTCGAAAACGGTACACGAAGCCTATCTGACAATATTGACGGGCCGGGAAATTTGTGGGAGAGTACCCGTGAAAATTGCAATGAACGACATTGACGTTCTGAGAACACATTTAGCGGTCACGAAGCGGCGGGTGGAAAGACTCTACAAAGACGCCTGGATGAAGAATATCTATTGGAAGGGTCTATCGTAAAAAAAAAAAAAAATTTTTATTTTTTTTTTTTAATATATATTACATATGAAACCTACAGCATCAGGACGTTTACTTTTTATCACTTCTAGTCTTCCTCGTCAGACGACGACAAATTGTCAGAGCGGCGGCTCAAGGCTGGGCTGCTATTCGAACTCCATCGGAGTTCTTCATTACCAAACTTGTGGACCTCCTCCTCGTCCTCGTATTCTCCTCCTTCGGCGCCGTAAATCTCATAATACTCATCTTCTGATTCTGTTTCTTGTTCCTCGTCGTCTTGGGGCTGTTGTACCTCATCTATCTGAATTCCTAAATATCTTAAATCGTCATCACTCACTCGTGAACGGCAATTTGGACAGTTATCATATCTTATTAACCATTCTCGAATACATGGAACGTGAAACACGTGCTCGCAATCGAGGCGAAACGTGACTCTTGCGTTCGGACCTAACGGACCCTACAAATAGTACATTCCTCATCATCTTCCATTTTTTTACGCCTCCTCCCACCCTTTAATTATAGCTTCCATGTATCACGAAGCACAGACTGTTTCGTTACGTTCAGATTGCGCGACCTGACGTGTACCGGGAAATTCTATACATTTTGGGTCCTCATCGCACAGAATCTTTGTACAGAATCCTTCAACGACATCTCACCGCCGTCGAAGATTTGGATATTTTTAACAAACATTTGGATAAGATTCCCTCTTTTCTGCTGGCATTTGTTCATTGTGTGGGGAGAAATATTCCGCGGGCGGGCGATGCTTTCGGTATCCAGTTGACGTGCCGCATTACGAAAAATGACACACAAGATACGTTGGACAGCAGACATTTGCGAGGTTCAGACACTACATCCGACATTTGTTGTTACAACGTTCAAGATGTCGACTTGAAATACGAACTAAAACTTTTTACAGCGCAAAATCACGTGTTGGAAATCAGCAATCGTCGAACGTATTCTTCCATCTACGTGGATTGTTATACGGTTCAACAACTCTTACAAATGTTTCCCTTCGATGCGTGCCATTTCTGGAAAGGATCGCCGTACAACAAAGGTTTCGACTCGAGGGGGTTTCAAGTGTATCTGAACACGCGTCGTTTCCTGATCACGTCTCACGATGCCAACATTCATCGCATCATTTACAATTCTAGTTCGAGGGATCTGGTTTACCTGATGCGACATTTGGAGGGATCGCGTATCCAAGCTTACAACGACGTCAAGTACGTTTATAAAAAATGTGGTATCGTTCCTTACTACTTTAACATGATCGCGATCATCCACCTGCATCTGGCCCACCGTCCCATTCACGATTTGATATTTGTCGTCAAGTATCAGTGTCGGACGGGGAAACCACTCCCCCTCAATCGAGAAGGTCTGGCTGCTCACCCGAAGAGATCTCCCCTGGAAGTATTGGGTTTCGAAGCGATCAAGAAAAATTATAGCAAATTTTGTACAGACTACCCAGGCAAAACGTATCGCGTGTCTTGTTCCACGGACAAGATGTTTTATGGTCAATCATTTAACGATGGTACGGGTAGTTCGTTTGAACTCAGGCCGGACACCAGGGAAGCGGTGAGCCCTCCGTAGTGGTAGTACATTGCGTATAGTAATTTTCCAACCATTTTTGAAAATATTTGTCTGGTTTCTGTTTATAGAGATCGTTGATGCCACTCACCGTCAAAAATATTCCGCTCGCGTTTGGAACACTGTGCCTGTGTTTGGAAGATACCCAACGTTCAACGGCTTCGTGAGGGATATCGAATCCCAAACACCAGGCGACGTCGTTCGCGAAAAAATAAAATTCTTTGGGACCTTTGTAAACGAACAGGGCGTAGGTCGTGAAAGGATCCCCTTTGTACAAATCCCATTTTGGATAGGGTACGAGAACAAATTGTCCAGACAAGTAACGCATTGACTTTATTAGTATCGAGGTAGAGAATGTTTGCTTTTGGGTATATAGAGTGATAGTATTTCGCATAGAGTCATTTATTGTATTTTGGAGAGCATCGACTGAATATCAAGGAGAAGCATGGTCAATTTAAACGAGTACAACGAGAACAATTTAACGCTGGGATCGTGGAAGCTGAGAATCCTGAAAGATTTCGTATTACCTCTGTTTGGAGTAGACATGAAGGACTTGTACTCTCTTCAATACCAAACGTTTGTTCATCCGCAATGTTCATCCGCAATCAAAAAAGTTTTTGAAGGAGTACCTCTCGACAACCTAGAAAAATTGGTGTTGGGAAACTTTTTAGGATCTGACTATCACGACCGCGAGCAGGTCGTCCGTTTTACCGAGATGGTGGATCGGAAATTTGCGGAGTGTCCCGAACGAAAGGAGCTCAATCGTATTTTCGCCGTCGACGGATTCGAAAGTTCTTATAAAGATTATATCGAACACTTGGCATACAAAATGTCGGAAACCGCCGAATTTCTCAACAAAAAGGTATCGTTCGACCCCATGTTTCATCACGTCATGGCAGTAAGGCACATGACTGAAAAGTCGATGACCCCGCTGAGAATACACGAAGCCATCGTCGAAGCATACCAAGGAACAACCAACACGTACTCGGAATTCATGGGAACTCGGTTGGAAGAAGTGTTGGAGAAAGTAGTAAAAAAGAAATTGGAAAAGGAAGCGAAAGAAGCAGGGTACGATCTGGATCTCGGTAGGAAAGAACTGTAAAAAAAAAAAAAAAAAAAAATATTGTTTTTTATTTTTATTTTTTTTTTAAATATATTAGTATATATATCTTGTATACCTATATAATTTACCAGTGCACGTTATCATTTCTCTTGATGGCTTTCGTTCACGTTCCCGCTGACAATATCGAGGAGTTGTTTGCCAAGTTTTCAGCGACGGATTTTCTGACGACGGTAGTGGAGGATAGGGAATCCTGCAATTTGGTGCTCGTCGACCCCACCCTATACCATGGTTCCTATGGAGGCATTTTTAAAACCAAGTGTTTGAAAAATCTGCCGCACCCATTCGTTTCGGCACCACTTCTACCAGGATTCGACGTCGTTTGGTGGAATTTACCGAGAGCTCCCATAGTAGGAAACACGAAGCTCACGTTCGAGTCAAGGGTAGCGGTTCCCGTCCAACTCTATTCCCAATTGAAGAAGAAGACGACGACGAAGCTAGCTGTCACGGGTCATTCTTCTTATTTCAAACCTTTTCGCATAAACTCCCTGTCTGCAGAAAATTCCGACTCGGAATAAGGTTGTCTTTCTTTCAAGACGGTCACTTCGTTATGAATATCGTACCACAATTTGGGTAAATTGTTTTCTGGAGTGTTCAGCAGCTTCTGACGAAACTTTTCCATCAAAGAAACATAGTGAATGTCACAAATACCACATCGTAAAGTTCTATGAAGGGATTCTACCGTAAAGTGTCGCCACATCTTCTTTGCTAACGTCATCGACTCGTCGTTTCGCGTCCTTATAGGAAAAGCTTCTGCCATCCAGTGTAACAGTCTCCAATAATAAGGTCCAAATTGTTTGACGTCTTGATAGTCCATCGTGAAGAAATGTTCTTCGGCTTGGAAAGAAGAGGCGGTGGAAATTCCTAGTTTTGATAAGAATTGACGGAGGGCTTTCGGCTTTCCCAACATCATATCTGTAACGAGTTCGTCCAAGAGAAAGTGATACTCGGATTTCCAATGTATGTCGCATAGGACGACGATCACGCTGAAAGTCACCATTTTAAACAATCGCTTCCAACTCTCGTCGCCGATCCACGCTCCCGGTCGGTTGATCGTTCTGCTGAGTTTTTGTTGTCCTAACAAATTAGCGAAAAATAACAGGTAAGTGACGACGACTTCGTCTAGACGCTCTCGATTAGAAGCCGCGTTTCGAAAATCGACAGTGAAACTACTTGAATCCCATTTGCGTAATAACATCGGATTCACTTTACCCGTCAGGAAGTCTGTTTTGTGGGCTACCAGAGGGGCTGAGTACGGTTTGTACTTTTCTAGGTTTTCGTGATCAACCAAACCGACACCTTTGTGCCGGGATCGCCTTAGTAACTTGAAGGTCGTGTTGTTCATACTTGATTTATTGGATAGTCAAGATACAAGCTATGTATCTTAAAAAAATGGAAACAGTGCGCGTGGATTATGTTTTACAAAATATGTTTATTTTCCTTCTCGGCGGCTTGAAACCTATCCCTGCGGTCAACAGTAGTGAGGTTACTGTTTTGAGGGAATTGAAAGTTCTCGTTTCAGAATTTTCGGATCTGCATACAAGTGATATCAAAAGCACAATATCGACTTTGACGGTGACGAGAGAGTCGCTCTATTCGATTTTATGTGATGTTACCAGTGGATTAATATCACGTGATAAAGGTTGCAATTGGTCCGGATTCGTCGCTTTTCTAGTATTTTTTCGAGAACTGATGACTAAAATGCCGAAAGATGACGTCAAAAAATATCATTCCGAAGAATATTATCCAATTTTCGAAGACATTGTGAAATATCATCTACTTCTAGATACATCCATATGGCAAGACATAGAAAACTTTTCACCTGGAGGTTTCCTGCAAAAAAACAGAAGTTGGCTCAGGTATGACATCATGGGGTTTTACGGGATATATTGATGTAAAAAAAAATTTTTTTTTTTTTTTTAATCTATGTGACGGGTATATAAGGGCCGTCTTCCCTCGCTGATGAAGACAAGCAGCATGAAGTACGACGACATCCTTCAGCGCGTTTTGGATAATCCGGTCTTGACGGAGGCAATTCAGCGTATGACTGTGGACTCTGGGCCTTTTTTGAATCTGGTCACTCCCCACTGGGAAAGCATATTGAAGAACAGCATCATGTATCAGGATTTCGCCAATGGAAAGGTGGAGTTTCAAAAGGAAGCACAGAAGCAGCATATTCGCATTCAGTACATCAAAGGATACGATGAAAATTATTCCGTTCTCGTAGCTGGTTACTTTTATTTGAACAAAGATGGAAATGTACAACTCACGACTCGGGAATGTTTACCTTTGGAAACTATCTACAGGGCAGTGGTAAAGACGAACAGCGAAGAAGCTGTACCTCACAAATTTATGATTCGACCCTGCAGAACACTGTTTTGCAACGGCTGTACCTCGATCCGAAAGGTATGTCAACAAAAGAACATCAAAATGGATAATCATTGGTGCGTGTACAAGAACAAAATGTTTAACGGAGCCTCTATCAAGAATCTGTTGGAAACGAACATGAAAGATGACTTTGGTAAAACCAAATTCTTGGCCTTGGCTGCGCTGCGTATCAACGGAAGATATTTCTACGGGGATGGATACAAAAAATCTAAATTATTTGGCGAGGTCCTCAACCTCATTCTTTTTAATGAGTCGGCACTGAACCCGACGGATGAAACGCTGAACATCGAATTTCCTAACAGCGAGGAGGAAAGTGGTTCGATTCTAGAGCAGCAACACGATGAAACGATCGATACGAATGACCTGGATGACGAGAAACCTATCGAAGCCATACCGAAAGGCACAAAAAGAAATTCGGAAGAAGATGAATGCTCCTGGAACGTTAAATGGAAAACTGCCAAGCTGATATAAGCAACCCGGGCAATTTTAATATTTTTAGTATCTTAGTATTAATATTTTTATTAATATTTTCAGTTTCAAATAATAAAAAAATCTTAGTATTTTAGATATTAAGTCTAAAAAAAAAAAAAAAAAAAAAAATTTTTTTTTTTTTAAAATTTGGGCAGGTATATAAGGTCTGAAGCAAATCATATTTTTCATTTGGCACGACAATGACGATGCGGAGAGCTTTGCCTGATTTCCAGTATGCCGCACACATTACCTTCATACTTTACAATGGACGATGGGTCCCATGGCACGTGGTCTTCACGGGTACCACGCCACAGATTACTTACGACATCTTACTCGATACGGATGATTTGAAATTTACGCACGAAGATTTAAAGTACAATTGTGGAGTGTACGATTTTCCCAGGCGCAAGCATGAATCCCGTCATAAAGCCGAACCGGATGACATGGAAGATTATTTGAAGGAATTCTATTCAACGCACCTGAATTCGGAGGATGGTTGGGATACGATCATCGGAGCCGTCGACAAGTACACCATGAGGTACCTAAGTGGAATTTTGCCTGTCGTCGAATTACCCGCGAGGAGCCCGGGGGATATTTGGACGAAACAGATAGTCGCAGAATATAATCAGAGACGTGTACAGTCTGCTTAAAACAGGACTGTAATGCTAAAGTCTTAAAAAAAAAAAAAATTATTTTTATTTTTATTTTTATTTTTATTTATTTTTTTTTAAATATTATATAGCATGTATTATGAGCTGTAAAAGGAAGGAGGAGGATAGGAGCGTTAAAATGTGGTCTGACTATTATTCCTTACAACAACGGTCCAAAAGCATGTTTGCCGAATGTCTTTGTGATTCGAAATGTGGAATGAGATAGCTATATAAAGATTTACAGTGGTAAACTTTGCTTGTTGCTGCCGTGCAATTTCCGCTTTCGGTATGTCAACAATCGTTCGATGTGTTCAAGAGTTCCTTGTTAAAAAACACTACTTTGTTGGCCCCTTGCTTGGAAAAGGTGGTTTCGGATCCGTCTACGCTGGGACGTCGTTACGAGACAATTTACCTGTCGCCATCAAACATGTTTTAAGGAAAAATGTGACAGTTTGGGAACAGATGAATGGGCACGCAGTTCCGTTGGAAATCTGTCTGTTGAATAAGGTTAGTCACGTTAAGGGGGTTATCAAACTTTTAGATTACTTCGAATGTTTCGACTCGTTCGTTATTGTGATGGAGCGTCCCGAGGCCGTGAAGGATCTTTACGACTACATTACAGAGAATTTTTTCCTCGAGGAAAAGCTGTCTCGTGTGTTCTTCTATCAGGTGGTCGAGTCCATTATCGCATGCCATGAATCCGGAGTCATCCATAGGGACATAAAAGACGAGAATATCTTGGTCGACCTTAAGAATTTGACAATAAGAATCATTGATTTTGGATCGGGCGCTTTTCTCAAGAATACCCTCTACACACAATTCAATGGTACTCGTCTATATAGCCCCCCGGAGTGGATCCGGAACAATTATTACAACGGCCATCCTGCAACTGTATGGTCCCTGGGAATCCTTCTGTACGATATGGTATGTGGAAATATACCCTTTGAGGATGATGAAGCAATTCTAAAAGCTGAGGTAACGTTCAAGAGAAAGTTATCACCTGAATGCCGAGACCTGATCCACAAATGCCTGTCTGTTCGGGCTTTGGACAGGCCTACTTTGGAGGAGATTTTGGGACACCCTTGGATGACAATGACCCTCGATAACCTAAACAGTTAATTTAAAAAAAAAAAAAATTTTTTTTTTTTTTTTTAGGGGGGGGGGGTGAAGTATATAAACCTCTTACCGTTCGATGCAGGATCACTCGGTTAGCTTTTACGGTCGCTTTGGACGAAACATACCTTTTTCGTTCTTCATTAATCATGGAGAAAGCAAAGACACACGTACTGTGGAGTTATTATACACAAGACAACCATTATTCATATACGGTAAATGTGAAGCGCTTGAACAGAATTGGAAAGGTAAAGAATAATCCATGTATGCCAAGATATTCTCCCATACTTGATAAAAGACGAATGAGTAAAAATCGGAATCAAAAGCCAAACGATAACCCAAATCGTCTGGAGGATATCGAAGGTCGAATGTCGACTTTTTCGGGATGGACTCGTGTGAAACCAGCACCCCGGGAATTAGCCTACTGCGGTTTCTATTATTTGGGTATTGATGATATCGTAGCCTGCTTCCAGTGTGGTACAATGACTGGATCATTGAAAGACGAAGATGATCCTTGGACTTATCACAAGGAATGTAAATTTGCTGATTCACGCAGACCCGCACAGAATAATGTGGACGAAAAATGGTGTTGTAAAATTTGCATGGACGAGGAAACGAACGTGGTATTTCAACCCTGTGGTCATCTAGTGAGTTGTGCAAAGTGTGCGGCTAAAATGTGGACTTGTCCAATATGTCGCAAAAACATATATCATAAGATAAAAGTATACCGGAGCTAGAAAAATATTGAAAATTGCTAGAAACTCTTTATTTATATTGAAAAAAAAAATAAATAAAATAAAATAAAATAAATAAATAAATAAATAAATAAATAAATATATATATGTATATATATATCTTTATTCAGTTTTATTTAAGTGTACAGACCATTGTACTTATGTTGGGCCATGTTTACCTGCTTTTGTAACAACAGCGAACGGGTGAGGACCGACGTCCTTCTCGAAAGCGTCTTTGCCTATGTCTTGACGAATCAATGTTTCCTAAAAAAGGTTTCCATCTTGAATGACTCTGAGGAAAAGGTTTTGAGACGCATAAAAGATCACATCGAGATTTTTAGACTGAATTATGGTTTAGACATGGAAATATTTCTACACGACTTGGATATGAAAGAAGAAACTATCATAGACTCTTTCAAGGAGTGCGCGGATGAAATCTTCCAGGACGGTATCGTCAATTGGTTTCGGATGATAAAATTTTTCGTATTTTTTGGAGAATATGCCGAAAGGTATATCAGGAAAGGCATCATGCGGCCACGTGTGGTGTTTTACATCTATGACGTTTGCTTTAAGAAGTATGTGAAGGAAAACATTATGACTTTCATACATCTGCAACCAGACGGTTGGAATAGTCTCCCAAAAGTTCCGATATATAGAAAGAGGCCATTGGCAAGGCTTTGGATTTGCTTTCAAGGGAAAACCTAAAAAATCACTTCAGATTTTAAAAAAAAAAAAAAAAAAAAAATTTTTTTTTAAATAAATAAATAATTGTTTGTATATATAGAGGTACCTCGCAAGCAATCGTTTTAGACCATTGGCTGATTCTTTTTACGAAGCACTTTTTACGAAATTCGATTCTTTATACGAAACACTAGACACTTCTTACGAAACTACTTGTTTGGATGTCGATAAACAACCCTGCGAATTTCCTTGGGAATCGACAAGAAAAAGAACAATAGGGAGGTTCATTTATCACGAACCCGAGAAGCATATCCGTCACTTTCAGGAGCATGATTGCGTCGTGGCGAAAGTATCCGATATACGTTGTTTTCGGAATCTGGGAAGGCAACCTTATCTCTTGAATTTTTTATTGGACCTTTGCTTTGGTGAAGACGACGACGTGAAATTGATCTGTGACTGGAAACTACCTTCCAAATATCAAATTACCAAAGTGAAAAACGACGTCGATATTTTAATCGTAGTCGAACCCCCTTTCGGATACACCGTGCAAAAACCTCCTCACGTTAACCATTTGATCGTGTTTAGCAGCCACGTGACTTTAACCCTACCGAGTCATACGAAATTTTACCGCTTGCATTTGTCTAGTTTGAAAGACGAGATACCTCCTCTAGTAGAATCGTCATCGATGACTATATTTATACCACCCATTTTCATGTGAAACCCATCACAATGAATGGTAATTCTAAGTCTATCGATTTGGACGTCCGACGGTCTTATACGGTACACGAAGCCTATCTGAGAATATTGACGGGCCGGGAAATTTGTGGTAGTGTACCCGTGAAAATTATAATGGATGACATTGACGTTCTGAGAAAACATTTAGCTGTCACGAAGCGGCGGGTGGAGTGTTTCTACAAAGACACCTGGATGGATATAATCTACTGGAGAGGCTTATTGTAAAAAAAAAAAAAAAAAAATTATTTTTTTTTTTTTTTTTTCCTTTTTTTACGTGTGGAAATGTAGTATATAAACTTTCAAACAAAGTATTTATGTCGGTATTCGGCTATCGCTATACATAACTAGCCATGTTCGACCTGGAGAAGATCAAACAACCCATTGCAGAGGAGTACTTCCAATGTTTCAGGTTCCACAGCGAGAAAGCTTTGGTCGATCGTTTCATTCGCCGATGGTTGGAACTGTTGTACGCATACAGCCGTCTTCCAAATTTTATCGGTTTCGATTCACCAAAGCCGATTTTGAATGATCTCGTTCCCAATCCTAGAGCAGTGTTGATCGTACCGTTCGAAAGTTCGAAATTTCCACGCATGGAAGGAGTCTCGGTATTTCCCATCTGCCCATTTCGCGTCAATCTCAGCCATAAATCTGTATGTTGTCGGGAAGGTATGGAATTGCTCATCTTGTACCTTAAAATGACCAAAGTGCCTATACTCGGTATTCTCGGCGTATATCATCACAAGAAACTGTGCAGAAGCCTCAAGGCTGATTTCCTCTATTGCTCTGTTACCCCTCCGTCGCTGTTTGTCTACTTTTGCAGGATGAGTAAAGTCTATAATGGAAGCATTTCGAAAATACAGACGCACAGTCCAAAATCAACAGAGACGCCACCACATGGCTCGGTTGGCCACCAGAAATTATGAAGATACGATACTCGTCCTGCTTCAGAAAACCAACGTCAACAATTTACATATGAAATTCTATCACCCGTGTTTTATAACCAGAGCCTAATTTACTCTCGAGACCCTCTTGCATAGAATTGTGGTAGCTTACATGGCGTTAGAATACCAGCAGACTCGAAAAAAAATCTTAAATTTAATACCACAATTTTTAATAAACTAAGGATCACTTTTCAATCAATTTACGAGGAAAACGTGTCTGTACTGGAGGTGTTTCCCACGAAAGAATTCAAAATATCTACTAAAGACCCGAAACGGAGTAGTCGTATACTTTTGGAAATCGACGAAACATTTGAATGATATACTTGTGATTCACGACGACGTGCTTCCGTCCGTATCCAACCGCACGGCAGAAATATAGTGTCATCGCTGTCGGTTTTGTCGTAAAGATAACAATCGTGTCGCTGACCAACACGTAAACGTCGTGTGGATATATCCGGACGACCTGCATACGAGGCGAGATGCTCCAGAGGAGCAATATGCATGGCGTTTCTTCGGAACTGAAGGGGAGATTCGACGGAAAACACTAAGAATAAAAAGCACATGATGATAAACACCCACTTCATGTATATGGTCTTGTTTCTCGTATATGTCGCGACCGTTTTCAACCTATTTTATAAGCCCACCATCGTCCCGTCGCAACCTCCGAGAGAGAATCGCCTCTCGGGACCATGGGATAGGACCCATCGACGCGTTAGAGGCTTCGCTGTGTCCCTTACGGGGTTTCAAATGCAAAGATTCGAAATGTCCAGTGTTCCCATATATGTTCTGGAACGGGGATACGAGAAAATCACCGTACTGGAAACAGACAACATCGTCGTATTCGACAAGAGGTTGTCACCGGGCACCTACTGCATACCGAAAGGCATGAAGACCTGCAACACGGTATCCTCCGTACCCATTTTTTCCACCAGTGGATGGATGTGTATCAACAAGGCGCTATGGCGGGGAAAATTATTTTGGGGCTTGCAAAAAGTTCGAAAGCCCAGGATAATTCTCTGAACATTTTAGTGGATATACAAACCTGGAAAGAACGTGGAAATGGATGACGTACCAGACTACTACGACACGTTACCCGACGGAACGAGAAAATATAAATGTCACTGCGGTTCTTTAGATCGGAAACGGGAATCGAATGCTGGAAATTGTACCGTTTATATGTTCTTCTGACTATTGTACCAAAGACTTGAAAAATAACCTTCCCTCGGCTGGCGTAACGATAGATGTCAATGTGGTCCGTTTCCACACGAAGATTCAACGATCCTACCTCACCTTGCTTATCGGTCAAGACGGCCGTCGAGTGAACGAACGAACTCGTCGACGAGTGAATTGTATGACGACGATTCACCGAAAGAGTTCCCCATATATTGTCCTGGGGACGTCAACACCGTCCTGTATTTCACGAAAGCCGTCAGTAATTCGAGCGACCCCCCGAAGAATTTCTGTCGACGCATTATGACAAAGTTGAAACATTAGGAAACTACTAAAAAAAAAAAAAAAAAAAAAAAAAAAAAAAAAAACTTTTTTTTTTTTTTTTTTTTTTTTTTTTAATTAAAGCAATGCTGGCCATCGTAACGTTTTATTTTATCTTGGCCGTCTTCATTTGCTGGTTGACACCACTACCAGACTCCGATTCTTTAATCAACAACGTAGAGAAAGTCGTCGAACGTAGAAATTGCAGCAAAGAGAAGATCTGGTGCATCGACAGTTGTGATTTCTTGTGCACGGATCAGACGGCCCAATGTATTCGAAATGTTTGCGTGACTGATCCTCGTCCAGCAACTGTAGAATGTAAACATGGTATCCTCGTCTCGGGGAAGCAGCACGAGGCAAACATGCATATGTACCCAGCCGGAATTTTTCGGTGGACCCCATTGCGATCGAGTACGCGCGGATGTGTGTGAGAGAGGAGTCTTTTTGTACCAAAGTATGCATAATTACCATTGCATTTGTAATTATCCCTATCGACTCGTCTGGAAGAGAAACAAACCCCACTGTCTAGAAACTTCTTTAGCAAAATTATTTTCGGAATATCAAGCATAACAACACTGATGGAAAGACGAATCGATCGCCATGAAGAACGCAGGCAACAGAACAGGAGCATCCGGTCCAAATTGCCATGTGGCGGGAGGCCTGGGAAGGATGTTATAGGAAGTCGTCCGAAGGTTGGCAACATATCGACCTGAAACGGTTTCATCACATATTCGAACTTTGGGTCCCCTTTCTCAATCGAGTCTTTGACAGTCCGATACGTGATCTCAGTAGGTATCATATGACCCTGTATTATTGCGATGAACCGGGAGGACCGAAGGAGATCATACACTTCTATATGGACGAGAATCCTTCCGAAGACTTCATTACGCCCGTATACGTCAACTTTAACCTTTTCGAATTTCGAAAACTTCACGCAACGTATTGTGCCAACCATTCCAAACAAAACCAGATGATGGTGGACGAAGCGCGAGGTACCATCAATATGGCCGGCCTATCAAGGTTCGAATCAGTCGGAATCCAGCCAGTTTTTTCAAGTCGGTGACGACACTGCGATTTCTTTTCGTCCACACTTTGCACGCGTTGGCTCATCTTCACAGTTTCGATCAAAGGGAACATGCTCATTACGATAACCACCTACTAATTACAGATTCGAACTTTTACAAAATGTACTTTTACGGTCAAATGGTACGAGGAATATAAAGGAATAAAATGGTGAAAGTACCGATAGCCTATGCCAGAAAAGTTGACGTGAAGCTTTAGGCGAGAAGTGGATCTCCCTTCGACTAATAGAGGTATGCTCTTCGAAACAAATGAATTACCTAAACTCTGTCCAGAACTCGATTCGAATTTTAAGGACACGAGCATTTCAAAATGTCCACTGAAAAGGAATGGAAACGGTGAAAGATTTCTTTTCCCCATTATTATGTTTTGTACGGTCCCAAGAAGGTCGTCGTCAGTTTCTTCGCAAACGGCAAAGAAGCGGAAGTGGCAGCGACAGCGATAGTGCTTCACGAAGGAAAAGCAGAAGTCGGAGCAGGAGTAGAAGCAGGAGCCCCAGTATTATACCCTATCAAGAAACTGGGGAAACGACGTTATATACGAGGTAAAGTCAATCTGAAATCTCATATAGTTACGACGAAGATGTCGTTTTCAAAACTGAACCAAAGCAATCCAGCTCTATTTATCGATCCATCTCGAAAAAAAGACAAAACCTGATCTTTCCGGCTTCTATCTGCAAAGGTGTTCGTTCAAGTATGTCGATATAGAAGACCCCATCACCAAGCGATACCGTCAGTTTCTCACGACGGATCAGAAGACGAAGAATACATCATAAACTTGAAGTATTAGATCAGGGGATTCTCTAGAGGATTATAGGCCAATGGAACGATAGCGTTCCAGTGAATCGAATAGTGCATGTTATAATCGTGATGATTAAAACCTTCGGGTCGTTGCTTCCATGCTTTATCGTCGTTCAAAGATAACAGTTCGTCTTTGGAAGAACACGGTGACAATTTACCTTTGACCATCCGCGTTTCCAAGAAGAATCTCGAAGACGGACCAAAGTAATACCTATCGAGGTTGACGCAGCACGTTTGAATCGGTTTAGTTTCGTATGCGTGTACCCACATCTTGAAATACTGCGGCAGGAACCGAGTACTTCTCGCAAAGGTCAAACCGAGCAACTCTCGGATCTTGGTGACGTCGTAATTGAGGTGTACGATGAAATGGTAAATTTCTTCTTCGAACGTCGAACACCGTAATTTCAAAGTGTCGTTCACGATCGTTTGGTAAAGTTTCACGCGAATGCAGTTCGTGGGATACCGATTCGTATCCAACGAATCGACTTTGTGACTGCAAAATTGCTTTCCTTCTCCCGAAACGTAAACCAGCTTGAAAGGATCCTGTTCTTTTTCGAAGACGACTTCTGGAGACGCATAATTCACATCATACATGGTCGTACTCCGATGGTTTCCGTCGGGAATAATCACTTTGTAATAAATTTCGAAAATGACGTAATCCAGTAGGACTGGATAGAGTTTTAGCTTCAAGCAGGACCGCACGAGGTATTTGTACTCTTGCATCGTCTTTAATCTTTCTATATATTGTGGGAAAAAAAAAAAAATTTTTTTTTTTTCTTCTTTTTTTTTAATAGATAGAAATAACTATCTTTCGTTCCTCAACCCAAAGCTCGTTATTTCCTCTATCACTTTGACGAGTTCCACGTCTTCGTTATCCGCCTCCGTATACGGCTTGATGGCAATTTTCAAGTCGTAACCACCGTCCATGTTTTCGCTTGCCTTGTCATCCACTCCAATCAGCAAAATATCCTCTTCGTACATGACGCGAATATGCTCTGAACATTTCTCGTAATTGTACTGGACCGAGGAAGCGTTACATTCACTCCGACCAAATATCTTGTAGGCGTATCGAGCGATGTCAGGTAAAAATCCGTTGACCACGCGAGTCACGTACTTGTCCGACCCCAAGCTCCAGAGAATGAAATCGATATGGCCGAAGCGTAAAAACTCGATCAAGAAATCCAGTTTGGGTCTCACGTGAAACACGTTATAGTCAAAGTAGCCGAGCGTTTCGTCCATATCCAACACGACCAGTATCATCTTGACACATAAAAAAGTCATGAGCCGTACCGACGCCATTATCCGCCATCTCAATGAAAATAGACGTTACGCGGCTACGCATTGTCCGTGGCATTTTCAAAAAGCTTGCTTCTTCCTGAAATGTAACGATAATCAGAGAGAATTTCACTGTCTGTACGTAGGTAGTTCTTCCCAATATTGGATCTCGTACAGCGCCAGCGAATCCTGCGACATTCCCGAATACTATAACGATCTCATTACATTAAGCAAAGAATTGGGATCGGAATACGTTCTACCATTCGCCGACCATTTCCGAGAGAGATCCGGTTACACTCTTGGAAAGTTTGAACTTCGGGTAGGCTTGTATAGTTCCAACGTTATCAAATCGGAAAACCTCGCCGAAGTTTTTTATACCATGATCGTCTTGCTCTGTGCCGCCTGCAAACGTTTCGGAGGTCACCCACCCGTACTGAAAACGATGACGTTTTTATACACCACAACGCATCCCGTGTTGTCGGACGTCGGAGCCAATAACGTAGAGAAGAGAGAAAGAATAGGTCATCGTCAAGTCTTGAATGAGAAAAAGTGGCTACGTTTTTTGAAGAAAAGGACCACGCTCGAAGTATGTCGTTACTTAAAACTGATTCGACCCGATCTGTTCAAGAAAAAGTGTAAAGGGCAATGTGTCTTGGCGGAGAATGTCCCGTTCGACGATATTACCCACAAATTGATATGTAAAAGCAAAAAGGAAAGTCTGTACTTCGTGTTGAAACAGTTTTTATTTTTACTACCGGATGCCGATGTGATGAACGTCATGAGAGAATGGATCGCAGATGTAGACCATCACAACGATCTCATCAAACTGTCCAACTTTAAAAAATAATAATAATAATTTAAAAAAAAAAAAAAAAAAAATTTTTTTTTTTTTTGTGGGTATGATATCGAGTTCATTTTCCTGTATAATATAAGTAGCTTAGCATTGCAGACCACAGTTCTTATATGGAGTCCCACTGGAAAGACGACTACGATGCCGTTCCTACGGCCCCTGTGCAACGTTCAAAGAAAAGGTCTTACCGTAAAACATTACCGGGTCGAACGTGCCATTTTTGCAAAGATTATTACGAAGCTACGGGTACGAGCAACTTATCGAGTCGACACCGAGAGGAATACGAAAGACCCCCTACACCGGAACATTTCTGGGAAATGGATTTCCCTTCCGAAGAAGAATGTATGAAAAGAGGCTACATACATATCGAAGAGTATAAAATGCCACCTTTGGAAAGCAACAAGTATTATCGAATCGAACAACAGAAAAAAAAGCATCAACATAGTAAAGGAAATGGACGAATATCCAGCCAGTTGGGATAATCTTTGGAATTGGTGTTTACAGCAGCATTACAAGCGAAACAGGCATCATCCAGAACATTTCGACAATCCCGACGTGGAAATGACCGAAGACGACAGAAAAGAACTGACTTGCGATTTATTAGGGTCTGTTCTAGGTAATGCTTTGAAAAAATATTTCACTGTCCCTGGCGGAGTGTCGAGCTATTATTGAAAGTCAAAATTGGAGACACTGGAATATGCCCTCAAGGAAAATTTACCTGCGGCTTCACAACACGTACCAGAATTACCGAAACGATGGCGGGCATTTTCCGAAGAAGAAAAGAACGCTTTAAAAACCTTTTACGACAGACTTAAAGGAGGCGAATGTCCGGCTGCTATTCAGTGCGAAATGATACACCTGAACTGTGTCCGATTATATGAGGGATTTACAAAACACGTAGAAGGTATTTACAAAGTATGGAAGGAAATACCCCGATTCCATACCCCTGGAATGGAAGCCCGCATACGAAAGCATGACTGCGACAAATACAATACGGTCATGGTGATTGGTTACACTTTAAAATTTTGTTTCTAGATTCTTATGTAACTGTTATGTATAATTATTATTTGGATTTAAAAATAATATATATATATTATATATATATATATATATATTTTTAATCTTAAGGTTCTTAAGGTTTTTAAGGTTTTTAGGTTTTTATCTTGGTCTTGCGAAGGCACCGTCTACATTCTCTGTACAACGTCGGTGGTTCGTCCGCGGCTCGGTCTTGTCTCACAAAGTAGCAATAGTCCGGAGATTTACAGCACTCGTACTGTACGGCTTTAGTCGATTCTCTCCACTTGTTGCAAGCACTCTCTGAAAATAATAAGGACATTTCCTTGTATATCCAAGAAGACGATGTGGTTCTCTTTACCTCTATTCGTAACCTTCCTCGTTTGCTTTTTGTTTACTGGTATATGGTTTCCTTTCCTAGGGCGGCCCTTGACAATCCGTTACCCGGTAAGGACCTGGAAGAGAGAAGCACGTCCCCGTACACGTTTGAAGTGCGAGGTAGCGATACCGTCCGTATCGAAATGTCTGACGGCCACGCGTGGCAGTTTACCATACCGGAAGGATATATGTTTGAAGACGGGAAAATGAGGGAAATCGATGAATGTTTTGGTAAAGAAGATGGTATGCGTCTGGAAGCCAAAGGGAAACGTCTCTACGATTTTATTCGACAGGAAAAACTGAAACATCGTGCCCATCCCACGTTTCGGACCAACGTCGATCGGGCTATACAGAGCGGTCGCATCTTTTATTTCGAATGTAAAGACGATAAAATTGCCGACTTGCATATATGTTTACCAGGAAACCTGTTCGATGCCAATGACTGTATCAACATCAATCCTTGTACCGATGCTCCCGACGGTATGCCTTTTCCCGACAAGTTCGACAGGCATTTCTACTTTCAATGTCAAAACGGCCTTCCCGAACGTAAACAATGTCCAGACGAAACCTTTTTCTTCCTGGATGAATGCTCCACTAAATCAAACTGGCTGACGTTGTGCAAGTCTGGAGACGTGTTTCCAATCGACGACCAAAAATACATTCGATGTCTCAAAAATCGACCCACTCTCCACAGTTGCCCCGACGGAATGTATTTTTCGCGTGCCACGGGGCGTTGCGAATCAGATCAATGCAGAGGTTTTCCGGACGGTCGGAAACCGATGAATATGATACAGGCTAGAGGCCCATTCTTATTCTCTCCCGGCTACTTCAAATGCAAAGACGAACTCGTGAAAGAAACGGTCCACTGTCCAGACTTGTGGGATGTGTATGCCTCGAAAGGTGACAACTTGACCCATCTACCCAGTGTTTTCGACGGTAAAACGTGCACAGTACCGTCCCTGTGCGAAAATGTTCAACCCACGTCTTCCGACGTCGTCGTACCGGTACACGAATTTACTAAATTCATTCCAGATGCCCCCCGTCTAAGGATCTTTGATTTTGTCGTGGGAATTCACTGCGACCCCAATCGACGTCGATTCGTACTGGATCCTGGAATGCACGTGTCATCCCAATATCGCATCGAACCCGCCTGCAGTAGTCTTCGACGTCGCATCCCGATAGGAGACGTGTATGATCGATATTACGACTGCAATGCCAAGTGGGTGATCCCGTGTCCCCCAAACTACTTCTTCAGCGGAGAGAAGTGTGAAAAAGAGGAGTCTCACTTCCATCGTTACAAAAACGTACCCATTTTTAAAATGGATAATATATCTCCTCTCAATGACTGGATGCTACCGACTCGACAAGCGACTAAAGACGTTGACGTTGACAGAGAATGCAGCCTGTTTCCTTTCTTGTCTCAGGTGAATCATGTTTTCTTTCTAACAGACGGGAAAAAATATTGTAAATTTAAAAACGGAAAAATTATGAAACGTCGACACTACAATAAATTTCGCTTAAAATTTTGGTCCCAACGTTTCGTGCCGACCGACGGCTTTTTTCGAGATGAGTGTTATCCGGGTATGAAGATTCGCAGCGGACGGTTTGTCGAGGACAACATCTTCTACGCGACGTGTGATCTAAAGCAACCTTTCGTATTCTGTCCGGCGGCTTCTACGCAAGGCATAGAAAAAACAGCCAGCGGCGTTTGGGCATGTAAACCGCACGATCGAGTGTACGAAGCCATTCTACCCGCCGGACAAACTATGGACCTCACGGGTTTGAACTATTTCGTTCCGAAGCCGGGAGCCGCTTACATGATGAACGACGAGAGATTCACGTATCAGGGGGATGACCGTATCGACGTGACCCGGCCCACGATAAAGCTATGGAGCGAACAAAACATCCAACTCACTTTTAAAACACTCCCGACATACCCGCCCCAAGTGTATTTGGAAAATGGAGAGTTTAAAGAGTCGTCAGAGGCTTTGGGTCCGGCTCCTTTTCACAACGAAATTACCGTATTCGATATAGTAACAAAGGTGGTGTTATGAGCGGTGAATCGTATTTAGCACCCAGTTATTTAGCCCAAGGTATCTTGGTCTATTCCATGATTTATATCAACTCGATCCTATTCGTTTTGTTCGTGATGACGACGCGATGGGCCTTTCTATTGATGATCTTACTGACCTTTGGATTGGTGGGCTACATGAGCTACCTGACGACGAACGATGCGGCGGCTTTCATAAAAGCCACGGGAGAATGGTTCGAGACCACCATCAAGACCTTGTACGAAAAGATTACGAATAAATAATAAATAAAAAAAAAAAAAAAAAAAATTTTTTTTTTTTAAAATTATAAATAGAGATATCCCCGAAAGACCGGGGATACATACTGTCGTGGACTTCTCACTTCGGCACAGTATGGCATCCAAGTTACTGTATTTGGTTCCGTATTCCGACACTCCTCCAAAAGATGCATACCGCCTTTACGATATGAATGGTGGAAAATATTTCTGTCCCAAGGCATCTTACCGAGATTTCGTGCATTATTTTGTGAGGATCAGCAATTCCGAACATTGTTTGACCATGGATTTGAGCTCGACACCCGCTCATTCGATAATTTTTGATATTGACGTCAAATACAAGTTGGAACATTTTTCTGCTGATACCATTATCTGGCAGTACCTGGAACATCATTGTAATTCGGTTCTGAAATCAAAGTTTCTCGGCGTGATGAAAAATTTTACTGTCATTGCAGCTGTACGCGAAAATGGAGGGTGTCATCTGCATTTTCCAGAAATTCTCGTATCCCATGACGATTACATTCGACTTTGTTCTCAACTACAAGTACAACTTCGCTGCGACTTCGAAGGACGAGCCTCGTTTCGCCTCGATATCCTGAAAAATGCCACGCTGGCCAATTCCATGAAACCGGGCTTTCCCAAATACGAACCCGCGTACGTCATGTATTTTGATGAAGAAAACGAATATATCATTAACGTTTCGAAACACGATTTTCGCCAAAAACAGGAAAGTCTCAGAAAAACATTCAAGAGGCGAAAAGATAATGCCGCATCCTTTTTTAGGAAATTTTTATACATACCCCATCAGCAGATCAAACACAAGCTGCGAGAAAACACGATGCCCATTTCTGCGACGGAAAAACCTCTCTATCAATTGTCTTATCCTACACTCATCATTCCAGACGAAGAAGTGGTCGAAGGTGAATACGAGCAAGTGGCCATGTTTACGTTCAAGCAAAATAACACCATGTACATACACAAAGGACTACGTTTCCAGGTGAACGGTATCCATTGGCTAAGAACTTTTTTTTCTGAAATTTAACAGTTTCGCCATTACTGATTTTCGGTCTGCTTACTCCGCCCTTTCTACTTGGCACAAAAGACATTCCTTTAGTTCCCTCTCCACCGAAGACGTCTTTACCGGCATCAACGGAATTTTAAAGGGCGACAATTATTGTTTTGCGGACGATCCCAATCCCATTCGCACTATTTTAGAATACAAAAATGGCTATTATTTCTTACCGGTATTTTACGCGTTGTGTCGATACCTCGATATGAGTTCCAAGATATTGATTCAACACCTCAGAGGGATCCTGAACCACGGCATACTGGACGCTCTGGATTGCGTCGATCCCAAGATCATTCATAACATCTCGCAGTACTTTACGGTCGATACGATTCTCTTTTGTGGATCAAACATGATCGACAAATGTTCCAAAATGCGGGAATTGTTGATGATCGTCATCAAGAGAATGGCAGGGGTGCTTTTTCGGCGACGACGAGCGATCAGCTGGTCGATCTGATCCGACGCATTCAAGAACGCCATTTTCCCATTGTCGTCGCTACCCTAGAATACTCGACCAAAAAAGCCGTCCGTTTCATGTGGAATTGCATTCACGAATATTGGCAAGAACTGACCGTCCATGCGGAAGTCAGTCATTTAATCAATACGATTTGGTACCTCGTACAAACGTATCTCAAACAAAATGGCCCCAGTTCCGTATCCGAAATCTTAAACGGGGTCAATATTTCCTTAATCGTATCGTCCGTCCTGAGCGAGACCAACGTCGATCGACAGGTGATCCACTTGGACCGGCACAAGTGGCTCCTCCGTACCGAAAACGGCATTCTCGATCTTCTGACGGGACATGTCGGAGGCACGGTACCCGAATACTACATGACAGATCGTCGATTGGGCATCCATTTCAATAGAAACCTGCTCATGGCCGTCCGGCACGATCGTCCCGATATCATCCAAGCGTATCGCCTGCTGACGCGCAAGGTGTTCTTTCAATTGTTTTTGAAGAAACTCTTCGAAGATCAAACGGACGATTTACTGGACACTTTGAAAGAAAAACTGCGAGAGGAACATATGCCCGATAATCCGCTCCTCGAAAGCATGTATCAATTTTACGTACATCTCTGCAAATATACATGTTTCGAATACGATCGGATGATGTATCTCTTGGACGTGATCAGCAGTCTCTTGATCGCCACCAATTACGCCCGAAAATTTTTCATCCTGAAGGGAGTCACGCGAAATGGTAAAAGTAAATTCTTTCAGATGATTTCTAGAGTGTTTGGCAGTTACAGTCACACGATCCGACACGTAAACTTACAAGCCGGTAACACCTCCTTGGCCGCGCAACCCCAACTGGCTTCTTCCCTGTTCAATTGCAGGGTCGTCATGGTCGAAGAAATGGCCGGAAAACTCAACGAGACTCTAGTGAAAGAAATCACTGGCAATTCCAACACCAGCTTTCGGAATCTCTACGAGCAAGACACGGGGGGTATACCCACGGCGAAACTGTTTGCCTCGACCAACTCGGTACCCGTCTGCACAGCCACTGAAGCTTTCAAAGATCGGGTCGTGGCTTTTCCTTACGAATCCGTTTTTACGAAAGAAGGATATGATTTGAAAACGTCCGAACAAGTCATACAAAATAAATATCCACTGGATATGAGCGATTCTGTCATCGACGATTCTTACGAAGGGTTCTTTTTAATGATATATCAGCATCTTCTTCACAACATGCACGAGGACGGGACCATACATTACCGAGAAGAGCCGTTATCCTTGGTCGAATTCACAACGGACATGTTGATCATGACGGATATTTTCGAACAGTTTAAAGTACACGCGGACGTACAAGTTATGTCCGGTAGCATGACGACTTTCAACGATGTAAAATCGGCCATTCGCCAGTTTTTGAAAACCACGCGTAATACGTCGGTAAAAGATACAGATCTCGTGATACGGTTCGACGCTGAATTTGGAAAGTACCAGAGAACCGATATGCAATTGCACGATTTCGACGGACCGTCAGCGCTTTTACCCATGGATCAGTTGGAGTTTGAACCACTGATGGCAGAAGATGTCCTGGAAGAAGACAATATTCAAATACAAAAGAAAAAAGTGGACGATAAAACCTGTATTGTGTATTATGAAAATGTAGTCGTTAAAAATTTGAAAAAAGAGAAGAGTTATAAATAAAGTCATGAACGAACCCTACTTTGACTTGAAACTTTTAAAGCAGGTAGATTTTCCCATCGATCATTTGATTCGTTTTATCGGGGGACAACTCTCCGAGCGTTATTACGAACCCAACCGAGCTTTACCAGGCTTTAATAGCGTAACGTTGGAACTCGTGAAGAATTGGGAAAACGAAGCTCTGTCTCATATACGACACATCCTCGACAACCTGCCGAGATACGGTAGTTTGTATCGCCTATCCTACATGGATCTTTTGAACGCAATGGAGATCAATTACGCAGATTTTCCACTGGTCACCAAACAGACGGGAAGTGTTGAAAAAAATTGAGAAAATGGCGACGCAATTCTTTCCAAGAGATACTCTGCAGTTTAAAATAACCTGCTTACAACTTCTCTATTTTTATGCGCTGGTGGTCAATCCGGAACGAAACTGGGCAACCATGGATTATATCAGCAACGGCAATCGTCACCACCAGTACCTTATAACGTAGGAAAAAAAAAAATTTTTTTTTTTTTTTTAAATCACGTGAAGGAAGCAATTGAGTTGCTCCTCAAATCAATTGAATCAATTGAATGATAGACAAAATTAATTGAGTCAATTGAATGATGACGTATAAAGAGGGATAATTCAGACCACTTAAAATCATTTTGTTTCGAGTTTATAACAATGGCTGGCAATGTAAATCCGAGTAAGGGGTATGATCTGGTGACCCAACGAATGCGCAATTTGCAGCTCGGTGGAGATCTCATGGACGAACTTGGATTGCGGTATAATCAAGTAATTAATATTTTTAAGACGCATACACTTGTACACCCAGAAATTGCCAAGCAGCTAATGAATGGAGATAAGGACTTGGAAGCTCTTTTCGTCCAAGGATTTGTTTGTACAGAAAAATTACTTCGTTTAATTAAACAGTTGGCCCAACAGAATCCAAATGTGGAACGATTGCTTGCAGTGGACGGACTCATGGGCAATATATCGAATGGACCCAATTTTGATTATAAACATTATTTACCAAATCTAAAGTTTCCCGACAAGGAAAAGAAGAGCTATTTCGATGACGACCCCGACTATAAGCGTAATCACGCTCAAGCTGTGAGGCAAATGTATGACGAAATGAAAATTGCTCGAGTGAAACAACCGACCAAATGCGTGCATCAGATATTGTGTAACATCCTCAAGAAAGAATTGAAAGTGGAATTACCTCGGCCAAAAGAAATGGAGGAATTCCATGAACACTTACGGCCAGAAGTCTATTTTAAATGCGTGGATATTTACTTGTCAAAAATGTCGAGTAGCCATATACATGAACTGTTTAAATGTGTAAAGTGGCGAGGAGAAAAAAAGAGAGTAAAAAAGATGTGGGGATAAAGAAGGTACGCCTTGCAAAATAAGTAGAGAAGAATCTACCCCTTGCGATATTTCAAAAGATTTAAAAAAAAAAAAAAAAATTTTTTTTTATATTTATTTAAATTATCTACACATTATCGTATACGACGCTTCGTAACAGAAAGAGTGTGACGATAAAGAACAAAAATGCACATGTAATGTACAGTAGATGTGGCCATGCGCAGTTCAGTTGTTTGTATTTGTATTTCTTCAGATTCTTTCGGGGTTTTCGGCTAGATGATTTCACGTTAGTCAGAAAGTCCCTAAATCCCTGTATCACGGGACGATACAGTATGCCGACAACGTTGCTCTTGTCCACTTCGTTTGTATTTTTAAACTGGGGTTCGCCGTTGTGTTCCGGTACGATTAAAAAGCCATCATTCGTCAACGGATACGTCGTCAAGAAACCCACGGATACGGATGTAAATTCATTGCCGAAAGCGTCGCACGGGTAATAAGAAATGCCATCCGCGGTCCTGGCATATCGGTTCGCGATGACATATTCTTCCTCTCCTTCTGGTAAGAGGAGGCAGGGATAAAATTCGTTCCCGTTGGTCAACTTCGCATATCTATCCATTTCCTGATCGGTTAAGTGTCCTTTCGCCGTCCCAAAGTAATATTCGTTACCCAGTCTATCTTTCGGATACACTATCGTTTTATCTTTTTTCACGGCATAGAGAGGTACTTCGTTTCGCAAGATGAAACCCCCCATTGAGGGATAATATTCGTTTCCGTCTTTGTCGACGGCATAGACTTCTTGACCTTCTGAGTTCTTTCCGAAAGTGACTCGATCGTTTTCTCTTAGGTAATATTGTTCGTTCCCATGGATATCTTTGGGATATTTCGGCTTTCCGTCGGCGTCGAGGGGATATCGCCAATGCCCAGCGTCATCTCTAGGATAATAGATCAAATGTTTCTTCTTCGGTAATATTTCTTCGCCGTTACTCAATTTCGCTAAAACCAGTTTTCTGTTCTCGTAGATGGGTATATCAGCACCGTCCTTGTCCTTTGCATAAAACTCGTTTTTATCGGCATCTTTGGCAAACTGATGTTTACCGTCGGGTTGAACGATAACCACCTGGTCTCCGTCGAACGACGCGTAGTATTCCGATCCATTCCTGCGCTTGGCATATCGTTTCACGCCGTGTCGATCTTTCGCGTATAAATCGTCGATATTGTCAGTCAGAACGTAATATTCATCTCCGATAGGGTTTACTTTATATCCCTGTATTCCCGTTTTACCGATGCTGTAACTACTCCTCGACATTATGCTTTGTTGTTAACTTCTGTAGTTTCATGGATAAAGGATCGGGTAGAACTCGTCGCCTTGTTGATTCTTGGCGTAAAAGGGTCTACCGTCCTTCTTTTTGGCTGGATTTTGCTTATTATCGTGCATCCAATAGAATTCGTCGTTATTGCTATTTTTCGGGTAACGTTCGTCGTTCGAGCTGTTTTTGGCATAATAGGGTATGTCGTCTTGGTTGAGAGCGACGATATCTTGGCCCACTGTACTACGAGCATAATATTCGGTTCCCGAATCATCCTGTCCGTAATATTCCCCGATCTCTTCTGCCTTTTCATAGCGTTCGTTTCCATGTTCGTCTCTCCGGTAAATAGGTCTCTTCTCTGATATATTGAAGAGATAAACGGATCTACCATCCAGTATGATGGGTGAAGGATCACCGGATGCGTCTTTGGGGTAGTATTCTAAGATTTTTGGGTATCCTGGTCTATTGTATGAGCGTAATAGTCGTCACCTTCGTTGGTCTTGGCCCGATATTCGTTGTTATGTTCATCGCGAGCGTATGTTTGGTGGTTATCCTTTTCGGGATATACCTCGAGTTTTCCTATGCGACCATAAATTTCCATTCTGCCTTTCTTTGGGAATATGGGATCGTTTTCGCTATCGAAAGGATAAAAGGGTTTCCCGTTATATACCGGGATGAGATGGTTTCCCTCTCTATCCTTTGCAAACTTGGGTATGAAATCTTCGCCGTCCTTGTTCGCATTGGCGAAGATCGGTTTATCGCTGTCATCTGTTAAATATATTTCTTCTTCGAACCTATTCTTGGCATAAAATTCGTACCCGTCTTTGTATTTGGCATAAGATAAATTTTCAGGATAGTATTCTTCGTACTCGTGAACTTTTATTTTTCCCTCACTTTCAGTTAAATTCTCAGCCGAGGGCTTCTTCCTTT
Organism: Dolomedes plantarius; assembly: GCA_907164885.2. NCBI lineage: Eukaryota > Metazoa > Arthropoda > Arachnida > Araneae > Dolomedidae > Dolomedes > Dolomedes plantarius. The sequence continues at coordinate 65,489,380 of OU015494.1, read as the reverse complement.
TTCCCATAGTTCTTATACTTTATTAAACCAAGTCATGTGGTTGAATGTTATCATCATGTTGTTTTTCTTTTGGAATCACCGAATATATAGAGCTTTTCTGACCGTGACATATAAAACGTTATATCACGACGTACAACCGCCGGAATGGAGAGACTATATCATCGACAAGAAGTTAAGGACAAGCTCGGAATGGATAACATGATAATCGGTACGATAGTCATAGCGCTCGGCTACACCTCTTTTGTCATCTTGGTATGCCTCGTGGTATCGCGTAGCGTGTTTTTTCTTTTCTTTCTGATCTTCAATATCGTAATAATCGGCACCTTCTTTGTGGCGAAAGTACCGGAAACGATTATCGTGAACACGGTGGGTGAAACGATTGCCGACCTACTAAAAAACGTGGACCTAGGGGCGTGGTACTGCGAGTATAGAAACTGGTGGAATTAATGATTTAAAAAAAAAAAAAAAATTTTTTTTTTTTTTTAAACTTTACTTTACTTTACTTTACTTTACTTTAACGCTCCGATATTCCGTAGTCGTGACAATGTTTCGTTCATACAATACTCTAGGAATTCATCTTTTGCATATTTTATGGCAGGCATTTCTATTCCCGTCACGTTGGACAGATCGTATTGCACGTACGTACCCAATACTCTCGTCAGACTATTGGAATCTTTATCTTTCATTTTTTCGTCTAAATTTCTTAAATTTTGAAACAAGTCATTCATATCTATCGTCAGTCTATTTTTCGTCATTTCTACTTTCTGTGCAAAGTACGAAATATAAAGCTGATAAAAAAGATTTTCCATGACTTTTAAATCAATGTCGGGAGTCGTCATGTAAAGCATGTTATTTTCGATAGTATTGAACTCTGCCTGAAGCTTGCCACATTCCTCTCGCAACTGTTGAACTTCATTGTCGTCGACATCCCGCTTTCTTTTTTTGGAAGTTTGATTTTCAGCAGTGACCTCACTTATTGAAGATTCTTCTACCTTTTGAGATAGTACCCTTCGTTCTTTAAGTCGTCGCCTTGTATTTTTAACGTTAGTTCTTCTTAACGTCTTTTCACTTTTTCTCAGTTCTCGAATTAACTGATGCAGATCAAATACTTCTTTTCTCAATTTGGTTTCTTCATCAGACGTTTCGGTTTGAATAATTTCGTCTTTACGCTCCCTGTCTGTTGCTCGCTCCCCCATTTTTTTCTTAGGTTTTTCGCGTGATTCTAACAATTTTATGTATTTGTTGTATATACCGATTAACTTTGTAATTCTTTTATGAATGCCTTTGTCACTTGTTGCCGACTCTACAGCTTTAAAGAGGTTATTCATACTTTCCATAATTTCCGTTTTCTGTGTTTCAAATGAGCTTTTGGTAGTGACACTTCTATTTAATTCCGTCTTTTGATTTTCCAGGTAACTTATTTGAGTCTTCAATGCTTCGACCTCTTGTTTATGAGCCTCATCGGTCTTTGTCGACGTGGAAGTCAATTCCTCGATCATTCGTTGCAACCCGCTCTCTTTGTCGGCAAAACCTTCTGACAGATTAGTCATTTGATCATTTTTTTTCTTCAAATTGATATCGAACTCTTCTTGCACCTTCTTCAATTGAGTTTGCAATTCTTCCTTTTTTGAAATAGCATTTGCCCTATCCTTTTCTATTAGGGTTATTTTTTCGTTCGTGGATCGTAGGAAATCCCCTATCGTCCTTCCTAAATTTTCCAGATTCAGTTCTATCAGTTGTGGAATCATCTGCCTTATTGTTCCCAATTGGTCCGCGATATTTTTTTCCAATGTTTCGTATTTTTCGAAGATAGTTCGGATTTTATTCTGGATGGTTTCCCAATCTGGCGAGTTCGCCTTTACGATACGATTCAATTCGTCTTTATACCTGTGCAACGTTTCTTTTAGTACCTTAACCTCTTCTTTCGACGCATTCAATTTATCTTCCAAACTTTTTGTTTCATTTTGCGAGTAGATGATTTCGGCGAGTTTTTTAATTTCATCTTTAAGATCGTCGACCGTAGTAGTTTCCGAGGTCGAACTAGGTAACGCTAAGACTGTTGGCTGTTCATAATAATTATTGAAAATGCCTGCCTCTTCTTCCTTTTCACTTTTCAACTTTGAGACGATTTCACGGAACTGATCTATGAAGGCACTGCGAAGTTTCTCCTCTTCGTTTTCCCTCAAGTTCTTGTTTTCATCTGAAAGTCTTTCTATCTGGAAATTTTTCTCTGTTATCTGATTGGTATAGTTCTTTTCCCTGGATATATATTCGCTCATGTTATGCTTAAACTCACGGTTTTCTTGGAAGGCAGTTTTTATTGTATCTAAAATACTAGCACGGTTCTGGTAGGGCTTGTCTATAATATTCTTCAACTCTTTTTCAAATATTTCCATGTCGTCCTGTACCTGTTTCCGAATTTTTGCATCCTCTCGACTTTTCAAATGTAACTTTTGGGTCGCCTCCGAGAGAATATTTACCTTATCGGCAAAATCCTTTCCTTTCGAATATGGTAGTTCAACTTCTTCGAAGACGTCATCGATTATTTGCACGGATTTCTTGATACTATTTTGAAGTTCCTTGTTCTTTTCGATAATGCGTTCGACTTCTTGCTTAATATCGTAGTGTTGTCTTTATGAGTCACCTTTTTCAAGTCGGTTTCGAACGTTTGTAAGATATTCAGGTTTTCTCTCGTGTCCGTGAGGTCTTTATTCAGATTTTGCATGTTGTTGCTTGTAGACTCGATATGGTCCCAGTAAAGGGTGATGATACTCCGAATTTGTTCCGAGATGTTATCGGTTTGTTTGATGGATTGAATCTTCCGGGTATCGGTTACAATTTTTTTCAGTTTATTGATTTCGTCTTGAACAAATAGATTCATCTCATCATTTTCCTCAGGTCGATTCTGTTTTAAAGTACTTTCTTTCTTGTTCATTTCGATAATACTTTGAAGATCATCATCCAGGTTACCCGAAGTATCTTTTTTCATCACTTTCGAGAGCGTCTTTTGAATCGACTCCAAGGTATTGGATTTTTGTAAAAGTTCATGTTCCCTGTTCAGGTACATCTTTTTCAATTCCTGCAATTCATCCTTCGTTTTTTCGAGGATGTCTCGGATGTAGTGCCCAAGATTATCCGTGGTACTCCCTCCCGTAATGCTCAACAAATCTTTTTGCAACAAGTTCAGCTCCGCCTCTTTTTCTTTGTATTTCTGTTGGAACTGCTGCAATTTCTCTTCACTCTCGCTGTTTCGCTGCAGGATGTGTTTGATTTCTTGTAAAATGTTTTCCCGGTTAGCTTTACCCGTCATATGGATCAATTCGTTTTCGAACTGTTTCAGGGATTGAACCTGGACATAATCCCTTTCAGAGTCTACCATATGCCTGATATCATTCAAAATTTCCTCTCTGGTGTCCTTCGCCAAAATCTCTTTAAGCTGGTTTTCGAAGATCGGAGGTCTGTGGTTCGGTTATAGTGACAGTGGGTTCTAGGGAATGTTGAAAAACACCACCGTGAGGTACTAAAGATCTTTCGCGAAAGGTTTGTTCTTGACAATGATTTTTCATTTCATCGAATAATCGCTGTATATTCTGTTTTTCTGTTATTAATTGCTGTACATTCTGATTTTTTTGCATTATTTCTTGTTGTAGACTTGTGTTAACGTTTTTCAACTCTGTTAATTGCTTCTCCCATTGCTCTTTCAAGCGATTCAATTCTGTTTGATGTTGCTCGTATATATTTGCTTCGTACGGGGTACTGTGATGCTCCACGGTTGTCGGGGCATCGCAGTACTTGAATAAGAAATCCAAAAAACTGGAACTCGAGCGGTAGAGGTCGTAGTGACGTTGGATCATCGGTTTGCTCAAATCGAAAGCGGCAAGGACGTCTTCTCGAATATCCTTTTTAAGCGTGTCGATGAGTTTCAGCAATACGACGCTATTGTTTTTTTCGTACGACAAAATAGTCTTGACAAGATCCTCGAACATCTTTAGTCTAGAAAACATGGCTGGCTACCACTTGTAAATCCATGAGCATCAGGCGGTATTTTTCGGCAGATTGACGGGATAACCACGTCAGTATCATTTTCAGATTTCGAACATTTTCTACATATCGGGTTACAAAAGCATCGAAACCTTTTTTGATCCAAATGTCTCGGTTACGATACAGAGGAATCCATCCGTTGCAGATTTTTTGGTTGACATCTCGAAAACTTTGGTGGTGGAACGACGCTACCATCGGTGATACGTAGACAACGGAAGAATATTGGGTTTGATAATAGACACATAGAAGGCCCTCGGTGTCGTCGAATGTAAGTTCGCAAACATAAAATTCCGGGGAAATATCGGGTGCCGGAACGTTTTTCCGAGTGGCGTTATATAGCAACTGAGCAAGGCGAGCAGATGGATTGCTTCCGACCACTTTGTAAAACCCTTGTTTGATGAGGGTGACTACGAAGGGATACCACGAATACCATTTCATCCAAACGGTTCGATGATTCCTCTTGAAAAAGCGAAGCTGGCAGCAATCCGAGATGCTTAAATTGTCGTGACTCGACCTCAGTTTCGCCAGGGCGTAGAAACTCTGGTTTCGTTTCAGTTTCTTATATATCTCGTCGTCCAAATTTTTGCTATTGCTGTTGACACAGGCGAACAGGATGCCGTCGTAAAATACATCGAAATAAATGGAGGAGGGGCGAAAAAGTGATCTGAGCATATCATCTTCCCTACGAGATGGTATGACCTTACAATCCTCGGTCGTCCGGGGAAAGGTGGCGTCCGGGGAAAAGAGGTAACGAGTGTCTGTCTCCATTAAGCACTGCTCGATACCCTTAACCCAAATGACATTTTTCTTGAATTTCACGGCAACAAACCTATAATCTTTGTGGAAGTTTCCATAAGCCACTACGTAGTTTTTGAGCCACAGTGGCTTCTCGATGGGGTCACCCATACTTGATATTAACATACATAAAACAAAACGTAAAAGGATCGCAGCTCTGGGAGCTGTCAAAAAAAAAAAAAATTTTTTTTTAAAATTCTTCGTGCGTTGACAGCTCCCAGAGCTTCGATCCTTTCACGTTTTGTTTGACCATCTGATAAAACCACCACCGGTTCACGTCTTCAGGGAAGCGTCCTTTTCTCACGCGTGGACAGAGCGCTGTTATTATTCTTCCCAATAACACTACGACGTGTATCCCCAACAAAATCCAAAATCCAATCAACATCACAGTAAATATTTTGCTGTAAAATATGTTCAAGGGTAATAGGCAGATGAATCGTCCGCTCGTGATGTCCCCGCCGCTGTAAAAGTCCAAATTGCAAAATCCCCTCGTCGGGAACAACTGAGACACTGACAGACCTTCCGAAATTCCTCGATTCAGAAACAGGTTGACGAAATACGCTTGAAGTACGAGATGTAACAAATAGATCAGCTCCATGCCCACGGTCTTCCAAAATGCGTAATGTCCCGATCGCCTAATTTCTCGGAAAATGACGTCTGGCTTGGGCGTTTTATCGTCGACGTCAAACACTCGAAACAGGATAGGCCATAAGAGTTGAAGCGGTAAGCACCAGGCCATAGCTTCTAGTAACAAAGCCACCGAAATCCACTGGTAATAAGAATGGTAAAAGACTTCGGTTTTGCTCAGGTTCGTATACGTTCCGTTGATATAACATTCCATTTCGAGATAATTGATCGGAATGCGTTGATGTTGGTGTTGACAGATGATGGCATCTCCAAAAATTTGTCGCCAGAGTGTCATGACAAATGAAAATAGAAAAAAATTACGAATGTATACGCGATTCAAATGACATAGGAACGATGGCGAGTACTGTTTATCCATACCCACCAATTTCATCAAAACGTGTAAGGGAATCATCGTTTTTCTTTATTTCCAAGCGCTGACATAACAATTTTTCAACACGAAAATACCGTCGGTATTCGTTCGCATCAGGCGATTTTTTTCCAGGCAAGATTCGGTTCTTTCTAAATGAAACCTCATTTCTTGTCTCAGATGGTAGGGTAAGGCAACGTTCCAGTTCTCGTGACCATTCTCCTGGGCGAGTCCGTCTCGGGCATTTAAAAGACGCAAATAGGCCTCGTGAGCTGTCTCGCATTCTGTCAAATCGATACATATCCATTGACCGGATGGAAAAGTACCGAAACGAAAGAGCTCTGGTTTGACAATAACGTCGCACGTTTCATCACGGTTTTCTACGTACCCCGTCCAGTTTCTGGGTACGGTGAGCGGACCAACGTGGCAACCCACTATCTCGTAAGACTTTTCGGTCACATTTAAACTCAAGTGACTCGTGAACACGACGAGGCGATCTGCGTAGCTCGGTTTCCATATGCGTTGACCGAAGGGGGGTTCTAGGAGGACCAAGACATCGCATTGTGTGCCATCGTCTTCGAAGGAAGGATGTAAATTCGTCATCGACCAGTACGGGGATAGTACGTCCAGTATGCGCACGTCTGGAAAACAACTGTCGAGCAAGTAGGACAGGGCAAGGGGCGACCTCCCCAGATTGCCGAAAACGATCGTCAAGCCATCCTTTCGGAAATGTTCTAAAAAGTACTGGGGAGACGCCATAACGCCTTTACTACTGTAGAAGATGGGTTTGCAAAAGTTCCAGAAAACTGTTTGTGGATAACAAGTCGGTGTGATGCATGGCGTCTATAACGTCCGTCTCGATGACCAAGTCATCTCCGTCCACCAGTTGTCCAAGGTAATCGACGTTCAAACCCTGGAGGTTATACACGCTTTTGGAATATCCGTATCCCGGTTGCCAAATGTTACTGGATTTGACCAGGGAATCGATGGTCGTCAGGGCGTGATCGACGGATTCCAGTGGTGTGAGTCCTTTCCAGAACGAACTTTCGTGGTCGTTCCCGATCGATCCAAACATGAGATACAAATGATAGAAAGATCCTTTCGCTTGGGCTCGAATTTGAGTGACGAGACATCCGGGATCGTTTTCGACCTTCTTTTGGAATTCTTCGTAAGTACACTCCCGTGCTTTTTCTTCGAGTCTTTCAATTTCTTTCAACGTAATGGCAAAAGCAATTTGATTTTTCATCACGTCCAGATAAAATTGTCGCATGGCATCAAAGGCGTCGAACGTCACTTTGGAACCGTACAAATCGTAAATGACTCGAAATGTATCGATCAGAGAGGAACGATTTTTATAGGGTAAAAAATGAATGTCGTCGTAAAACAAGTGATAGGCCACGAGCATGTCTTGACAGGGTGCCAGCTTCAGTCCGGAGGTCAAACTTCGTATGTCAGATGCCGGGTTGAGAATGCTTTGGCATTCGGCTTGGGACTGGATATTTTGGACCAGATATAAATTACATTCGTCGCCGTCAAAGTCGGCGTTCATTTGTTGAATGATTTCTAGGGGTATACCGAAGCAATCGTGTGGCCAGATCTTGGTCACTTTCAGCCCGACAAAATTTTCGGGTTGCAGGGAAGGCATACGGTTCAAGATGATCCATTTTCCCAGAACGTGGAACATGGATTGAATGCTTTGGGGTAAAGCGATCTCGTTGGGTTTCAGGGTGGCTTCGGGTACGATCATGGCTCGCGTGGAGAGAATGCAACGCTTCCCGAACGCAATTTGTCGAAAAAACGTATTTTTTCCACCCGATCGTTTGAAAAAGCTTCCGTGATTCAGGGGCGCTTCTTGAATTTGTTTGTAAAAGAGATTCGTTTTTGAAGGGGGTTGTACCTGGTCCGTTTTCTTCGTGATGGGTGTACGGGTGACAAACTTCATGACTTTGTCGTATACCAAGGTAGTAGGTACGTGCCAGTAAATGGGATCGGCCAAGACGACAAAATCTTGATCGGACTGTATACGTTTCTTTTGTAAATTCTTTTCCAGATTGTAGAGCACGAAACGATATCCCGGTGTTTTCACCGCGAGTGAGCGAACCATGTAACACTTCTTGCGTTTGTAGTAAAACGTTTTGCAGCAGGTGGTAAAATTGCCCTGGGATTCGAAAGAAAGCTTTCGGGAACATGTGGAACAGACGGGGAGAGTTTCGTGACCATTTCGCCATGCCTTTAACAACTCGGCTAATTGAGACGGCTCCAATTTTAAAGAACAGTCTTGGAACCGTAACAGAGAAAACTCGTAGCTGACGACGGCCATACTGAAGATCTACGAGTGGTTTGATACACGGGTCTACTACGGGTGGTTTGATATATGAATATATTAAAAAAAAAAAAAAAAAAAAATTTTTATTTTTTATTTTTTTATCGAGCCATTTTTCGTCGACTGTGGTGCACGTGTTCGTTGAGTTTGAACGTGTACCTGACACCTTTCTGAAAGATGAGTTGTAGTCGGCGGCCGTGTTTGAAATAATACAAGAGTTCGGCACACACGAAAAGTTTCCATCTCATGGTATTTAATACCATGGAAAAATAAAAAAGGGGATCCGGTAGCTTCCAGTACCCGATATTGAGCAACAGACAAAATATCTTTTTCTGGTCGGCAAAGAGTTTTTAGACATCGACGTATCGACAATCCGAAGCTCGCATGATCCAATTGTCCGCTTTGGATATGGATACGTCTGCCCTATTATAGGTATAATCTATAAATTGGCCCTCTTTTTCTGGATATTTTTGTAATATTTTCATAGCCGCACACGTTTTAGACTTGTACTCTTCCATTTTTTTCGTCTTGCGTGTGATGGAATGTTTCGTAGGATCCCGACAGTCGAAAAAGGCTTCGTTTACCACTCGCACCCATAGTATCCACCCGTCGCTCGGATCTCCCCAGCGTCCACGGAGATCCATGACCGCGGTGATAATTTTGTTCCCCATGGACTGCGTGAGTTGATTAACTTTTTTCTGGAATCCTTTGGAACGTAACTGTCCGTCCTGAGACACGTACACGTATCTTTTCTTCGATAGAATTAATAATCGTTGCAGTCTCTCTTCGAATTTCAGTTGAACGTTCGGCAAGTTGAGAAACGCGTTGATTTCGTCGCAATCGTCAGTCGGCCATCGATGGATCATCAAACTGTCCGTGTCGGCATAACACACCGTCAATTGTCTCTTTTGTTGCACGTAATGGTATGTACCGAGGAGTTGATAACGAGCGAGCGTCACGATACTCATGGCAACGACGAGATAGGCCAAAGGCGAATCTTTGGAAGCCATCGTTCCGTACATGGAATTAATCAAGATTTTGATGCACAGTTGAATGTTATAGTGGATCACGTTACGCGTCCTTTTATAAGTGGCCTGGTGATATTGTCGGAGCGCCATCAGCCGCGACACGAGCGTCGGCAAAAATCCCTGCCGACGCTGGTTTATAACGATGACGAACGAATCCTTTTCGGGATCGACAGTGGGATATTGGAAGGAGAGGGCGGTAGCAGGTGTGGAGAAATCTTGGTCGGAATGTGTCCTGTAAGGAATAGCCGTCAACGGGTGGTGATAACAACGGGAATATTCCTCCTTGGTCAGAATGGTGCATGTTCCGTAGCAGAGGTTGGAGCTGAGAAGACAAGAGGGATACATGCTGGTAAAATCTAACACGGCAACGTCCTCGAAATACGTTTCGGGTAGGCAATAGTTGAGAGCTCCTTGGTAAGTTCCCCCGATAAACTCAGACTGAAACTTGGTGGCGTCCGTTGAATTTCGGAAAAAGTGAATATTGACGAAAAAACCCAAAACTGTTCCGAAGGTCTTGAATACTTCCAACAGGAACCTCGAATTGCCAAAATATAAGGATTCCGCGACATCGAGGGCGACGAAATTGGATCTAGCTACGAGAAATTCGAGAATCATTTCCTTCTGAAACAATTCGTAAACGAGTTTCGAATCCCGTAAGCAGTACGACAAGTAGTCTTTAAACGTACCGAATCGATCTTTGGGAACGACGGGTCGTAAGGTCTCGTAACAGACTTTGCGGTCGTCGGATAAGCAGACATGTCGCGTCACCACCTTTCGATACCATGCGTGAATACCTACGGCTTCCACGGGTACTTTCCCGTCGCCTCCGAGTTTGGTTTTGGCGACGTTGTCTAGTTTAAAACTATCGAGGTTGTAGTTGGAAAACGTTTGAAAATAAACGTACGCGTCGAGGGCAAGTTTGTTCTGGAAAGTGGTGACGAGGTGCGTTCCGATCATCCGAGACCTATATTGCCTAAGAATTTTATAAAGTCCGAGCCACAGGAGACGTGCAAAAAGACAAGGCATGTCGAATTTGTTGATGTTGTAACCCGTGAGAATTTGGCAGTCTTGAATATAGATATGAAAATCGAGTAACATTTTCGCTTCGGAGCTGTATTCGATAAATGTGGGATCGGGTAGTTGTAAGGGTTCGTGACAGGGATTCAGATAAAAAACACCCTCTTCTCGCAAAACCGCGTTCCACTTGACGATACTGATCATGACGATTTTATCGGTGGGATCCATTCCGTCGGGGATTCGATCGGACGGGCTCACCGTTTCGAGATCGAATGCCGCGATGGTCCAGTTGGGCGAAGCCGATACGTCTGGTAGTAATCGGAACGATTGCATCAAGTACTTTTCTTCGTTATTTACGTCGTACCACTTGTAAAAAAATCCGGTTTCAGAGCCGAAATCGACGTAGATGCGATCGAGCCAATCTTCCGATAAATAGTAAGATATTTTGTATAAGTTGAAAAACGTGCCAATGTCTTCGATGGGTGCGGACACGAACATTTTATAAAAAGGTTTTCCTACGTCGTCGATCTTACCGTTCTTCAATCTGTCTTCGAAGTAAGGTAACACTTTCCGATAAACTGCTTGCCCGAGTCTTTCGTATCGGATCGATATACCAGGAAAATAACGAGCCAGCTGCGAACAGATGTTTTCAATGTGATTCGTACAAACTCCGAACCAATCTTCGTAGATTCGATCAAAATGGCAAGTCTTTCCATTCTCTCCTAGACACGAGACGCGTACGGTGTAATAATTTCCCAGTTTTCGCTTCCTACCATCTAAGAATCGCTGCCAACCGACGGTGAACACTCTGACCATGACTCCCCGAACGCAACGCTCATAAAGCGAAGAAAAATGAACATATATACACTTTTCTCCCAAAGACACGTTGACATACTTATATCAATCAACAACAAACAAAAAAAAACAAACAAAAAAAATTTTTTTTATCTTATCAGAAGGATCTTCTCAACGTTTCGAAAGATGTGTCTTTCTTCTTCTCTCCATCGCCGAGGATCTGTGGTATTAGATTCTTCAGCTGGTACCGGTACGATTGCAGTTTCTTTGGGAACAAGACTGTTGTCGTTGGTAAATTTAATAAAAACATCTTCAAATTTTCATCCTTTATCTTGAGTACCACTGTACTTTGAAAGTGCTTTCTCTTTTCAGGATCGTTAAACTTTATCAACAGATCGCGGGGTCTGAGACGTGTTTCCATGAGTAAAAGAATAAACAGCGACAACTCGTTGTACATATACGTATTCATGCAATATGTTATGATGGAATCAATTTCCTCTTTGGAAAACTTCTTCAAAGCTCTTCTTGTACCCGTTGCAGATATTTGGGGTTTCACTGTTGGTGGCGCACAAAACCATTTCTTTTTCAGAGTGTTGAGGACACATCGAATGTAATGAGGCGATCGCTTGAGGTCCGATCTTAAATGTTCACTATATAACTGAAAGGCATGACAATTACTTGGAATCAAATCCCGCAGACTGCAAAATTTTATATAACGTCTGCTGTAATCATCGTAGATTCGACTTGTCATGGTTTCTGCTTTATATTGGACAATTTATCAAAAAAAGGGAAACACCGGGGAAGTCGGTGAAATAACAGAGTTCGTTAATTTCACCTATTTAACTTTGAATTAAATAGGTGAAATTAACGAAATGTTATTTCATCAAACTCAGCTATTGAGTTCGTTAATTTCACCCATTTAATTCGTTAATTTCACCCATTTAATTCGTTAATTTCACCCATTTAATTCGTTAATTTCACCTATTTAATTTTCCGAGTTCGTTAAATTAAATAGGTGAAATTAACGAATTAAATAGGTGAAATTAACGAATTAAATAGGTGAAATTAACGAACTCGAGATTTGTATGATTTCTTTGCACGAATACTTTTTTTGCTTTATGCATAATAGTGCTGTCTGAGACACTATTATGCGTAAAGCAAATAAAGTATTCGAGCAAGTATTTTTCTAGAAATGCTCAAAAATTTTTTACAAAACTATTACAAATAGAGCACAAAGGTATTCTATAAAAAGGATTTTGTAAAAACTGTTCGAATACTTTTTTTGCTTTACGTATAATAGTGCCTCTGATAGGGCTATTATACATAAAGCAAAAAAAGTATTCGAGCAAAATTCTGCTCGAATACTTTTTTGGTTATATGTATAATAGTGCTTTCAGAAGCACTATAACGCGTTAAACAAAAAAAGTATTCGAGCAGAATTTGATTATTTTTTAAGCTTTTCGTTATTTTTTTTTTCGTTAATTTCACCTATTTAATTCGTTAATTTCACCTATTTAATTCGTTAATTTCACCTATTTATTTTGAAATTAAATAGGTGAAATTAACGAATTCGATTTTCGTTAAATTTATCATGATGGCAAAAAGCTGTTAAAATCAGCAAAATGGTGAAACTCCATTTTCTTTCGTCTTCAAACGCTTACAAACAGATATTTATAGCTCTGTGTGTGAAGCATATGTACAATGGCTGAGGTGTCTTCTCTTGCGTATAGATTGAATAGGGAGCTTATGCACGACATCGACGCAACGGCGTAATGTGTGTGCTGCTGATAAAAGCTTCTTGGTGTTAAAGAAAAAAAGAAAAAAAGAAAAAAAAAATTTTTTTTATTTTTTTATTTTTATTTTTATTTCACAGTCCCCCAACTTCGTCTGGCACAGCGGGCAGTTTCCCCGTTCTTGGATCCATCGATCTCTACACCTTTCGTGAAAGTAGTAATTACAACACTCACTTTTGACGTTTGCTCCACTTTCTAAACAGATGGTGCATTCTTCAGAAATGCAAGATTCCATTTCATAAGTCATGTTGAACTTGTAAACTTTAGCGTTTTCGATGCACAAAGACACCGATTTCGGGATCGGTACGTCTTCTTCAAATATTCGATCCCCGTGTTCAAAAACTTTTTCTTCGAAACAAGCTGCAATCCCATTACCTCGCATTCCGTTCGTCACTTCCATAATTCCGATTCTCATGCCTCCGTTTCTCGATCTCCCCTTGACCGGTTGATCGAGTATTTTATCGATGTTGCAATGTTCCGGTACATAAATATGTTCCGAGCTGAAATAGGCTATGGCGAAATAAAATACTTTTCCGTATAAGGCCGATTGCCCCGGCATGATTTTACCTCCGCTGTTCCGGACCACCATAGCATCTCGACATTCGTTCCACCCCATTTTTTCTCGAATCTGACCGGCAGTTAATCGTGTCGTGATGCAGTAGGGATTCACCAGCAGATCTGGAACCACGGCGTCATCGAAAATTGGCATATGGCTCGTTTTCCGCAATACGCCTTTTTGACCGTGAAAGCTACAAAGTTTATCCCCTATTGCGGAGGAATGGAATCGTTCCATCGATATAATTAGTCGCTCGTTGGTCAGATCATAATGGATAATGCGAACGTCGGATTTGTTGAAATGAAGCCTGACTTGGGAATCGTTCACTTGGACGACGGTGACATAAATGGACTGGGGAACGACCTTCATTTTCGTCCCATGACAAACGATATCGCCCAAAAAATCGTCTTCGGACTCCCCTCGAACGGGATAGTAAATGACTTTGGCAGGAGATTCCAATTGAATTTTGACACGGACCGTATAAAATCGATAAGTGTCGAAAACGTCCAAATCTTCCCGAACGGTTATACAATCTTCTTGGTTGTTACCGTCTAGGCTCATGTATGCGACGACGACACGAGGTAAAAAGAGAACGAAATGTTCGGAGAACGGGTGAACAAACGGCTACATGAGAAGGGGTCAATTTCGTATAGCCAGAAAGTGTTTCCGTAAAATACAGACTGTAACGGGGATCCGAAGCTAAAATGGCATTTTTCAGAGCGTTGATACCCAAAATGTTTTTCGCAAACATGTTGTGGTAAAAAAAGGGGTTCAGGTCCATCTGATGTCCGACGAGGTACTCGAAACCAAATTGTCGTATTATATCCCTTTTGGTCTTCAGGCCGAATGTGCGTTCGGCCCAGTAAAGTTCGTCGCGGGTCGTGACCCACATGCGTCGCATCCATTTAAAAACAGGCCGGCTTTATATCGGATATAGATGAATCGATCGTCCCGGTAGCATTCGATATACAGCAGCCGTTCCTTGAGGTTTTCCAATCGAATGCTTTGAAAACTCTCTTCTGTCACTGGTATACAGGCTTCGTTCACCACCACGTAGTAGTTGCTTTCGGGTGTGTGTTGCAACAGTGAGGAAAGGATTTCGTAGAGTTCCGAGAGGTCTTCTCGAGTGGAAATGTAGGTATTTTTGGCCATGACGTGAGTTCTTCCTATATTTTTCATTTCCATTATCCCCAAATAGCATAAAAATCCAAGGTAGCTAACGTGGTACGGATGGATAGAAAAAGATTTGACTTTGTTGGAGATTTGGCGGATGATGAGATGCGACATGTATGGAATGAGTGGGTACATTTGCATCTTCACTTCCCGATAGCAGCCCGAACTCTTTTCCACGTAGACTTCTCCATTCATCCCCAGTTCTCGGTGGGTGTCGGAGGGCGTCTGTACCATCTTGGCAGTGGAATTGCTTTCGCTTTGAAAGGCGGTTTTCCTGGACAGAACGTGTAGGAGCGTCCCCGATTCAATGGATTTCACGATCATGGTGGCTTTCGATTTCACCATGGACCAATTTCTGTCTCGTAACGGTTGGTACAGGTATTTCATGAAGAGTCGGACGAATAAATGTCCCGGACTGACGGCAATTTTGTTGGCGAGATGATCGATATCGAAATTGCCTTCGCAGAAGATTTTGGTCATGTAGACGTCTTGCCGCACGCGATAGGGGCAGTAATCGAAAAAGGAATTGACGTCGGTATTTTCAGTACCATCGTTGAGTGACACGATGATATCACCTCTCTTGTATTTGTTTTCCCAATTATCCACGTAGAGAGACAATTTTTTCCCGCGATCTTCTGCATCGTACGTGTAACAACAAACGATGCTATTCGCTACGACGTGACAGTTTGTAGGATCGTTCGTAAAGAAGTAGGGTAGATGCTTGACACTTCCATTAATCAGAAACAGGCTGGCGGCAATATCTGCCGTGGTAAACGGGAATGGTTCGTCTTCTTCTAGGAGGTCTCGTTCGGTGAAAGTGGTCATACCCAATTTCCTGATGCAGGTATCTAATCGTGATCCGATCATGACGGGAAAAATGGATCGGATAGTTTTCGATTTGGGTAGCGAACAACTTTTGACGGAACAGGCGTAGACTGTTTTATCTCGTATGTGGTCTCTGATATCTTTCGGTCCCAGGTAGACGAGTGAAAAGGATATTTTGTCTAACATTCGAATAAACTGCACGACGTGTTCGTTGTAATTGGATAAGATGGGTCGCACGATATTTTTAACGTCGAGCGGCTTCTACATATTTCAGACGTAGAGCTTTCAGACGTTCTTGAAAACTCAGTTCGTACGATTCCTTGTATCGTTGAATAGAATAGACGGAAGCGACGACGACGAAAAGAATGACAAACAAACAGTACAAGTTGAGACTGCGTATGAAAGGTAAAAGACTCTCGTAAAAGGGTCCGTAGACTGCTTGAAAAATATTGCTCATTACCAGTCTTCTTGCTTTGAAACTAATCTCTGGATATATACACATGACACGGAAGTATATATATCTATAATAATTAATAATAATATCTATAATAAAAAAAAAATAATATTTTTTTTTTTTTTAAAAAAAATACAATTCTCTGGAACAGAAAAATATTATTTACAGGTCTTTCCTGGGAGATCATCTGTCGCCAAGATAGCTGAACTCCTTTATGTCACCCTTAGACAGTTTGCCTTTTCAATATTGTTCTCCGAATAACACATGAGGAATGGAGGTAATTGCGTCTACATAACACACAAACCGTGAGGAGTGGAGGCATGTGCCGACAAAGGCTGCCGACACCACAACTTTTTAAACTTGTATCTTGATCAACATTTTGGTCCCCTTTAGCGTAACTCATACGTAAAACAGGTCATTTCTGCAATTTTACATATACATGACATGTGCCACATTTCGACAACAAAAGAAGTGGAATACAACTTTTCAACAGTGGTGACGTTATGATACAATATCCTTAAACTATTGATGTATTCGAAGCACATCTCAGAACATTTATCTGCCAATCAACTGAAAATGATTTCATTTTTCTCTGTGAAGAAACAACGACATATTGGACAATTGCTTAGTTTCGATGCACAGCGTTGGCAACAT
This sequence comes from Dolomedes plantarius, assembly GCA_907164885.2. Lineage (NCBI taxonomy): Eukaryota > Metazoa > Arthropoda > Arachnida > Araneae > Dolomedidae > Dolomedes > Dolomedes plantarius. Next base: position 65,472,932 of record OU015494.1, on the reverse strand, counting down.
ACTGCATGATTACAAGGCCGAAAGTGTACAGACAATGGCAAATCCATACAAATCTTGCACAACATGATAGCAGCAGCAGTACTACTACTACTACTACAACTACTACTAGTGGTAGTAATAGTAATAGTCGAAGGAGGAGGAGTAATAGCAGGAGATGTCGTTGGTAACGGCTTATCGAATAATCTTAAAGTAATATCTATGAAATCTACAATCGTTTGAATATTGTTCCAGTCTTTTATATCACCAGCGAATTTAACAGCATTTTCTTCTCCAAAAATATCGATGACTTCTCTGATAATCCCTCGTTTTAATTTATAAGCTGAAAAATCACATGTTCTTCGCCTCAAGAAACTACAATCTGGATTAAAAATATGATGGTCCAGCAACGGATCGTCTGTCGGAAGAGATCCACTCAACGTTAAACCACACATGAAGCAGTGGACAACGTCTTTCTCTCTGGTCATAAAGAAACCCGCGTCGACAAACTTTTGGAAACATGGCAACTTGAAATCGCCCCGAGCAAATGTAAGTTCCCGCTTCTTCGCTTGACTCATGGAAGGGTGTTTTGGCTTAAACATGCTGATGGCGAAGGGAATGAGCACGGCACACAAACTTATTTCTTCGAACGCAACAGTGGTGGATGAACAAGCAAATGATGCAATCACTTGAATAAATTTAAAAAAAAAAAAATTAAATTTATTCCATTTAGTTTTTCTGGCAGGAAATAACGCGAGGAAGCGAACCGTCCCTCGGGTGTAACGAGATCTGGTCGAGAAGAACAGTTTACTTGGGATTATATTAAACCGGAAAGAGAAAAAAAAACGTATTTTCTACAAAGTATAAAGCACTATGAACATCCAGAGATACGCTCACGAGTATTCGAATTTCCACAATTCCTTTACCTTCGACCTTATGGACGATATTATAATATTGCCGTTTTCCGAAAGGAAATGGGACAATTCTAAAGTTTTACGCTTGACAACCTTCGATAAAATAAAATCGTACGTAGCGAAGCCTCTCACCAGAGCATTTAAAGCTTATTTTAAAACGGATGCCATCTGTTCCGTTATTTTATGGAGGGACACTTGCTCCATATTGCTCGGTAACGAGAGACTGTTGATTCCCGAGCAAAGTGGATCTTGTAAGTTATGCGCGACACCCTTTTTTGTCCGCGATCCTAAAATCGTCGAAAGCCATCCTTTGGTCAGTCGGTCTGCTTTTGAAAACGTGTATTTCTATAATAACACGATTCTATTCCTCGACGAATTCGACGTTCCCTGTCCAGGTGGAAACTACTTTAACGAGAAGACGACCGGCAGCGAGTATTACCGTTTGTGTTTTTTGACTACGGAATTAGAATTGCGTCCTTGGACAGATTGGCGGAAGCATGCCCTCACCCTTCCGTTTTACTCGAAACCGACCACGATCCAACTATCGAGTTTTCTGAACATGGAACCCACCAACGATTTACCATTTCCCGACAGTTCTATGAAAAGTACGGCAATGATTGAAAAGAAGAGAGACGTCCAATTTTTGATCCAAGACATTTTAGAAACCTACGTCAACAATGGTGGATTTATTCATAACATCGGCCTCTTTCTGGAATATCCTATTCGAGCGGCGTTCGAAGGTTGTGGGGGAAACAACGGAGGGTTCGTAGCGATTTCTATCAACGGAAACGAGCCGATGAAAGTATTACACTTGCGATGTCCGTATGACCGATATGTCGAGTACGATCATATACCCGCGGTGCCTTGGACTCGCGTCTTGTTCGATACTGCGGACGTTCCCTTAGATTTGCATCGAGTCGTCGTGGATTCGACAATCCTGGGTTATTGTTATCGCGACGCCTTTTTCTGCTTGAGTTATCCCATGTTGGAAATCATACCGCCTCGTTACGGTCACTTGAACACGGAGTACCTCCTGAACGTCGTTCCAGAAGACTTTGATTTACATGCCGATAGACAAATTAACGTGATAGATTCGTATGAGTACGACTGCAAGCACGAGTTACACCGTGTAAAACATCACCAATTACCCCACGAGCTCTGGTGTCTGACGAAGACCGCAAAGAAGTACTGTAGCGTCAGGGAAATGACGACGCCGCCTGAATTCGTTAGGCGATGGTTAGCGTTTCACGACCAAAACAAAGACAAACGCGACCTTAAATACGGAGATTTGAACGTCGTCAAACTAGCACTCGTCCTGGCCAGACACAAAATTTGTTTCAGTCTGAAAACGACGAATGGAAATCGTGGGGTGTTTTTCGAAAGAGGTAAGGAAATACTCTTTCGACTCGACCAAGAAGCCATCGAGTACCTGAATGACATTCGGCTCGACGACGGAACAAGGGCTCAGAAGGAAGAGGACGCTTGCTCCATAATGTAACAAAAAATCGACGGTGTAGATAAAGATGGATTGGTCTATGGAAACCGGCACAATCATCCATGCTCATTCAGACGTCCCTGCAGTGATCGCCATCAGCTTCGTTCAAAGCGAACCGACAGAGTATTTTATTATGACTGCAACTCAATGGACTGGTAACGCGTGTGACGAGAAAGGATTGTGGTTGAAAGATCTCGACACTGTGATCTAAAAGATGCGAATCACTCACTTGACAGTGGTGGGCGAAACATCCTACCGATACCTTCGAAGCAAGAAAGTACAAGTGGAGAATATGAAAGCAGATCATGTGACCAAGCTGAAATTTCGATGCGACGGATGCGGGAAACAGAGCTGCATCGTGACGAAAGCCAGACTCAGCCTACGCAGAGAACTCCGCATGTTTCAGTTTCACATAGAACACGGGAAAAGAGAAGAATAATGATTTAGAAAAAAAAAAAAAAAAAATTTTTTTTTTTTTTTTAATTCATTATTTTTTCAGTAGGTCCTTTACCATGGCCCTAATCAAGTAATTATGATATCTATTACCCCGAACTATATAGTCTACGGCGATCCACGTCAGGTTCGGATTCACCAACAAAATTAGAAAGCACATAACTTCCAGGCGCGTGATGTCACTTGGATGGAAATCCCGTGCGACTTTTTTAATCTCTTCCATGATTTTCTCACGATCTCGACTATCCAGCATCGTTTCTGCCGGTCGTATAAACATAGGTACTAGGAGTTGTTTCGAATTGAGATAATATAACCATCCGTATCGTGCAGAGCTCTCCTTTAAATCTTGTATGTAACTTTTTGCGATATTTTGGCGGACGACATGTTCCACTAAAGGAAGAGTAACGACATTTCCGATGTGCTGCTTTATCGTCCACTTTTTATAATCTTCTTTCCGGTACTTTTTCTCGATGAGCTCGTCGACAGGTAGTTTCATACATTTCACAGTCTCCATTCCTTTATCAAAGTAATCGCCAAAGGACGAAAAGTATCAGTACCACGCCGACGATGCCGGCAATCAGAGGTTTCACAACAGGCAACGAAAACAATTGGTCCGATACGTAGTCGGTCGTTTGGTCGGCAAAATAGGAAAGAGCTTCACCTATCGTCGGTTTTCGACACTTTACATATTGATTGGCCGAACATCCGGCCGTTTCGCATGTACAATGCTGTTTGCAGCAATCGCCATCCTCGTTGTCGTCGTCACCTTCACAAATGTCGGGGGGGATGAAATCCAGTCTCGGACAGAATGATAACTCGGGCACGGCATCTTTATTGCAGCAACTTAATTGTTGAATTTTGCAAACCAGTTGTCCATCCTCGTAAAGGAAACATCCCGAATTTTGGTGTATGTAGTCGTTGACATACTGAGTTCCGATGGCTACAGCCGACACCGCGCCTGCCGCCAAAAACGTTTTTTTACTGAAGACGGTCTTGATGGCCGTTTTCAACGTAGAATCCTGTTTGACGATGACGTTCAGAGCCTGTCGAGATTTCGGGGTCTGCTTGAAACTCTGAAAGGATTTCTTCACTTTAGTTTTAGGCCAAAAAATTTTCTTCATTTGCTTTATAAATAAAGAATGAAGAACAATTGCATTTTCTCGACTGATCAAGTCAAATGTAACTTTAACAACAGTCCTCCTTCGTTTCAAGGTATCATTTGTAAGGAGCATCTGAGAGAAATATATGGTTTGGAGCCGGCTTACAGCACGATCGAACCGTTGAACAAGAAAATTACGGTAGGACCTTATCTGAAAGTAATAGGTAACCATACGATCGAAAAAAATACAATACTTTTCCCGACGACCGAATTTGTGGACAAAATCTTCAGACCCGATAGAAACATCACCCAATGGGACGAATTAGACTTGAAGATGAATCCAAACATTGAAACTTACGTGCAAAAACTTTTAAGCAGCAAATCCATCTCCGTTTTAAATAAGAGGTTACAATACGAATTGATGCGAAACATCTCCAGCAAAGATACCGAGAAATTAAGCTTGGGAAGCAGTTCCTGCGACGAGGACGCCTTCACGAGTTTCAAAAACGATTTACAGAAACGCCTGATAGATTTGAAAATCACCATTTCCAACTCTAGCAATGGGAAAAATCATTTTAAGCATTTTAAGATCCAAAACACAGAAAAACTCTCTCCGTTTTACCAGTTTATAGCCTCGAATTGTCAATTCGATTATCACATTTTACCCATTACCGATGCCATACCGGACTGTTTAGTGGCCAACCTGATTTACAAAGAAAATATCGGGTTCTGTACTACCCAAGACTTGTTCGGAGGCGATTACTTGGTGATCATGTGGGACGAAATTGGTACGACAAGTCTGTATCGACAGAAAGTAGCCGAATCCTCGAATGTCGGGTCCCATTTCCGACAAGCGATTCCCGATGCCATGAGTACGACCAACGCGTTGACAGGGTACAATTCTAATAGCAGTTTTAAGGTGTAAAAATAAGGAGGACCCATGTTTCTCGACGCTATCCCTTCCGACTTGCTGTGCCTTCATCGCGCCCATGTCCCTTACATGAAGGGTATTATAGCTTGTGTCACTTGGCGGTCATGCGTTCAAGTATATGACTATGTTATCCCACGTCAAAACAGAAGACGCTTTTCCAACCGGCTGCTATGTCCCTGAATATGCTCGTTGGATCGGTTCAATGGAAGACGTTCCATGTATCGTTCCCATATCTGGAATTCCGGGTATCGTGTCCAAACAGATCGTGACAACCCTTCCAATTCTCTTCGATACTATCGGCTGGTTAGAACGCCTCAATAAACCGTTTACGAGTACTACTACCGTCAGAGCCGCGGAAAGGTTTGGAACGGCTCTTGTCCCATTTTACCCAGATGATTGAAACGATTCCCATCGAAAACGACGCGAGTAAAATGGCCATCAAGAAAGGTTTTTGGAACAAATGAAATCTGCTTTGTCGGACGTAACTTGTTCGATACCTATGCTACGAAACTCGTTCCTTACGTGAAGGCTTGCCACGGGAAAACAGAAACGTTTCCCACCCCTCCAGAAGCGACGACGAGTCCGTCGGTCGTTTTTATCAGCAAAAGCGTCCTATCGACGGGCATCCGGTCCATGTATTCCCGTTATTGTATGACGTTCGATATGGTGCACGTATAATTTACTGTTTCTGTGCGATATGAATATGAGGCTAATTTCGTGTTCGATGCACTGTCACGAGCGTGTACGGGATTCTTTCGGGTCCCCTTATTGCGTGAACCCGTGTTATCAGTCGTCTATCATATCGCGCCCAAATCTCACAATCATCGACTTCCTTATTTGGTGCGTTCTCTTCAAAACGGGAGTGCCGTGGATTGTCTCTCCACTCGAATTTTGGAAAATTATCAAGAGTTGGAGAATACGACAAAGAACTGTTTGAAAGGTAGAACGGACGGTGTCGATTTCGATTTTGCTTTTCACCAGGCATTTCCTTACGTGTTATTTTCATCGGATGCCGATTATTACGGTTTCGTCGTGGCCCTCGGTCACATCGCCAGTCATACTCGCGATTCCAATGGACAATATGAAAAAGGAATGTTCAGTACGAGTCGCCGTTTCTATCGTTTTAAGTGCTAAAATCTGCAAACAAATTGAAGAATTTAAGACGAATGACTTGCCTTGGACCATGGACACGTTCGAACTGTTTATCGCGTCGGACCAAGAACTCAAAGGCGATTGCTTCAAAGTCATGGAACATTGGAAACAGTTGGATGGCAGCATGAAGAAGCGTGGACACGTTAGAAAACAGTGAAAAAAAAAAATTTTTTTTTTTTTTTAAATGATTTCTGACTTGTCGAATCTTCATTATTATCAATTATTCTTCAATCTGTCCCAAGATGAAAAGATCCGTCCCCGAAGTGTCAGCGATCCACTTTTCCTGCAACGCTTCCACAAACATGACCGATTCGCCATCCACTGTCAATTCCACGACTTTTTCTGCGGTACGAAATTTGACGACGACGGCCGCCTGACCGTTATTCAACAAGGCCAACGAACGTACTCCGAAGCTGTCGGACTTTACGACTGTATTTCGTAACGGTTTTCCCCACATCTGTTCCAGAGTATCTTTGATCGGGCGACCATTCGCTTCGAAAGAATAATGTTCCGCGTATAAACCATCTCGATTCCAATGGACGGGTTTCTTGATCTCGAGTATACTCGGTTGTTCCAGAAAATATTCGAAAAGACATTTGTCGTCCAATTCGTTCCAATATTGCCATTTCAGGGGGTCGGATGGTGCAAATTTCAGACACATTTCTTTACAGAATGGCCATTCGGTGACGCGAATTGTACATTGCCTCTCGTCGTCTGGATCTAACGCATCACCAAGTTTTTCGAACAGAAGGATCCTACCTAAAGCCTCTAACTGGTCGGGTTGAACGCTCATGATGTTCCCCTCGTAAAATTGCAAAATGCGACAATAGTCCTCCGTCGTCACTTTACCCTGGGCGATCGAAACGTCACCTTCTGTTTCAGAAACGCCTGTAATATAAACCCGACATGCTGTTAAGGTCTGCAAACACAAATTGAGCGTGAATGGAAAATTATATATATATATATATATATATATATATATATATCTATATATAAATTATAATAATAAAAAAAAATAATAAATAAAAAAAAAAAATTTTTTTTTTTTTTTTTTTTTAAATCACTCATTACACTTTCTGTATCTTGTTCGGTCCTGCCGCTTCATCATCGTCACGATTTCGTCCTTTCCACCGTAAATTTTTTACCACGTCTCGGATGTAATCTTCTTTTCCATGTTGGACAGTACATTTCTTTACATTTCTCAAACACTTCGACTGGAGGTTCTATTTCGCCGGCTGGTAGTTCTATTTCGCACACGTCCCTGAAAATCTTTCGAAATACGCTATAGACCTGTTCTTTCGACAGTTCTTCTCTGTACATGCTCCTGACAGCTTGAACGTGCCGACGCTTATATTCCGGTTCCTCGTCGAAATGTCCTTTTTCCGTACCTTTCGGGCCGAACATTAGATTTCGAACGTACAATTTCAAATCGAAATTGGGTTCGTTCATGAAGTTACCCGCCAGTCCATCAACGGCCAAAAATTCGTCCATCTCGTTGGCGGCGACCTGCTGTGATAATAACCTATTCACAACACGTACCAGTTTGTCGTTCCGCACGAAGGTCTGTACCACGAGGCTCGAGACTTCTTCGTCTCCCATGTTGTCGAGTTGTTTGATAAATGTCGGATGAACGGGTGTGAACATTTTAAACACTTGTAGAAGGGTCGACCAAGTCATTCCCGTTTCACTCACGACCAAGTTTAGATAATCAAAATTTAAGGCACGTACGGTCGTCATATCATGTCCTTCTGGGCCAAATGTCTCAAAAAAGTCTCGTCGGAGGCTTTTGATACGGTTTCGAAAAATGTGCACATTCGTAGTATAATCCATCTTTATTATTCCTCTAATACTTGGACCAACCGCCGAAATTCGTGGCGACGGAAGCGACGCGATCTGGCATGGATCGGGCGAGGGTTTCGAAATAGTCCTTGGGTAAAGATTGGAAAGCGTCCCTGACCATTTCCCACAACGCTTCGACTTGTTGGGCATGTCCTGCCTGAATAGGTTTCCTGTCTGCGAGTATCCTTTCGATTTCGGCCCACACGTTTTCTACCGGGTTCATGTCGGGACCCTTGGGAGGCCAATCTTCCATCCACTGGATGCGTCGAGATTCCAGAAAGTCCTTGACCCTCTTACTCGTGTGGATGGGAGACCGGTCGTGCATGAATATGCAATCCCGATCGAGGTGAGGTTCCAAATTTTGTCGATATAATACGGCGATTTCAGCGTCTTGTCTCGAATGAAATGAATCACGTACATGTCGGCAGCGGTGCAAAATCCCACCCACACGGGAATGGAAAACCTTTTCGTACTTTGATTGAGGGATATGTATTTTTCGTCGAACCTGTTGGAATCGACGGGTCTCCAGACGCGAGGTGGACCGTGACCTGACGAACAGAAAATTTTTTCGTCCGAAAAGATCACGGGCGACCACCACCTGTCGTAAGTCCAGTGTAAATGGTTGAGGGCAAATTCTAACCTTTTTTGAACGTGTTCGGGTTTCAGTTGCACTTTCCGAACGGGGATGCGAGATCTGAGTCCTCCCTGTCGAAGCCGATTGCGGATCGTTTGGACCGTCGTTGCCACACCTAATCGTTTGCGGAGGTCCGTCGCCGGTAAGAAAGGGTCTTCCCGGGATGTTTCCAAGAGGAGTCGATCGGTCTCGGCATCCGTTTTACGGGGTCTACCGGTCTTCGGGAGCGTCACCAGTTCCTTTCCGCTGTCGAACCTTTGCATCCAGTAATGAACAGTCGAAGGCGATATGTCCAGCTCTTTAGCAATGTCTCTCTCCCGACGACCGGCCATTGTCACGATAGCCTGTCGTAACTCGACGGGCGTATACTTTTTCATCTTCCTTGTATTAGATATGAAGATTGAAACGGACATCATACTATAATAATTTGAAAAAAAAAAAAAAAAAAAAAATTTTTTTTTTTTTTTTTTCGTAGCAGATTCTTGACTTCCGTCGTCCTTCTCATTGTCGTGGCGAAATGTCAAGCTACCAAGTTTGTGGCAGAGCACCCTTATCGATTCATCGAAAGGGAAATACACGTCCAAAGGTAAGCTCCTTGCGAACGGCATATTTCGGCTCGCTGCCAGTCTTATCAGTAAATGTTTGTTATCTTTTTTACCTAGTTCCTTCTGCTGTTAGTAGAGTTTATCATACGCTTCTCGAAAAGTCAACAGACGCCCCTTGAACACTTGTCGATCCACGTCCTCGTGTCTCTTTCGGCGGGGTACCACGAAATCCACGTCCGTCAACACGAAATAATACTGAGTGTAACGGTACCCGTCCAATCCCGTGAAAGCGATTCGAACGAGAAAACTCCACCGGACGGGAAATTTCAAGATGCGAAATCCGGTCTCTTCGCAAAATTCCCTGTACGCGTTCTCGAAAGCAGTACCTTTTTTTGCAATTGCCCATGGGGTATGTCCCATTGATCTTCGAAACTCTGACCTTCGACAAACCTATCGAAATCATCATCGAACACGAATCGTTGTCGTCGTTTCACTAAAAAATTATGGACGCAATAGGGTAATAATCTTTCGATCAGGACGACGTGACCACTGTTCGTGGCGACGAGTAATCCGTAAGAAGTCGAAAACTTGTTCCGTTTCATGGATCACTCTTTTTTTTGTCCAGCAACAACGCCGTAAACTCTTCGACGGTAATACTGGGTACGAGATTTTTCGAGCCGCCCACCTGCGTCACTCCCGAATACAATTTCTTCAACCTTAACGTGCAGATTTTTTCACTCACGTGATTGGCGATGGGACCTAACAATTGTCTCTCGGCTCTTCCGAAAACGGTGATATATTCCACTCGAACGCGAAACTTTTTAAACGTTTCAAAGAACCAACCGATAGGTTTGTTCTTGATGCCCAGAGTATTTTTGATGTCGTATTCTAGATCGAAATGAAGCGTACTCGGTAACAACAGCACGTACGCAGGCGATCGGTCCCCCAAACACTTGCTGTTGAAACGCTCCACGCTCTGCCACACGGGAAACGACATCGGGAAACACGACTGACGACCGGGCACACTGCAGCCATTGGTTATAGGTGCGAATTCCTAAAATATATATTTTAAAAAAAAAAAAAAAAAAAAAAATTTTTTTTTTTTTTTTTCAAATATGACTTTCAACATCTAATGTTCAGACAATACGTACCGTAATTTCTTGTCTTCGTCCGAGTGTACTACAATTTCAGATGGTAACACACTTACATCGGCATTCATTTTGAATACCACCATCCATTTCCGTTCCTCTTGGAATGTCGAAGTATCCTGCGATATTTGAGTATCTTCTTCCATTTTAGGATATAAGGGAGAATCCTCCTGTTTCAGGGCCTCGTAATAATTTAAAGTGTTCCTCGTGACAACGTTCAGCCAATCTTGTAACGGGCGCTGATCGTCGGCAAGAACGGAATTCCTCACGCAAACTTTCATCGCGGTCTTAAAATCGTGGTTGATTTGAAAGGGTTCCTTGACCGAAACGAATCCGTTATTCCACATTTCTTGAAACTCCAACACGGTCCATTGCTGCTGCTCCTGTCGTCGATGTAACTTTTGAGTCAAAATCTGCAATAATTGATCCATGGAAAATAAGAGGACAAAGCGTCTGTCGTGTCGTTTTTCCTGAAACATGTATTGAGGTAGGACATTTCGGCTGTCTAGAACACCGTACCGTTTAGCGAAACTATAGGGATCTCTATACATCAAAGCCTTGCCGACATCTAGAGCCCTGAAGTAGGCGTTGCCGTCAACCCCTATCAATGCCACCAATTTGATATCCAAGATACTCACTTTGAACCACATAACGATGGATGAGAACAAGGAAATGATGCGAGAAACGAGAGAACAGCCTTCTTATACCCTAAATATTGAATAGATTTATAATAAAAAAAAAATAAATAAAAAAATAAAAAAAATTTTTTTTCAAGGTCATACTGCGCTATTCAGTCTTTCCTCTCTAACGAAACATTTTCGGTGCATTTTTCACCAACTTTGCCAATTGGTCCGTCGCGACGTTTTCCAAGGTTCCACTTAATCGGTCGACGTAAGCTTTACCTAGCGATGAGGTCTGCGACAGAGTAGTATCTGTATAGTACCGGGCTTGTTTCTGCAAGAACATTTGGACGTAATTGCGAGCATTTCTCACGACGTGTCTCGTTTCATTATCTATGACAACACCACATCCGCCGTACACATCCAACAGGGCCAAGAATACTAAACAGGCAGCATCCGTACCCGTCGTTGCGGTCCCGTCGAATTGTCTTCGGTAAGCGAATCTCACGGCCTCGACATGATCCGAGGTGGGATGTCGCAAGTTGCAGACGTAATGTTTGAAATCTCTCGGTAAGAAACCAGAGAACCCGTCGACAGCCAACAGGATATTAATGTCCCTGTTTTTCAAGACACGTTCATTCTCACGATCGTTACATTCCCCGAGGACCGTATTTCGCTTTACCAGCACGTCGAAAAATTTCACCAGGTCAGCGTGACTCACCACACGATCGATGATGCGAACCATTTTTTCCTTGTTCGTCAACTTCCAGGATATTTGTAAATCTCTCCATGCATCGTCCATCCATTTTCTTACGTCGTCGGCAAGTAATATCACGTCGTTGTCCTGTTGCTGTTGCTGCCGCTGTGGCTCCGGAACTCCTAGAAATCTGGCGACGTCAGCTACCAGTTCGACGTGAATATCTCGTTTCGTGACGTGCGGAAATTCGGAAGAGAAGAAACGACGTCGGACCTCGGATAACACAGCAGAATGGAAGGAGGGATCCATGTGGTTTTCGCAGTAAAATACAGACCGCTTATACTGGTCTACTTATAGTTATTATTTTTTTTATATATATAATAATTTAAAAAAAAAAAATTTTTTTTTTTTATTATATTTTTTTTTTATTTTTAATCCTTGTCGTAACAAATCTACCGAATTTCTTTCATGTCATTTTTAAAGTTCAGATACCTCTTTTTGAGATTTTCATCGTCAGCGTCGGCGGCATCCACGAGGAGCGTTATCCCTAGTGTAGCGGAACAAATGGAACGTATCAGCGTTGGTGTCTCCCATAAAATGAAAAATGGCCACGACAAAAAAAATGTCGTTTGAAACAGGAGATCGTCGTGTAATGCCACAGTTGGATTCTGAAATTTTTGTAACACTCTTTGTATTTTCCTTCGATTCCACCAGATTTTTACCACAGGACTTTCTACTAACGTTTTCACGGTCGTTAAAAACTGTGGATCGTCTAGTTTCTTATTTTTTTGGATATGATTCCATAGAATGACAGTCGAACACACGTATTTCTTCCATTGGTCGTCAATACATTCATTGAAATCAGGTGGTACAATTTTCCCTACATTCCTATCGATCCAATCCCCTTTAATATGGTCCGCCATCCATTTGTGTACTAAATCGATATAGTTCCGTACATCACTCGAACATTCCATCCTTTTATGTTTCATGTAACACGTGACTAACATGGACGTCACGAAACAAATGCATCCCGTTACGGAAGGCGAAAATCTATTCCCTAGGGCGTGTACCATATGCAATTGTGCAATGCCACGAGATAGTATTTGAAATCGTCGATAAGTCTTTATTAATTTCAAATGAATTTTGTTGCCGAGTATCGAAACATCTTCCATTGTCGAAAAAAAAGTCGTCATTACGTTCTCGTAAGATCTCTCGAGACGTTTAATATGGGGATCATCAGCAGCAGGGGAAGTAGAAAGCAGCAAATTGTCACTGATATCAGATACCTTCAGGCAAAGAGATCTATAATACGTCATCGGATTCTTGACTTTGCCACGTAGAGCATTCAATCTATCGTTATCGAAATCTTCCAAAAGGAGACGTACGATATCCCCGGGTACGGCATCCATCTCTGCTGACATGCGTTTTTCTGCTGCTAGAGTTGAGAGAAGCTACAGCTAAGAGAATACATTTATACTTGGATGGAGACTTGGATGGAAAGTTCTTATATAATGGTTCATATTATTGTATATATATTTAAAGGAAAAAAAAAAAAATTTTTTTTTTTTAAATATAATGATTATTACTATGCGTTCGACGAAATTTCCGCCGCCTTTCGTTTCTTACCGCTCTCGTTTTTCTTTTCCACTTCTCTCTTTTTCATGTCGGCCGCGGCATCGAAGTCGGGACCGAGGAATTTCCGAAACTGTAAGGCTAACCCTTCGCAGGAACCCCTGAACGCGTCGACGATTGCCTCGTGCACCTTGTCGGGCGTCATCCCTTCTCCCAGTTCGTACAGTCGTCTCACGGCCTTCGTGTACGGGTCGACCTCGGCCAAATTCCCGACGTAATTCTTGTATTCGTATCCGTCGTAACCGTCCACGGCGAACAGAGCGTCGAGTTTCCGACCGTCCCCCATCGTCATCCTCTTCTTGTACAAGACGTTGGCGAGTTTCGTCAGATCCGGCCCGCGATGGTAATCTCTCGACAAGAATTTTTCCACGCTTTCGTCGTTCGCCGGCAGTATTTCGGGGTCGATCGTATCGGACGATACGTACAATTGTTGTTTCAAATCGAAAATCGTATGCATGTCCATCTTGAAAATATTCACGACGATGTCCCTGAGGACCCGCAACTGCATCGTCTCTTTGGTGACGAAAGGGCCCGCAGCACGTAACTTTTCGGCGACCGCTTCGTTCACCGCATATTCCATGACTTTTCCTTGTCACTAGTACACCAGGTCCGCTGGTTTTTAAAGCAACGGTTTATCTGCGCCTTTTGGAAAAAAAAAACTTTTTTTTTTTTTTACAATAGAACTTCCTGTCGAATATATCTGATCTTTTCCTCTCGGTCGTTTATCCGGACCTTCAAGCAAAATTCAGTGGGTAGCTTCAGTGGGTAGTAACCAGTGATACGCATTCGACCCATGGCTAGATAATTGATCTCTATCATTTTGGACGAGTCATCAGGTTTCCGTAACACGGCGGGTGGTAAATCTTCACGGACGGGAGGATTTTGATATTCCGGCTCCACGCATTCTTTCAAAGTGTCGATCCATTGCTGCAACGGGGTACAATTTTCGAGGGGCTCCCATTCTATGGCCACCATGGGAGCATTTACGAGAGAGAAAGACGCGTAGGGCTCTCTGGTATTACGGATCACTCCCCTTTCCCAAATCATCTTGAAAGCGCTGGGTTGAAATCTCAAAGCCCCCGTTCTTTGATGACGACGCGTTTCCATGAGGAGGATGACTTGCTCGTACGTGAACAATTTCGTGTTGCGCAATTTATCGCGTAGAAATGGCGGCGTCACGTCCCAGACACTGATGAAGGAATACCGGTTCGTAATTCCGTAAACGTCGCCGAATTTCAAAAAGCGTCCGACGTCCAGGGCTCTAAAATAAACGTTCTTGTCCATACCGATGAACAAACACAAATCGGGTTTCCTGGGTACGGCGGCCAATCGGAACCACATGGCAGCAGCGACGAAAAAAATCTGAAACGATTTTTGTGACTCGGAGGAAGGTTTATATAGTCGAACGCCGATAAACTGTCTCGGCGACAATTTATCAAAGAAATAATTAAATAATATATTTATTAAAAAAAAAAAAAAAAAATTTTTTTTTTTTTTTTAGCAGCGCACGATTTCCTCCTTCTTGATAAATTGGCGCTTCTGGGTGCCGCACTGGACGCACACACCCGCCAGCTGCGGCCGGTTGTTTTTCGTTATCACGATCGCCTCGTCGGACGTACCCGTTTGTTCCTTACACTTGACGCAATACATCTCTGTCTCTACTACTCCTGCCATCGTCGTCGCGGATAATACTCGTCGGAATATCGCGTCTTGGCATACACGGACGGCTTACAATATTGCACACCATAATCGTCGCGAGCATACACCTCGCCGCCCCAGGCATCTGTCACGTACGATCCCGGATAATACTCTCGACCATTCTTCCGCCGAGGATAATAAGACAAACCGTTCCTCAACGTCGCATAACGCACACCGTTCCAGTATTCGTCCCCATCCTGGTTTTTCGCATACTTCTCGTTTCTCGTCGCGTCCTTCCTGTACTTCAGGGAACCCCCGAACCTCGCATACACTTCCTTCTCGCCCACACGCGGATAATACCCCGTTTGGGTCGCATCCCTCGCATAACGATAAGTGTTCGCATACTCGTTCCCGTGCCGGTCCAAAGCATACTTTTCGCGCTCACCCTCGCGGGCATACGCGTCGCGACCGTTTGCACTCTTCCTATACACTTCCCGACCGCTCGCGTCCTTCGGATAGATCTCGTGGCCCTCCCAATTCTTGGCATACATTCCTTTGCTTTGGGTTTAAAACGTCCCCAAAGATCGAAAATAATTACGAGATAAAAAAGAACTTTACCATGGTTTTATTTAAATTTTCTGAGGGAAAGTTAGTTAAAAATCGATTGCAAGATTTGTACACGCACAAGAAAGTTAGTTAATAATTATAAAAAAGTCAGCTGTTAACGTAGATCTATTTATTATAAAACTGTCCCTGTATATTACAAAGTTCTAGTGTAATTCCACCTTTTTATGTACCACCTGTAATATCAACTATATTCTTAGAACTCCAGTCGTACGAAACGGTATTAGAAACCATTCTCATCTTAAATGAAAAATAAAAATCTTTTAACAACTGTTAATCGGAAATGTTTGAGAGTTAAATATGACGGGGTGATATTTTCTTTTTACACTATTTATTTATTTATTTAAGTATTCTGGTCTGCAGCTATATTTATTTTATCCTCAATGTGCTAGTAGTAGTAGTAGTAGTAGTCGCAAATCCGTAATTTTGTTAACAAAATAAATAATCTATTTATTGAAAACTGTCCCTTTTCCTTGTATTATTTTCAGCTTTGCAAGCCTGTGTATTACAAAGTTCCAGTGTTAAATATATATATTATAATAAAAAAATCGCCGGAGAGAAAAAAAATTGTACCACCTGTAATATCATTTATATTATCAAAGGATTCAACCAGTGATACGAAATGGTATTACAAAGCATCCTAAACGAAACCTTTTCACAACTGTTAATCTCAAATGCTTGAGGGTTAAATATGAGCTTATTTACGAGGTGATATATTTTTACACTATTTATTTATTTAAGTATTCTGGTATGCTGCAGCTTTTGTTTACTATATTAATTTTATCCTCTGCTAGTACTCCAAGGTTGGTATAAAGAAAGACTTTAAAAAAAAAAAGGCTCGGAAAGAAAAGAAAAAAAAACAGATCCGTTTTTTTTCTTTTCTTTCCGAGCCTTTTTTCCATCTTTATTCATAAAAAAAAATATTTTACAACATGTTGACATTTACATGGTTGCATACAGTTTTTTTACAAAAAAAATATGTCGTCATCAGTCGAAGTAAAAAGAAAACAAATCTGTCCTGCAGAGTGGGCACGTCCATTGTCCCACGTTCAACCACCTGTCCATGCATTCCTTGTGAAAGTGATGATTGCACGGCGTCGTCGTTTTGTAAGTGCCTATGACATCCAGACAAATTGGACACTCCTCCGTCCGTCCGTCCGTCTGATATCGATATCAGATCGATTGTTTCGCCGTCGATAGACGGGGGCCGGGGAACTGTGGATGGCAGACTGCCGCTGGTGTCGTATCGCCGTCTCAATATTTCGTCTAGCGACGGCAGAGGCCCCGAAGATTCATCCGAATGGTCCTCGACTTGTACTGTGGATGGGAGACTATCGCTGGTGTCGTATCGCCGTCTCAATATTTCGTCTAGCGACGGCAGAGGCCCCGAAGATTCATCGGAATGGTCCTCTGGGAGACGATTGCCGTTGCCGTCCCATCGCCGCAGGGATTGGCCCTCAGAGCCGCCAAAATGCGTGTTTAACCAGTCGTCGACTCGGTCCATTTCTGATCGTGCTATGCTCGAAGCGACCGGGCTGCTAAATGAGCACATCCTGTGCTCGACAAAGATATCCTCATCCGGTCGGGAAATACCCGTATCCGGTCCCAAAGATATCCTCGGGGAAAAACAAACACACACACACACACACACACACCCGTATCCGGTTTCCGCCGACGATAAACAGATGACAGCTGCTGCTTAAAAAAAAAAAAAATCCAAGGTTGGTATAGATAAAGACTTAAAAAAAAAGGCACTCGGAAAGAAAAAAAAGAAAGAAACTTTGCCGTTTCTTTCCTTTTTTTCTTTCCGAGCGCCCTCCTTTTCATCTTTATTTGTTAATATACAATATTTTTACAACCACATATTACAAGAAACAGTCTTTAAAAAAGTCATCTAAAAACGAATTGATCTCGGTGACATCCTCCTCCTCCTCCTCCATCCTATACATTTCCACGAGCATTTGTGTTTGCTCGTCGGTGAGGGGAGGCCACTCTGCTTCCGAGGGTTGGATAACGTCCTGGGGAAACAGTTGGATGAAATCTGGGAACTGTGTAGAAGACTGGATAACTTCTGGTGTCTGGTGTTCGAAAGCCGGTTAGGTAACATCTAGTGTAACGGAAAAGTCTGGGGATCGGAAAAAGTCTTGCTGCATCTGTGGTGGCTGAATCTCAGCCGGCTGCATCTGTGGCGGGTGCATCTGTGTCTGGTGTTCGAAAGCCGGCTCGGTAACATCTAGTGTAACGGAAAAGTCTGGGGATCGGAAAAAGTCTTGCTGCATCTGTGTCTGCTGCATCTGCGGCGGGTGCATCTGCGTCTGCTGCATCTGTGGCGGGTGCATCTGTGTCTGCTGCATCTGTGGCGGGTGGATTTGTGGCGGGTGCATCTGTGGCGGCTGGATTTGTGGCGGCTGGATTTGTGGCGGCTGCATCTGTGGCGGCTGGATTTGTGGCGGCTGCATCTGTGGCGGCTGTATCTGTGGCGGCTGCATCTTTGGCGGTGGTGGTCGGATAAACTCGGGAGGCCGATGAACCTGTGGCGAAAACAAAAAGAAACTGTTAGAATTTTTTTTTTGCAACGACAGTAAAATTTAAACAAAAAAATCAGTATTGAACATTTACTGAGGCAGACAGTGGTTTTAAAGATTTTCACTAGGTTGACGGCGGGAATAAATGTACCAATACACAAATTATACTGATGACTAAAACAATTTCCGCCAAATATAGTAATTAGAATTTTTAAAAAATGGCATATGGTGTATTGTAAAATCATTAAACACAAAGTTCAAGAACTTGAAATTATTAATAATGTAGTCTCTTGAGCTAACTTGTTACAATAAGTTTACTTTAAGCAACAGCGCAGACAAAAAAAAATGTCAAGATTTAAGTGAAGACATAAAAATTAAGTCACACCATATATCTGAAATAATTTTGACTTTGAAGATTCACGAATACACATTATACATACATACATATATATACACACAAACACATACGCACATACATACATACACACATGCATATATACGCACATACATATACACAAACAAGCACACACATGCATACGCATATACGTACATTCACACACGAATACACATTATAAATACATACATAAATATGCATGCATATATATATTACTCACCTTTGGTGGTCGTTCATCCCATTTCATGGGTGCCACCGAGGGTACCGGGCCTCCAGCATACGGGTCTGCTGCTGCTTTGAGGGTCCAAATTTTTGCTCTCGTTGCGTCTCTGTAACAAATACCCCTCATGGACCTGACTTCCATCGACGTCGAGGCCTGCAACCTATCGATCGCAAAGAGGGTCTTCTGCGTAGTCAGAAGGATGTACGGTTGCTCCGTCGGTACCATGTATACCGACTCGCTCTTTAAGACGTGGGCTCGGAAAGCCTTTTCCTCGGTACACGGGAATGTCCGCTCTCGCATCCCCGCGACGGTCTTTGCTTGCTTGGGAAAGAAAATCAATATCGGGACTCGGTCCGTCTGGATGACGTCGACGGTACCTTTGGGCGGTCGCCTTAATCCGAACGTAAAATGTATCTTCATGAGGAATACGTTGCGCCATCTCCACCCCAATCGGACGTCGGCATTCTTTCTGTTGGGGACGAATTCCGTCTTGAACCTACTGAGGATTTTCTCCCAGTGGATCAGATGGGTTCATCCAGTATATATTTGCGAATTATCATAGCAATACCTCAGATGAGAGATCGACGCGGAATCCATTATCCACTTCTTCCGGTTCGATTTTCCGTCCACGCGGCATCTCATGCATATGCTATCGTCGACAAAGCGAGCAAAGAGTCCTTCCTTAAGAGCTGATAACTGTCTCCATTCTCCTGCATCGTCTACGACGAGCATCGGGAGCGCTTCCAAAGCCATGACTGCCTCTGATTACAAACACCCACAGATATATATATACGCATCCCGTGGGAACGGATGCACAATATCATGTGCCCCACATCCTGTTGATAGCCCCCTTCCAGTGACAATGCGTATCCGGTTGCAAGCGCTGCTACCGGAAAAAAAATAGCAGGCCGTATCCGGTTGATAGCGAACGCGAGAACAGCTCTTTAAAAAAAAATATATATATATATATAATAAAAAAATAAAACAAAATAAAATAAATTTTTTACTCAACGTACAGGAAATTTGGGATCTATAAAACGTTGCATTCAATGGTCTCGGGACCATTGAACCCCGAGGCCATTCGAGGTGAGACATCTGGCGGGGTCATTGACTTCCAAGCCAACATCCGCTTTGTCACTCGATATCATCAACACGGTTCCCACTGAAGAAAAAAAAAACATCTGCCGGGACCTCCAAGCCAACCGCCGCTTTATCACTCGCCCCGGTTCCCACTGAAGAAAAAAACATCTGCCGGGCCAACGGCCGCTTTGTCAATCCACCCCACGAACAAGGCGAAAAGAATAAAAACATCTGCCGGGCCAACGGTCGCTTTGTCACTCGACCCCACGAACAAGACTAAAAGAGAGACATCTGCCGGGCCAACCGCCGCTTTATCACTCGCCCCGGTTCCCACTGAAGAAAAAAAGATCTGCCGGGCCAACGGTCGCTTTGTCAATCCACCCCACGAACAAGGCGAAAAGAATAAAAACATCTGCCGGGCCAACGGTCGCTTTGTCACTCGACCCCACGAACAAGACTAAAAGAGAGACATCTGCCGGGCCAACGGCCGCTTTGTCACTCGACCCCACGAACAAGGCGAAAAGAAAAACATCTGCCAACTTCGATCAAACTTAAACCACATCCCACGAAAATATGACAGTTCGATAACGTTCGTCGAGACCGTTCCGTAAAGGTACTAGATGCTGGGGTTTGGACGAATGTAAAATTGACCGTCTCGAACCCGCGAACTTCAGCACAAATTCGGACCGTCGGTCCCTAATTGTCGTAGAGAGATGGTTGTGTGTACCAAACGACTCTGCTGGACTACCCGATTCATAAAATGACCGCGACCAAATAGACCTAAAAATTGAAATTTTCAGGTAGGCTTGTGGCCCCCTCATAATTAAACAAAAATATGACAGTTGGACAGCATGCGTCGAGACCGTTCCATAGAGGTACTACATGATCGGGTTCGGACGAAAGTTAAATTTTCCCTCTCGAACCCGCGAACTTCAGCACAAGTTCGGACCGTCATAACTCGGTCTCTAATTGTCGTAGAGAGATGCGGTTTGTACCAAACGACTCTGCTGGACTTTCCGATTCATAAAATGGCCGCGACTAGGATCACTCTGAAAATGATAATTTTTTTTTTTTTTTGGGGGGGGGGTACGAGCTATAGGGTATCATATATATGAATACGGCAACATCCGCCGTGCGGAAAATTATATTACCGTTCCAAACTGAAACCACGTCCTGGGGAAAAGAAACATCTGCCAAGCCAACAACCGCTTTGTCACTCGACCCGGTTCCAACGAACAAGGCGAAAAGAAAAAACATCTGCCTGGGTCATTGACATCCAAGCCAACGGCCGCTTTGTCACTCGACCCGGTTCCCACGAACAAGGCGAAAAGAAAAAACATCTGCCGGGGCCATTGACATCCAAGCCAACGGCCGCTTTGTCACTCGACCCGGGAACACATCTGGCCACGAACAAACTGACGCCGACGAAAAGAAAAGAAACATCTGCCGGGACCTCATCCAGGGCTAAATCTTTTTCACGTGATGATTATAATATTAAAAAAAAATAAAAAAATAATTTTTTTTTATTTATTTTTTTTTTTATTTTTTTTTATACATCATCTCCAGTCATTCCATGATCCAGGAGTCTTGATAGAAACACTCCACCCGCCGCCTTTTAAATCCAACTTTCCATTAGGTACCTTAGTACATGGCATAATATTTACTTGTTAGTATTCCAAATTTACATACAATCATCATCATTAGGTGGTTTCAAAAGATCCGAATGTATTTTCATTTTTCCTTGGGGCAAAAAAGGTTCAAAATTTTTCGGTGCATCCGTGTGGACGGATGCCTCGACGAAAACAGCGATCATCTTTTGATCAAGTATCCGAGTTCGACAGAGGAAGGATAGTGGCCTACCGAGATTGTGGATTATCTTTCAGGGAAATCGGTAGTCGTGTTGGACGAAACCAAACAACTGTAATGCGGATATGTGATCGTTGGATTCGGGAGGGTACGACGGACCGGCGTGTTCGATCACATCCACCTCAGCGCACCACTTCACGTGATGACAGGCAAATTGTGCGCATGGCATTGACGGACCGCTCAGTCACATCACGAACCATAGCACAGCACATGCAGTCTGTAACGCATCATCCAGTGTCTGCGCGTACCATACGATGCCGTTTACAGCAGAGTGGTCTGTCCGCAAGACGTCCATCCGTGCAGACGTCCATCCGTTTTTCATCCATCCGTGTGGCGAAACATGTCGGAGGAAAATATTTCTGGCGTCCGGATAAAAACTTCCTATGACCTTGAAAAAAAAATATATATATATATATATATATATATATAAATAAATAATTTTTTTTCAAGGTCATGGGTAGTTTTTATCCGGACGCCAGAAATATTTTCCTCCGACCTGTTTCGGCACACGGCAGGATGCCTTCTCAAGTATCGTCCGCAAGATTTTATCACACAACGGGGTTAGATGTTCAAACCAATTTTGGGAGCTTTTTCAAAGTTTCCGGCTGAGAGATTTCCCAGGCGAAACATTTTTTCTCGGCACAACCTCCCGACCAGCTGGTCGGAGAAAAATATTTCGGAGTCATTGACGGTCGGAAAAAACTCCCCAAAATTGGTTTGAACATCTAAATCCGTTTTGTGATAAAATCTTGCGGACGATACTTGAGAAGGGATCCATCCGTGTGGCGAAACATGTCGGAGGAAAATATTTCTGGCGTCCGGATAAAAACTACCCATGACCTTGAAAAAAAAAAAATATATATATATATATATAAATGATATATATATATATATATATATATATATATATATTTTCAAGGTCATGGGTAGTTTTTATCCGGCCGCCAGAAATATTTTTCTCCGACCTGTTTCGCCACACGGCAGGATGCCTTCTCAAGTATCGTTCGCAAGATTTTATCACACAACGGGGTTAGATGTTCAAACCAATTTTGGGAGCTTTTTCAAAGTTTCCCGCTGAGAGATTTCCCAGGCGAAACATTTTTTCTCGGCAGCGTCATCATTCTGCCTTCGTCGCTTAAAAAAATAAACCCGGGCTGGCTTTTTCACATGGCCAAGAGAATCAAATTCATACACTCATGGTACAAATATCATTGTAGCAGTTCTGTCAGTAACATACATCATTTGGATGTTCAGATGCAAAGTGACCCCGGCAGATGTTTTTTTTCTTTTCTCCGGCGTCAGTTTGTTCGCGGCCAGATGTGTTCCTGAGTCGAGTGACAAAGCGGCCGTTGGCTTGGAGGCCCCGGCAGATATTTTTTCTTTTCGCCGGCGTCAGTTTGTTCGTGGTCAGATGTGTTACCGGGTCGAGTGACAAAGCGGCCGTTGGCTTGGAGGTCAATTACCCCGGTAGATATTTTTTCTTTTCGCCGTCGTCAGTTTGTTCGCGGCCAGATGTGTTCCCGGGTCGAGTGACAAAGCGGCTGTTGGCTTGGAGGTCAATGACCCCGGCAGATGTTTTTCTCTTCGCCGGCTTCAGTTTGTTCGTGGGAACCGGGTTGAATGACAAAGCAGCCGTTGGCTTGGAGGTCAATGACCACCGTCAGATGTTTTTTCTTTTCGGGGCTTCAGTTCGTTCGTGGGAACCCGGGTCGAGTGACAAAGCGGATGGTGGATTGGAGGTCAATGACCCCCGGCAGATGTTTTTTTCCCCAGGACGTGGTTTCAGTTTGGCAGATGTTGCTGTATTCATATACATGATAGCCTATAGCTCGTAGCCCCCCTAAAATATCATTTTCAGAATGATCCTAGTCGCGGTCATTTTATGAATCGGGAACTCCCGCAGAGTCGTTGGTACAAACCGCATCTATCTATGGCAATTAGGGACCGAGTTATGACGGTCCGAATTTGTGCTGAAGTTCGCGGGTTCGGGACGGTTAAATTTACATTCGTTCGAACCCCATCATGTAGTACCTCTACGGAACGGTCTCGACGAATGCTATCGAACTGTCATATTTTTGTTTAACTATCAGGGGGTCATAAGCCTTCCTTATAATTATACCTTTTATTATATATTCTTTCATCCCGGGCTAAATCTTTTTCACGCGATGATAAAAACTATACACGACCTTGAAAAAAAAAAAAAATTAAATATATTTTTTATATATATATTATATATATATATATATATATTTTTTTTCAATGTTATAGATATTTTGTATCCGGATATATTTTTCTCTGATCTGTTTCGCCACACGGCAGGATCCCTTTCAAAGTGCAACCGTATCGCGGTTATTCATATCAAGAACCAGCTCAGGCTCGAGTGACAAAGCGGCCGTTAAATTGGCAGATGTTTTTCTCTTTTCGCCGGCGTCAGTTTGTTCGTGGGAACCGGGTCGAATGACAAAGCGGCCGTTCGCTTGGAGGTCAATGACCCCGGCAGATGTTTTTTTTCTTTTCTCCGGCTTCACTTTGTTCGTGGGAACCGGGTCGAGTGACAAAGCGGCTGTTGGCTTGGAGGTCCCGGCAGATGTTTTTTCTTCAGTGGGCACCGTGTTGATGATAGCTCGTAGCCCCCTAAATTATCATTTTCAGAGTGCTACTAGTCGCGGTCATTTTAAGAATCGGGAAGTCCCACAGAGTCGTTTGGTACAAACAGCATCTATCTACGACAATTAGAGACCGAGTTATGACGGTCCGAATTTGTGCTGAAGTTCGCGGGTTCGGGACGGTTAATTTTACTTTCGTCCGAACCCCATCATGTAGTACCTCTACGGAACGGTCTCGACGAATGCTATCGAACTGTCATATTTTCGCTTAATTATCAGGGGGCCATAAGCCTACACTAAAATTTCAATTTTAGCTCCATTTGGTCGAGGTGATTTTGTGAATCGGGAAGTCACGCAGAGTCGTTTGGTACAAACCGCATCTCTCTACGACAATTAGAGACCGAGTTATGACGGTCCGAATTTGTGCTGAAGTTCGCGGGTTCGGGACGGTTAATTTTACTTTCGTCCGAACCCCATCATGTAGTACCTCTACGGAACGGTCTCGACGAATGCTATCGAACTGTCATATTTTCGCTTAATTATGAGGGGGTGCCAAAAGCCTACCTTAAAATTATACCTAAATATTATATACAGTTTCATCCCGGGCTAAATCTTTTTAACGCGATGCTAAAAACTATGTAAAATCTTGGCATCAAATTCTTTGCATACATTCCTTGCGCTTTTGGGGGGGGGGGTTGCGGAGCCAAACGTAAAAAGGCACGATTCCCACCATTTCGCACTCGAATCACGTAGAAGGCTACCGGGTCGACACAGCCTGTCAAAAAAATAGTCGAGCCACGGTACCCATCTGAAATTTTTCGAGATGTGATTTTTTTTCAAAAGGAAAGGTTTGTATAATTCAAATACACTCAAGAGCAAAAACATTATGACCACCCCTACACATTTTTTTCAATGAATTCGCCTACGTGATCAGGTGGAAGTGGCTGCTGCTGAAGAATCATTCTTTCACTAACTTCTGTTTGGCTGCGGATTTAAGCGATAGTGGACAGTTAGAAGACACGCAAAACCGGAGCCAGCCCCAATACAATGCCGAGGTCAATGACCCCGGCAGATATTTTTTCTTTTCACCGGCGTCAGTTTGTTCGTGGCCAGATGTGTTCCCGGGTCGAGTGACAAAGCAGCTGTTGGCTTGGAGGCCCCGGCAGATGTTTTTCTCTTCGCCGGCTTCAATTTGTTCGTGGGAACCGGGTCGAGTGACAAAGCGGATGGTGGCTTGGAGGTCAATGATCCCCGGCAGATGTTTCTTTTCCCCAGGACGTGGTTTCAGTTTGGAACGGCAGATGTTGCTGTATTCATATATAATAGCCTATAGCTCGTAGCCCCCCCCTAAAATATCATTTTCAGAATGATCCTAGTCGCGGTTATTTTAAGAATCGGGAATTCACGCAGAGTGGTTTGGTACAAACCACATCTCTCCACGACAATTAGGGACCGAGTTATGACGGTCCGAATTTGTGCTGAAGTTCGCGGGTTCGGGACGGTTAATTTTACATTCGTCCGAACCCCATCATGTAGTACCTCTACGGAACGCTCTCGACGAATGCTATCGAACTGTCAAATTTTTGCTTAATTATCAGGGGCCATAAGCATACCTTATAATTATACCTTATTATTATACACTCATGGACAAAAAAATTAGCGCACCAAGAAGGAGTCGTCAAACTGAAACGAAACTTTACATACGTAATGACTACTTTGATATAAGTAAATGATAAGAATATCAAAGAAAAAATATAATTTATTTCAGAGAAAAAGGCAAAAGAACGGAGGAGTTAATACTTCGTTGGACCCCCTCTAGCGCGAATGCACGATGCGATACGATGGGTCATTGAGTCATACAAGTTCTGTATGATGTCTTGAGACATTTCGTTCCATATTTTCTGTAACCTTGCCTCTAGTTCGTTCAAACTCGTGGGATGCCCAACTCGTCGTCCCAAATGATCCCAGATATGCTCGATTGGAGACAAATCTGGGGATCGGGCAGGCCAAGGAAGGGTAGTAACAGTGCGGAGACAGTCTTGTGACACCCTTGCCGTATGAGGCCGAGCATTGTCTTGTTGAAAAATGGCTTCTGGGAGCCGTTGCATGAGTGGCAACACATGTGGTTGCAGGATTTCATGAACATACCGCTGGGCTGTCATGGTGCAACGGAACAATACTAGGGGTGACCGTGTATTGTAGGCAATGGCACCCCATACCATCACACCAGCTGTGGGAGCGATGTGTCGCTGTACAGCAAAGGCAGGATTGAAGCGTTCACCACGGGCTCTCCACACACGAACACGATTATCATCACTGCCGAGATTGAATCTGGATTCGTCGCTAAAGACGCCCTGGTTCCATTCCGCTGCAGTCCAGTTTCCTCGTGCGCGGCAAAACTCCAAACGGAGGCGTCGATAGGTGGGCGTCAAGGGCAGCACACGTAATGGGCGCCGCGATACCAACTGTCCTTCAGCCAGGCGCCTTCGTATGGTTCGAGAAGACACAGAGGCCCCTAGTGAAGGTGCTACCTGTGCCTGGATGGCGGCCGATGAAGCAGTTGGCTGTTTCGTTACGATCAAGGAGTTCTTCACGATCGTTACTTCATTGCAAGTTTCGTTACGATCCCGGAATTATTTCTTGGTGCGCTAATTTTTTTGTCCATGAGTGTATATACTTTCATCCCGGGCTAAATCTTTTTCACGCGATGATAAAAACTATACACGACCTTGAAAAAAAAAAAGTAAAAAAAATTAAATATATTTTTTATATATATATTTTATATATATATATATATATATAATTATTATTATTATTATTATTATTATTATTATTTTTTTTTTTCAATGTTATAGATATTTTGTATCCGGATATATTTTTATCTGATCTGTTTCGCCACACGGCAGGATCCCTTTGAAAGTGCAACCGTATCGCGGTTATTCATATCGAGAACCTTTTCAGGCTCGAGTGATGATGTTTGGCAGATGTTTTTTTCTTTTCGCCGGCGTCAGTTTGTTCGTGGGAACCGGGTAGAGTGACAAAACGGCCGTTGGCTTGGAGGTCAATAACCCCGGCAGAAGTTTTTCTTTTAGCCTTGTTCAGTTTGTTCGTGGCCAGATGTGTTCCCGGGTCGAGTGACAAAGCGGCTGTTGGCTTAGAGGCCCCGGCAGATGTTTTTTCTTTTCGCCTTGTTCAGTTTGTTCGTGGCCAGATGTGTTCCCAGGTCGAGTGACAAAGGGGCCGTTGGATTGGAGGTCAATGACTCGGCAGATGTTTTTTCTTTTCGCCGGCTTCAGTTTGTTCGTGGGAACCGGGTCGAGTGACAAAGCGGCCGTTGGCTTGAAGGTCCCGGCAGATGTTTTTTCTTCAGTGGCACCGTGTTGATGATAGCTCGTAGCCCCCCCCCCTCGAAATTATCATTTTCAGAGTGCTACTAGTCGCGGTCATTTTAAGAATCGGGAAGTCACGCAGAGTCGTTTGGTACAAACAGCATCTATCCACGAAAATTAGGGACCGAGTTATGACGGTCCGAATTTGTGCTGAAGTTCGCGGGTTTTAGAGGGAAAATTTTACATTCGTTCGAACCCCATCATGTAGTACCTCTACGGAACGGTCTCGGCGAATGCTATCGAACTGTCATATTTTTGATTAATTATGAGGTGGTCACAAGCCTATCTTAAAATTTCAATTTTAGCTCTATTTGGTCGAGGTGATTTTATGAATCGGGAAGTCTAGCAGAGTCGTTTGGTACAAACCGCATCTCTCTATGACAATTAGGGACCCAGTTATGACTGTCCGAATTTGTGCTAAAGTTCGCGGGTTTTAGAGGGAAAATATTACATTCGTCCGAACCCCATCATGTAATACCTCTATGGAACGGTCTCGACGAATGCTATCGAACTGTCATATTTTTGCTTAATTATGAGGGGGTGCCATAAGCCTACCTTAATATTATATATACTTTCATCCCGGGCTAAATCTTTTTCACTCGATGATAAAAATTATATTCAACCTTGTAAAAAAAAATTTAAAGGTTATAGATAGTTTGTATCCGGATATATTTTTCTCCGACCTGTTCCGCCACACGGCAGGATCCCTTTCAAAGTGCAACCGTATCGCGGTGATTCATATCGAGAAGCAGCTGAGGCACCGGCAGATGTTTTATTTCTTTTCGCCAGCGTCAGTTTGTTCGTGGCCAGATGTGTTCCCGAGTGGAGTGACAAAGCGGTCATTGGCTCGGCAGATGTTTTTTCGTTTCGCCTTGTTCAGTTTGTTCGTGGGAACCGGATCGAGTGACAAAGAGGACGTTGGCTTGGAGGCCCCCGGCAGATGTTATTTTCTGTCAGCCTTGTTCAGTTTGTTCGTGGGAACCGGGTCGAAGGACAAAGAGGCCGTTGGCTTGGAGGCCCCGGCAGATGTGTTTTCTTCAGTGGGAACCGGGTTGATAATATCGAGTGACAAAGCGGCCGTTGGTTTGGAGGTCAATGACCCCCGGCAGATGTTCTTTTCATCAGGACGTGGTTTCAGTTTGGAACGGCAGATGCTGCTGCATTCATATATATGATAGCCTATAGCTCGTAGCCCCCCTAAAATATCATTTTCAGAATGATCCTAGTCGCGGTTATTTTAAGAATCGGGAAGTCACGCAGAGTCGTTTGGTACAAACCGCATCTATCCACGACAATTAGGGACCGAGTTATGACGGTCCGAATTTGTGCTGAAGTTCCCGGGTTTTAGAGGGAAAATTTTACATTCGTCCGAACCCCATCATGTAGTACCTCTAAGGAACGGTCTCGGCGAATGCTATCGAACTGTCATATTTTTGCTTAATTATGAGGAGGTCATAAGCCTAACCTAAAATTTCAATTTTAAGGTCTATTTGGTCGAGGTGATTTTATGAATCGGGAAGTCCAGCAGAGTCGTTTGGTACAAACCGCATCTCTCTACGACAATTAGAGACCGAGTTATGCCGGTCCGAATTTGTGCTGAAGTTCGCGGGTTCGGGACGGTTAATTTTACATTCGTCCGAACCCCATCATGTAGTACCTCTACGGAACGCTCTCGACGAATGCTATCGAACTGTCAAATTTTTGCTTAATTATCAGGGGCCATAAGCATACCTTATAATTATACCTTATTATTATACACTCATGGACAAAAAAATTAGCGCACCAAGAAGGAGTCGTCAAACTGAAACGAAACTTTACATACGTAATGACTACTTTGATATAAGTAAATGATAAGAATATCAAAGAAAAAATATAATTTATTTCAGAGAAAAAGGCAAAAGAACGGAGGAGTTAATACTTCGTTGGACCCCCTCTAGCGCGAATGCACGATGCGATACGATGGGTCATTGAGTCATACAAGTTCTGTATGATGTCTTGAGACATTTCGTTCCATATTTTCTGTAACCTTGCCTCTAGTTCGTTCAAACTCGTGGGATGCCCAACTCGTCGTCCCAAATGATCCCAGATATGCTCGATTGGAGACAAATCTGGGGATCGGGCAGGCCAAGGAAGGGTAGTAACAGTGCGGAGACAGTCTTGTGACACCCTTGCCGTATGAGGCCGAGCATTGTCTTGTTGAAAAATGGCTTCTGGGAGCCGTTGCATGAGTGGCAACACATGTGGTTGCAGGATTTCATGAACATACCGCTGGGCTGTCATGGTGCAACGGAACAATACTAGGGGTGACCGTGTATTGTAGGCAATGGCACCCCATACCATCACACCAGCTGTGGGAGCGATGTGTCGCTGTACAGCAAAGGCAGGATTGAAGCGTTCACCACGGGCTCTCCACACACGAACACGATTATCATCACTGCCGAGATTGAATCTGGATTCGTCGCTAAAGACGCCCTGGTTCCATTCCGCTGCAGTCCAGTTTCCTCGTGCGCGGCAAAACTCCAAACGGAGGCGTCGATAGGTGGGCGTCAAGGGCAGCACACGTAATGGGCGCCGCGATACCAACTGTCCTTCAGCCAGGCGCCTTCGTATGGTTCGAGAAGACACAGAGGCCCCTAGTGAAGGTGCTACCTGTGCCTGGATGGCGGCCGATGAAGCAGTTGGCTGTTTCGTTACGATCAAGGAGTTCTTCACGATCGTTACTTCATTGCAAGTTTCGTTACGATCCCGGAATTATTTCTTGGTGCGCTAATTTTTTTGTCCATGAGTGTATATACTTTCATCCCGGGCTAAATCTTTTTCACGCGATGAAAAAAACTATACACGACCTTGAAAAAAAAAAGTAAAAAAATTAAATATATTTTTTATATATATATTTTATATATATATATATATATATAATTATTATTATTATTATTATTATTATTATTATTTTTTTTTTTTCAATGTTATAGATATTTTGTATCCGGATATATTTTTATCTGATCTGTTTCGCCACACGGCAGGATCCCTTTGAAAGTGCAACCGTATCGCGGTTATTCATATCGAGAACCTTTTCAGGCTCGAGTGATGATGTTTGGCAGATGTTTTTTTCTTTTCGCCGGCGTCAGTTTGTTCGTGGGAACCGGGTAGAGTGACAAAACGGCCGTTGGCTTGGAGGTCAATAACCCCGGCAGAAGTTTTTCTTTTAGCCTTGTTCAGTTTGTTCGTGGCCAGATGTGTTCCCGGGTCGAGTGACAAAGCGGCTGTTGGCTTAGAGGCCCCGGCAGATGTTTTTTCTTTTCGCCTTGTTCAGTTTGTTCGTGGCCAGATGTGTTCCCAGGTCGAGTGACAAAGGGGCCGTTGGATTGGAGGTCAATGACTCGGCAGATGTTTTTTCTTTTCGCCGGCTTCAGTTTGTTCGTGGGAACCGGGTCGAGTGACAAAGCGGCCGTTGGCTTGAAGGTCCCGGCGGATGTTTTTTCTTCAGTGGCACCGTGTTGATGATAGCTCGTAGCCCCCCCCCCCTCGAAATTATCATTTTCAGAGTGCTACTAGTCGCGGTCATTTTAAGAATCGGGAAGTCACGCAGAGTCGTTTGGTACAAACAGCATCTATCCACGAAAATTAGGGACCGAGTTATGACGGTCCGAATTTGTGCTGAAGTTCGCGGGTTTTAGAGGGAAAATTTTACATTCGTTCGAACCCCATCATGTAGTACCTCTACGGAACGGTCTCGGCGAATGCTATCGAACTGTCATATTTTTGATTAATTATGAGGTGGTCACAAGCCTATCTTAAAATTTCAATTTTAGCTCTATTTGGTCGAGGTGATTTTATGAATCGGGAAGTCCAGCAGAGTCGTTTGGTACAAACCGCATCTCTCTACGACAATTAGGGACCCAGTTATGACGGTCTGAATTTGTGCTGAAGTTCGCGGGTTTTAGAGGGAAAATTTTACATTCGTCCGAACCGCATCATGTAATACCTCTACGGAACGGTCTCGATGAATGCTGTCGAACTGTCATATTTTTGCTTAATTATGAGGTGGTCATAAGCCTACCTTAAAATTTCAATTTTAAGGTCTATTTGGTCGAGATGATTTTATGAATCGGGAAGTCCCACAGAGTCGTTTGGTACAAATCGCATCTCTCTATGACAATTAGGGACCCAGTTATGACTGTCCGAATTTGTGCTAAAGTTCGCGGGTTTTAGAGGGAAAATATTACATTCGTCCGAACCCCATCATGTAATACCTCTATGGAACGGTCTCGACGAATGCTATCGAACTGTCATATTTTTGCTTAATTATGAGGGGGTGCCATAAGCCTACCTTAATATTATATATACTTTCATCCCGGGCTAAATCTTTTTCACTCGATGATAAAAATTATATACAACCTTGTAAAAAAAAATTTAAAGGTTATAGATAGTTTGTATCCGGATATATTTTTCTCCGACCTGTTCCGCCACACGGCAGGATCCCTTTCAAAGTGCAACCGTATCGCGGTGATTCATATCGAGAAGCAGCTGAGGCACCGGCAGATGTTTTATTTCTTTTCGCCAGCGTCAGTTTGTTCGTGGCCAGATGTGTTCCCGAGTGGAGTGACAAAGCGGTCATTGGCTCGGCAGATGTTTTTTCGTTTCGCCTTGTTCAGTTTGTTCGTGGGAACCGGATCGAGTGACAAAGAGGACGTTGGCTTGGAGGCCCCCGGCAGATGTTATTTTCTGTCAGCCTTGTTCAGTTTGTTCGTGGGAACCGGGTCGAAGGACAAAGAGGCCGTTGGCTTGGAGGCCCCGGCAGATGTGTTTTCTTCAGTGGGAACCGGGTTGATAATATCGAGTGACAAAGCGGCCGTTGGTTTGGAGGTCAATGACCCCCGGCAGATGTTTCTTTTCATCAGGACGTGGTTTCAGTTTGGAACGGCAGATGCTGCTGCATTCATATATATGATAGCCTATAGCTCGTAGCCCCCCTAAAATATCATTTTCAGAATGATCCTAGTCGCGGTTATTTTAAGAATCGGGAAGTCACACAGAGTCGTTTGGTACAAACCGCATCTATCCACGACAATTAGGGACCGAGTTATGACGGTCCGAATTTGTGCTGAAGTTCCCGGGTTTTAGAGGGAAAATTTTACATTCGTCCGAACCCCATCATGTAGTACCTCTAAGGAACGGTCTCGGCGAATGCTATCGAACTGTCATATTTTTGCTTAATTATGAGGAGGTCATAAGCCTAACCTAAAATTTCAATTTTAAGGTCTATTTGGTCGAGGTGATTTTATGAATCGGGAAGTCCAGCAGAGTCGTTTGGTACAAACCGCATCTCTCTACGACAATTAGAGACCGAGTTATGCCGGTCCGAATTTGTGCTGAAGTTCGCGGGTTCGGGACGGTTAATTTTACATTCGTCCGAACCCCATCATGTAGTACCTCTACGGAACGCTCTCGACGAATGCTATCGAACTGTCAAATTTTTGCTTAATTATCAGGGGCCATAAGCATACCTTATAATTATACCTTATTATTATACACTCATGGACAAAAAAATTAGCGCACCAAGAAGGAGTCGTCAAACTGAAACGAAACTTTACATACGTAATGACTACTTTGATATAAGTAAATGATAAGAATATCAAAGAAAAAATATAATTTATTTCAGAGAAAAAGGCAAAAGAACGGAGGAGTTAATACTTCGTTGGACCCCCTCTAGCGCGAATGCACGATGCGATACGATGGGTCATTGAGTCATACAAGTTCTGTATGATGTCTTGAGACATTTCGTTCCATATTTTCTGCAACCTTGCCTCTAGTTCGTTCAAACTCGTGGGATGCCCAACTCGTCGTCCCAAATGATCCCAGATATGCTCGATTGGAGACAAATCTGGGGATCGGGCAGGCCAAGGAAGGGTAGTAACAGTGCGGAGACAGTCTTGTGACACCCTTGCCGTATGAGGCCGAGCATTGTCTTGTTGAAAAATGGCTTCTGGGAGCCGTTGCATGAGTGGCAACACATGTGGTTGCAGGATTTCATGAACATACCGCTGGGCTGTCATGGTGCAACGGAACAATACTAGGGGTGACCGTGTATTGTAGGCAATGGCACCCCATACCATCACACCAGCTGTGGGAGCGATGTGTCGCTGTACAGCAAAGGCAGGATTGAAGCGTTCACCACGGGCTCTCCACACACGAACACGATTATCATCACTGCCGAGATTGAATCTGGATTCGTCGCTAAAGACGCCCTGGTTCCATTCCGCTGCAGTCCAGTTTCCTCGTGCGCGGCAAAACTCCAAACGGAGGCGTCGATAGGTGGGCGTCAAGGGCAGCACACGTAATGGGCGCCGCGATACCAACTGTCCTTCAGCCAGGCGCCTTCGTATGGTTCGAAAAGACACAGAGGCCCCTAGTGAAGGTGCTACCTGTGCCTGGATGGCGGCCGATGAAGCAGTTGGCTGTTTCGTTACGATCAAGGAGTTCTTCACGATCGTTACTTCATTGCAAGTTTCGTTACGATCCCGGAATTATTTCTTGGTGCGCTAATTTTTTTGTCCATGAGTGTATATACTTTCATCCCGGGCTAAATCTTTTTCACGCGATGATAAAAACTATACACGACCTTGAAAAAAAAAAAAGTAAAAAAATTAAATATATTTTTTATATATATATTTTATATATATATATATATATATATATAATTATTATTATTATTATTATTATTATTATTATTATTTTTTTTTTTCAATGTTATAGATATTTTGTATCCGGATATATTTTTATCTGATCTGTTTCGCCACACGGCAGGATCCCTTTGAAAGTGCAACCGTATCGCGGTTATTCATATCGAGAACCTTTTCAGGCTCGAGTGATGATGTTTGGCAGATGTTTTTTTCTTTTCGCCGGCGTCAGTTTGTTCGTGGGAACCGGGTAGAGTGACAAAACGGCCGTCGGCTTGGAGGTCAATAACCCCGGCAGAAGTTTTTCTTTTAGCCTTGTTCAGTTTGTTCGTGGCCAGATGTGTTCCCGGGTCGAGTGACAAAGCGGCTGTTGGCTTAGAGGCCCCGGCAGATGTTTTTTCTTTTCGCCTTGTTCAGTTTGTTCGTGGCCAGATGTGTTCCCAGGTCGAGTGACAAAGGGGCCGTTGGATTGGAGGTCAATGACTCGGCAGATGTTTTTTCTTTTCGCCGGCTTCAGTTTGTTCGTGGGAACCGGGTCGAGTGACAAAGCGGCCGTTGGCTTGAAGGTCCCGGCAGATGTTTTTTCTTCAGTGGCACCGTGTTGATGATAGCTCGTAGCCCCCCCCCCCCTCGAAATTATCATTTTCAGAGTGCTACTAGTCGCGGTCATTTTAAGAATCGGGAAGTCACGCAGAGTCGTTTGGTACAAACAGCATCTATCCACGAAAATTAGGGACCGAGTTATGACGGTCCGAATTTGTGCTGAAGTTCGCGGGTTTTAGAGGGAAAATTTTACATTCGTTCGAACCCCATCATGTAGTACCTCTACGGAACGGTCTCGGCGAATGCTATCGAACTGTCATATTTTTGATTAATTATGAGGTGGTCACAAGCCTATCTTAAAATTTCAATTTTAGCTCTATTTGGTCGAGGTGATTTTATGAATCGGGAAGTCCAGCAGAGTCGTTTGGTACAAACCGCTTCTCTCTACGACAATTAGGGACCCAGTTATGACGGTCTGAATTTGTGCTGAAGTTCGCGGGTTTTAGAGGGAAAATTTTACATTCGTCCGAACCGCATCATGTAATACCTCTACGGAACGGTCTCGATGAATGCTGTCGAACTGTCATATTTTTGCTTAATTATGAGGTGGTCATAAGCCTACCTTAAAATTTCAATTTTAAGGTCTATTTGGTCGAGATGATTTTATGAATCGGGAAGTCCCACAGAGTCGTTTGGTACAAATCGCATCTCTCTATGACAATTAGGGACCCAGTTATGACTGTCCGAATTTGTGCTAAAGTTCGCGGGTTTTAGAGGGAAAATATTACATTCGTCCGAACCCCATCATGTAATACCTCTATGGAACGGTCTCGACGAATGCTATCGAACTGTCATATTTTTGCTTAATTATGAGGGGGTGCCATAAGCCTACCTTAATATTATATATACTTTCATCCCGGGCTAAATCTTTTTCACTCGATGATAAAAATTATATACAACCTTGTAAAAAAAATTTAAAGGTTATAGATAGTTTGTATCCGGATATATTTTTCTCCGACCTGTTCCGCCACACGGCAGGATCCCTTTCAAAGTGCAACCGTATCGCGGTGATTCATATCGAGAAGCAGCTGAGGCACCGGCAGATGTTTTATTTCTTTTCGCCAGCGTCAGTTTGTTCGTGGCCAGATGTGTTCCCGAGTGGAGTGACAAAGCGGTCATTGGCTCGGCAGATGTTTTTTCGTTTCGCCTTGTTCAGTTTGTTCGTGGGAACCGGATCGAGTGACAAAGAGGACGTTGGCTTGGAGGCCCCCGGCAGATGTTATTTTCTGTCAGCCTTGTTCAGTTTGTTCGTGGGAACCGGGTCGAAGGACAAAGAGGCCGTTGGCTTGGAGGCCCCGGCAGATGTGTTTTCTTCAGTGGGAACCGGGTTGATAATATCGAGTGACAAAGCGGCCGTTGGTTTGGAGGTCAATGACCCCCGGCAGATGTTTCTTTTCATCAGGACGTGGTTTCAGTTTGGAACGGCAGATGCTGCTGCATTCATATATATGATAGCCTATAGCTCGTAGCCCCCCTAAAATATCATTTTCAGAATGATCCTAGTCGCGGTTATTTTAAGAATCGGGAAGTCACGCAGAGTCGTTTGGTACAAACCGCATCTATCCACGACAATTAGGGACCGAGTTATGACGGTCCGAATTTGTGCTGAAGTTCCCGGGTTTTAGAGGGAAAATTTTACATTCGTCCGAACCCCATCATGTAGTACCTCTAAGGAACGGTCTCGGCGAATGCTATCGAACTGTCATATTTTTGCTTAATTATGAGGAGGTCATAAGCCTAACCTAAAATTTCAATTTTAAGGTCTATTTGGTCGAGGTGATTTTATGAATCGGGAAGTCCAGCAGAGTCGTTTGGTACAAACCGCATCTCTCTACGACAATTAGAGACCGAGTTATGCCGGTCCGAATTTGTGCTGAAGTTCGCGGGTTCGGGACGATTAATTTTACATTCGTCCGAACCCCATCATGTAGTACCTCTACGGAACGCTCTCGACGAATGCTATCGAACTGTCAAATTTTTGCTTAATTATCAGGGGCCATAAGCATACCTT
The DNA here is from genome assembly GCA_907164885.2 of Dolomedes plantarius. Classification (NCBI taxonomy): domain Eukaryota; kingdom Metazoa; phylum Arthropoda; class Arachnida; order Araneae; family Dolomedidae; genus Dolomedes; species Dolomedes plantarius. Next base: position 65,436,158 of record OU015494.1, on the reverse strand, counting down.
ATAATTATACCTTATTATTATACACTCATGGACAAAAAAATTAGCGCACCAAGAAGGAGTCGTCAAACTGAAACGAAACTTTACATACGTAATGACTACTTTGATATAAGTAAATGATAAGAATATCAAAGAAAAAATATAATTTATTTCAGAGAAAAAGGCAAAAGAACGGAGGAGTTAATACTTCGTTGGACCCCCTCTAGCGCGAATGCACGATGCGATACGATGGGTCATTGAGTCATACAAGTTCTGTATGATGTCTTGAGACATTTCGTTCCATATTTTCTGTAACCTTGCCTCTAGTTCGTTCAAACTCGTGGGATGCCCAACTCGTCGTCCCAAATGATCCCAGATATGCTCGATTGGAGACAAATCTGGGGATCGGGCAGGCCAAGGAAGGGTAGTAACAGTGCGGAGACAGTCTTGTGACACCCTTGCCGTATGAGGCCGAGCATTGTCTTGTTGAAAAATGGCTTCTGGGAGCCGTTGCATGAGTGGCAACACATGTGGTTGCAGGATTTCATGAACATACCGCTGGGCTGTCATGGTGCAACGGAACAATACTAGGGGTGACCGTGTATTGTAGGCAATGGCACCCCATACCATCACACCAGCTGTGGGAGCGATGTGTCGCTGTACAGCAAAGGCAGGATTGAAGCGTTCACCACGGGCTCTCCACACACGAACACGATTATCATCACTGCCGAGATTGAATCTGGATTCGTCGCTAAAGACGCCCTGGTTCCATTCCGCTGCAGTCCAGTTTCCTCGTGCGCGGCAAAACTCCAAACGGAGGCGTCGATAGGTGGGCGTCAAGGGCAGCACACGTAATGGGCGCCGCGATACCAACTGTCCTTCAGCCAGGCGCCTTCGTATGGTTCGAGAAGACACAGAGGCCCCTAGTGAAGGTGCTACCTGTGCCTGGATGGCGGCCGATGAAGCAGTTGGCTGTTTCGTTACGATCAAGGAGTTCTTCACGATCGTTACTTCATTGCAAGTTTCGTTACGATCCCGGAATTATTTCTTGGTGCGCTAATTTTTTGTCCATGAGTGTATATACTTTCATCCCGGGCTAAATCTTTTTCACGCGATGATAAAAACTATACACGACCTTGAAAAAAAAAAAAGTAAAAAAATTAAATATATTTTATATATATATATTTTATATATATATATATATATATATAATTATTATTATTATTATTATTATTATTATTATTTTTTTTTTTCAATGTTATAGATATTTTGTATCCGGATATATTTTTATCTGATCTGTTTCGCCACACGGCAGGATCCCTTTGAAAGTGCAACCGTATCGCGGTTATTCATATCGAGAACCTTTTCAGGCTCGAGTGATGATGTTTGGCAGATGTTTTTTTCTTTTCGCCGGCGTCAGTTTGTTCGTGGGAACCGGGTAGAGTGACAAAACGGCCGTTGGCTTGGAGGTCAATAACCCCGGCAGAAGTTTTTCTTTTAGCCTTGTTCAGTTTGTTCGTGGCCAGATGTGTTCCCGGGTCGAGTGACAAAGCGGCTGTTGGCTTAGAGGCCCCGGCAGATGTTTTTTCTTTTCGCCTTGTTCAGTTTGTTCGTGGCCAGATGTGTTCCCAGGTCGAGTGACAAAGGGGCCGTTGGATTGGAGGTCAATGACTCGGCAGATGTTTTTTCTTTTCGCCGGCTTCAGTTTGTTCGTGGGAACCGGGTCGAGTGACAAAGCGGCCGTTGGCTTGAAGGTCCCGGCAGATGTTTTTTCTTCAGTGGCACCGTGTTGATGATAGCTCGTAGCCCCCCCCCCCCCCGAAATTATCATTTTCAGAGTGCTACTAGTCGCGGTCATTTTAAGAATCGGGAAGTCACGCAGAGTCGTTTGGTACAAACAGCATCTATCCACGAAAATTAGGGACCGAGTTATGACGGTCCGAATTTGTGCTGAAGTTCGCGGGTTTTAGAGGGAAAATTTTACATTCGTTCGAACCCCATCATGTAGTACCTCTACGGAACGGTCTCGGCGAATGCTATCGAACTGTCATATTTTTGATTAATTATGAGGTGGTCACAAGCCTATCTTAAAATTTCAATTTTAGCTCTATTTGGTCGAGGTGATTTTATGAATCGGGAAGTCCAGCAGAGTCGTTTGGTACAAACCGCATCTCTCTACGACAATTAGGGACCCAGTTATGACGGTCTGAATTTGTGCTGAAGTTCGCGGGTTTTAGAGGGAAAATTTTACATTCGTCCGAACCGCATCATGTAATACCTCTACGGAACGGTCTCGATGAATGCTGTCGAACTGTCATATTTTTGCTTAATTATGAGGTGGTCATAAGCCTACCTTAAAATTTCAATTTTAAGGTCTATTTGGTCGAGATGATTTTATGAATCGGGAAGTCCCACAGAGTCGTTTGGTACAAATCGCATCTCTCTATGACAATTAGGGACCCAGTTATGACTGTCCGAATTTGTGCTAAAGTTCGCGGGTTTTAGAGGGAAAATATTACATTCGTCCGAACCCCATCATGTAATACCTCTATGGAACGGTCTCGACGAATGCTATCGAACTGTCATATTTTTGCTTAATTATGAGGGGGTGCCATAAGCCTACCTTAATATTATATATACTTTCATCCCGGGCTAAATCTTTTTCACTCGATGATAAAAATTATATACAACCTTGTAAAAAAAAATTTAAAGGTTATAGATAGTTTGTATCCGGATATATTTTTCTCCGACCTGTTCCGCCACACGGCAGGATCCCTTTCAAAGTGCAACCGTATCGCGGTGATTCATATCGAGAAGCAGCTGAGGCACCGGCAGATGTTTTATTTCTTTTCGCCAGCGTCAGTTTGTTCGTGGCCAGATGTGTTCCCGAGTGGAGTGACAAAGCGGTCATTGGCTCGGCAGATGTTTTTTCGTTTCGCCTTGTTCAGTTTGTTCGTGGGAACCGGATCGAGTGACAAAGAGGACGTTGGCTTGGAGGCCCCCGGCAGATGTTATTTTCTGTCAGCCTTGTTCAGTTTGTTCGTGGGAACCGGGTCGAAGGACAAAGAGGCCGTTGGCTTGGAGGCCCCGGCAGATGTGTTTTCTTCAGTGGGAACCGGGTTGATAATATCGAGTGACAAAGCGGCCGTTGGTTTGGAGGTCAATGACCCCCGGCAGATGTTTCTTTTCATCAGGACGTGGTTTCAGTTTGGAACGGCAGATGCTGCTGCATTCATATATATGATAGCCTATAGCTCGTAGCCCCCCTAAAATATCATTTTCAGAATGATCCTAGTCGCGGTTATTTTAAGAATCGGGAAGTCACGCAGAGTCGTTTGGTACAAACCGCATCTATCCACGACAATTAGGGACCGAGTTATGACGGTCCGAATTTGTGCTGAAGTTCCCGGGTTTTAGAGGGAAAATTTTACATTCGTCCGAACCCCATCATGTAGTACCTCTAAGGAACGGTCTCGGCGAATGCTATCGAACTGTCATATTTTTGCTTAATTATGAGGAGGTCATAAGCCTAACCTAAAATTTCAATTTTAAGGTCTATTTGGTCGAGGTGATTTTATGAATCGGGAAGTCCAGCAGAGTCGTTTGGTACAAACCGCATCTCTCTACGACAATTAGAGACCGAGTTATGCCGGTCCGAATTTGTGCTGAAGTTCGCGGGTTCGGGACGGTTAATTTTACATTCGTCCGAACCCCATCATGTAGTACCTCTACGGAACGGTCTCGACGAATGCTATCGAACTGTCATATTTTTGCTTAATTATGAGGGGGTGCCATAAGCCTACCTTAAAATTATACCTTAATGTTATAGAAGGCCCCGCAGATTTTTTTTATCATTTCGGCGGCTTCAGTTTGTTCGTGGTCAGACGTGTTCCCGGGACGAGTGACAAAGCGGCCGTTGGCATGGCAGATGTTTTTTCGTTTCGCCTTGTTCAGTTTGTTCGTGGGAACCGGATCGAGTGACAAAGAGGCCGTTGGCCCGGCAGATGTTTTTTTCTTTCAGCCTTGTTCAGTTTGTTCGTGTGAACCGGATCGTTCGTGGGAACCGGACCCCATCCTGTATTATCTGCCGGGGGTCATTCACCTCCAAGCCAACGGCCGCTTCGTCACTCGACCCCACGATTAAACTGACGCCGGCGAAAAGAAAAAAAACATCTGCCGGGGCCTCCAAGCCAACGGCCGCTTTGTCACTCGACCCGGTTCCCACGAACAAACTGAACAAGGCTAAAAGAAAAAACATCTGCCGGGGCTTCAGCTACTTCTCGATATGAATAACCGCGACACGGTTGCACATCTGGCCACGAACAAACTGAACAAGGCTAAAAGAAAAACATCTGCCGGGATTATTGACCTCCAAGCCAACGGCCGTTTTGTCACTCTACCCGGTTCCCACGAACAAACTGACGCCGGGGAAAAGAAAAAACATCCGGATACAAAATATCTATAACCTTGAAAAAAAAAAAGATATATTTAATATATGTATATATATATATATATATATATATATTAAATATATATTTTATATATATCTTTTTTTTTTTTTTCAAGGTCGTGTATAGTTTTTATCATCGCGTGAAAAAGATTTTGCCCGGGATGAAAGTATATATAATATTAAGGTATAATTTTAAGGTAGGCTTATGGCACCCTCTCATAATTAAGCAAAAATATGACAGTTCGATAGCATTCGTCGAGACCGTTCTATAGAGGTACTACATGATGGGGTTCGGACGAAAGTAAAATTAACCGTCCCGAACCCGCGAACTTCAGCACAAATTCGGACCGTCATAACTCGGTCTCTAATTGTCGTAGAGAGATGCGGTTTGTACCAAACGACTCTGCGGGACTTCCCGATTCATAAAATCACCTAGACCAAATACAGCTAAAATTGAAATTTTAAGGTAGGCTTATGGCACCCCCTCATAATTAAGCAAAAATATGACAGTTCGATAGCATTCGCCGAGACGTTCCTTAGAGGTACTACATGATGGGGTTCAGACGAATGTAAAATTTTCCCTCTAAAACCCGCGAACTTCACCACAACTTCGGACCGTCATAACTCGGTCCCTAACTGTCGTAGAGAGATGCGGTTTGTACCAAACGACTCTGCGGGAGTTCCCGATTCATAAAATAGCCACGACTAGGATCATTCTGAAAATGATATTTTAGGGGGCTACGAGGGGTTGCCTCATTCATATATATAGGCTATCATATATATGAATGCAGCAACATCTGCCGTTCCAAACTGAAACCACGTCCTGATGAAAAGAAACATCTGCCGGGGGTCAATGACCTCCAAGCCACCATCCGCTTTGTCACTCGACCCGGTTCCCACGAACAAACTGAACAAGGCGAAACGAAAAAAACATCTGCCGAGCCAACGGCCTCTTTGTCCTTCGATCCGGTTCCCACGAACAAACTGAACAAGGCGAAACGAAAAAACATCTGCCAAGCCAACGGCCGCTTTGTCACTCGACCCGGGAACACATTTGGTCACGAACAAACTGAAGCCGCCGAAATGAAAAAAAAATCTGCCGTCGCCTCCTATAATATTAAGGTATAATTTTAAGGTAGGCTTATGGCCCCCTCATAATTAAGCAAAAATATGACAGTTCGATAGCATTCGTCGAGACCGTTCCGTTGAGGTACTACATGATGGGATTCGGACGAATGTAAAATTTTCCCTCTAAAACCCGCGAACTTCAGCACAAATTCGGACCGTCATAACTCGGTCTCTAATTGTCGTAGAGAGATGCGGTTTGTACCAAACGACTCTGCGGGACTTCCCGATTCATAAAATCACCTCGATCAAATATAGCTAAAATTGAAATTTTAAGGTAGGCTTATGACCCCCTCATAATTAAGCGAAAATATGACAGTTCGATAGCATTCGCCGAGACCGTTCCTTAGAGGTACGACATGATGGGGTTCGGACGAATGTAAAATTTTCCCTCTAAAACCTGCGAACTTCAGCACAAATTCGGACCGTCATAACTCGGTCTCTAATTGTCGTGGAGAGATGTGGTTTGTACCAAACCACTCTGCGTGACTTCCCGATTCTTAAAATAACCGCGACTAGGATCATTCTGAAAATGATATTTCAGGGGGGGCTACGAGCTATAGGCTATGATATATATGAATGCAGCAACACCTGTCGTTCCAAACTGAAACCACTTCCTGATGAAAAGAAACATCTGCGGGGGTCATTGACCTCCAAACCAACGGCCGCTTTGTCACTCGTCCCGGTTCCCACGAACGAACTAAACAAGGCGAAACGAAAAAAACATCTGCCGGGGCCTCCAAGCCAACAGCCGCTTTGTCCCTCGACCCGGTTCCCACGAACAAACTGAACACGGCTGAAAGAAAAAAACATCTGCCGGGCCAACGGCCTCTTTGTCACTCGATCCGGTTCCCACGAACAAACTGAACAAGGCTGAAAGAAAAAAACATCTGCCGGGCCAACGGCCTCTTTGTCACTCGATCCGGTTCCCACGAACAAACTGAACAAGGCTGAAAGAAAAAAACATCTGCCGGCCAACGGCCTCTTTGTCACTCGATCCGGTTCCCACGAACAAACTGAACAAGGCGAAACGAAAAAACATCTGCCATGCCAACGGCCGCTTTGTCACTCGACCCGGGAACACATCTGACCACGAACAAACTGAAGCCGCCGAAATGATAAAAAAAATCTGCGGGGCCTTCTATAATATTAAGGTATAATTTTAAGGTAGGCTTATGGCACCCCCTCATAATTAAGCAAAAATATGACAGTTCGATAGCATTCGTCGAGACCGTTCCGTAGAGGTACTACATGATGGGGTTCGGACGAATGTAAAATTAACCGTCCCGAACCCGCGAATTTCAGCACAAATTCGGACCGGCATAACTCGGTCTCTAATTGTCGTAGAGAGATGCGGTTTGTACCAAACGACTCTGCTGGACTTCCCGATTCATAAAATCACCTCGACCAAATAGACCTTAAAATTGAAATTTTAGGTTAGGCTTATGACCTCCTCATAATTAAGTAAAAATATGACAGTTCGATAGCATTCGCCGAGACCGTTCTTTAGAGGTACTACATGATGGGGTTCGGACGAATGTAAAATTTTCCCTCTAAAACCCGGGAACTTCAGCACAAATTCGGACCGTCATAACTCGGTCCCTAATTGTCGTGGATAGATGCGGTTTGTACCAAACGACTCTGCGTGACTTCCCGATTCTTAAAATAACCGCGATTAGGATCATTCTGAAAATGATATTTTAGGGTGGCTACGAGCTATAGGCTATCATATATATGAATGCAGCAACATCTGCCGTTCCAAACTGAAACCACGTCCTGATGAAAAGAAACATCTGCCAGGGGTCATTGACCTCCAAACCAACGGCCGCTTTGTCACTCGATATTATCAACCCGGTTCCCACTGAAGAAAACACATCTGCCGGGGCCTCCAAGCTAACGGCCTCTTTGTCCTTCGACCCGGTTCCCACGAACAAACTGAACAAGGCTGACAGAAAATAACATCTGCCTGGGGCCTCCAAGCCAACGTCCTCTTTGTCACTCGATACGGTTCCCACGAACAAACTGAACAAGGCGAAACGAAAAAACATCTGCCGAGCCAACGACCGCTTTGTCACTCCACTCGGGAACACATCTGGCCACGAACAAACTGACGCTGGCGAAAAGAAATAAACCATCTGCCGGTGCCTCAGCTGCTTCTCGATATGAATCACCGCGATACGTTTGCACTTTGAAAGGGATCCTGCCGTGTGGCGGAACAGGTCGGAGAAAAATATATCCGGATACAAACTATCTATAACCTTTAAATTTTTTTTTTACAAGGTTGTATATAATTTTTATCATCGAGTGAAAAAGATTTAGCCCGGGATGAAAGTATATATAATATTAAGGTAGGCTTATGGCACCCCCTCATAATTAAGCAAAAATATGACAGTTCGATAGAATTCGTCGAGACCGTTCCATAGAGGTATTACATGATGGGGTTCGGACGAATGTAAAATTTTCCCTCTAAAACCCGCGAACTTCAGCACAAATTCGGACAGTCATAACTGGGTCCCTAATTGTCATAGAGAGATGCGATTTGTACCAAACGACTCTGCGGGACTTCCCGATTCATAAAATCACCTCGACCAAATAGACCTTAAAATTGAAATTTTAAGGTAGCCTTATGACCACCTCATAATTAAGCAAAAATATGACAGTTCGACAGCATTCATCGAGACCGTTCCGTAGAGGTATTACATGATGCGGTTCGGACGAATGTAAAATTTTCCCTCTAAAACCCGCGAACTTCAGCACAAATTCAGACCATCGTAACTGGGTCCCTAATTGTCGTAGAGAGATGCGGTTTGTACCAAACGACTCTGCGGGACTTCCCGATTCATAAAATCACCTCGACCAAATAGAGCTAAAATTGAAATTTTAAGATAGGCTTATGACCACCTCATAATTAATCAAAAATATGACAGTTCGATAGCATTCGCCGAGACCGTTCCGTAGAGGTACTACATGATGGGGTTCGAACGAATGTAAAATTTTCCCTCTAAAACCCGCGAACTTCAGCACAAATTCGGACCGTCATAACTCGGTCCCTAATTGTCGTGGATAGATGCTGTTTGTACCAAACGACTCTGCGGGACTTCCCGATTCTTAAAATGACCGCGACTAGTAGCACTCTGAAATGATAATTTCGAGGGGGGGCTACGAGCTATCATCAACACGGTGCCACTGAAGAAAAAACATCTGCCGGGACCTCCAAGCCAACGGCCGCTTTGTCACTCGACCCGGTTCCCACGAACAAACTGAAGCCGGCGAAAAGAAAAAACATCTGCCGGGTCATTGACCTCCAATCCAACGGCCCCTTTGTCACTCGACCTGGGAACACATCTGGCCACGAACAAACTGAACAAGGCGAAAAGAAAAAACATCTGCCGGGGCCTCCAAGCCAACAGCCGCTTTGTCACTCGACCCGGGAACACATCTGGCCACGAACAAACTGAACAAGGCTAAAAGAAAAACTTCTGCCGGGGTTATTGACCTCCAAGCCAACGGCCGTTTTGTCACTCTACCCGGTTCCGACGAACAAACTGACGCCGGCGAAAAGTAAAAAACATCTGCCAAACTTCACTCGAGCCTGAGCTGGTTCTCGATATGAATAACCGCGATACGGTTGCACTTTCAAAGGGATCCTGCCGTGTGGCGAAACAGATCAGATAAAAATATATCCGGATACAAAATATCTATAACATTGAAAAAAAAAATAATAATAATAATAATAATAATAATAATAATTATATATATATATATATATATATAAAATATATATATAAAAAATATATTTAATTTTTTTACTTTTTTTTTTTTTTTTTCAAGGTCGTGTATAGTTTTTATCATCGCGTGAAAAAGATTTAGCCCGGGATGAAAGTATATACACTCATGGACAAAAAAATTAGCGCACCAAGAAATAATTCCGGGATCGTAACGAAACTTGCAATGAAGGTACATGTCGGGGAGATATGCAAATGATTAGAAATGCACCGTAATTGCGCATTACGTATAGCCGGTAGAGGGCGTTGAACATCGTACTCTGTGGAGTATAAAACAGGTAACCAAAGCTTGTTTGAGTGTGCTGAATCATTTACAAAGGAAGAGCTGAAATAGACATGCCATTACACCGTGTTCGAAGACAATATAAGCAGTTGTCGCAGTTTGAGAGGGGGAGAATCGTCGGGATGATGGAAGCTGGGTGGTCAGCTAGGCGCGTAGCTCGTCAATTAAGCCGCTCTGTTTGTGTTGTGAGGAGGTGTTGGGACCAGTGGACCCGAGAGATGTCATGTACACGGCTCAGGACGCCCTCGACAGACCAGTCGTCGAGAAGACCGCCACATCGTAAGAAATGCACGCGTACAGCCTACTGCTTCATCGGCCGCCATCCAGACACAGGTAGCACCTTCACTAGGGGCCTCTGTGTCTCCTCGAACCATACGAAGGCGCCTGACTGAAGGACAGTTGGTATCGCGGCGCCCATTACGTGTGCTGCCCTTGACGCCCACGCCTCCGTTTGGAGTTTTGCCGCGCACGAGGAAACTGGACTGCAGCGGAATGGAACCAGGTCGTCTTTAGCGACGAATCCAGATTCAATCTCGGCAGTGATGACAATCGTGTTCGTGTGTGGAGAGCCCGTGGTGAACTTTTCAATCCTGCCTTTGCTGTACAGCGACACATCGCTCCCACAGCTGGTGTGATGGTATGGGGTGCCATTGCCTACAATACACGGTCACCCCTAGTATTGTTCCGTTGCACCATGACAGCCCAGCGGTATGTTCATGAAATCCTGCAACCACATGTGTTGCCACTCATGCAACGGCTCCCAGGAGCCATTTTTCAACAAGACAATGCTCGGCCTCATACGGCAAGGGTGTCACAAGACTGTCTCCGCACTGTTACTACCCTTCCTTGGCCTGCCCGATCCCCAGATTTGTCTCCAATCGAGCATATCTGGGATCATTTGGGACGATGAGTTGGGCATCCCACGAGTTTGAACGAACTAGAGGCATGGTTACAGAAAATATGGAACGAAATGTCTCAAGACCTCATACAGAACTTGTATGACTCAATGACCCATCGTATCGCATCGTGCATTCGCGCTAGAGGGGGTCCAACGGAGTATTAACTCCTCCGTTCTTTTGCCTTTTTCTCTGAAATAAATTATCCTTTTTCTTTGATATTCTTATCATTTACTTATATCAAAGTAGTCATTACGTATGTAAAGTTTCGTTTCAGTTTGACGACTCCTTCTTGGTGCGCTAATTTTTTTATCCATGAGTGTATAATAATAAGGTATAATTATAAGGTAGGCTTCTGGCCCCCTGATAATTAAGCAAAAATATGACAGTTCGATAGCATTCGTCGAGAGCGTTCCGTAGAGGTACTACATGATGGGGTTCGGACGAATGTAAAATTAACCGTCCCGAACCCGCGAACTTCAGCACAAATTCGGACCGTCATAACTCGGTCCCTAATTGTCGTGGAGAGATGTGGTTTGTACCAAACCACTCTGCGTGAATTCCCGATTCTTAAAATAACCGCGACTAGGATCATTCTGAAAATGATATTTTAGGGGGGGGCTACGAGCTATAGGCTATTATATATGAATACAGCAACATCTGCCGTTCCAAACTGAAACCCCGTCCTGGGGAAAAGAAACATCTGCCGGGGATCATTCACCTCCAAGCCACCATCCGCTTTGTCACTCGACCCGGTTCCCACGAACAAACTGAAGCCGGCGAAGAGAAAAACATCTGCCGGGGCCTCCAAGCCAACAGCTGCTTTGTCACTCGACCCGGGAACACATCTGGCCACGAACAAACTGACGCCGGTGAAAAGAAAAAATATCTGCTGGGGTCATTGACCTCGGCATTGTATTGGGGCTGGCTCCGGTTTTGCGTGTCGTCTAACTGTCCACTATCGCTTAAATCCGCAGCCACACAGAAGTTAGTGAAAGAATGATTCTTCAGCAGCAGCCACTTCCACCTGATCACGTAGGCGAATTCATTGAAAAAAATGTGTAGGGGTGGTCATAATGTTTTGGCTCTTGAGTGTATTTGAATTATACAAACCTTTCCTTTTGAAAAAAAAATCACATCTCGAAAAATTTCAGATGGGTACCGTGGCTCGACTATTTTTTTGAAAGGCTGTAATGTGATGGCCAAGAAAGTCAATTTCCTTGACTCCAAAAACCGACTTGGCTACATTGATGCATAGGCCATATTGGTTGAGTCTCTCAAATACTAGCCTGAGGTGTATCTTATGTTCCTCCTCTGACGACGAGGCAATTAAAACGTCGTCTAAGAAAGGAAATAAAAATTCCAGTCCTTGGAACACCTCGTGCACAAACCTCTGAAATCTTGATGGGGCATTCCATAGGCCGAAGCTCATGACATTAAATTCGTAGAGGCCAAATGGTGTTATGATGGCTGTTTTCGTTCTGTGTACCTCTGCAATAGGAATCTGATAGTAGGCCTTGAACAGGTCCAGTTTCGAGAAGATGGTTTTTCCACCTAAGATTAGGTGAAAGTCTTCAATGCTGGGAATGGGATACCTGTCTGGTATCGTCTGCTCATTAAGACGTCTATAATCTCCACAAGCTCTTAGGGTACCATCTTTTTTCGGGACTAGATGCAAGGGATTAGCCCACTGGGACTTTGAAGGTCTAATTATACCTTTTTCTAGCATAAATTGAAACTCTTGTTTGGCCAAACTAAGCTTTTTCGCATCCAGTTGTCTGGCACGAGAATAAACTGGCTGCCCTTTTGTTGATATGAAATGCTGTACATTATGCTTGACATTTTTGGTAAATAACGAGGGCTTAGTTATATTTGGGAATTCACGGAGTAGCTCTGAAAATTTAACAGTATTGGTCAGAGTACTTATACTGTAATTCTCAGTAATAGACATTATGTCGCTACGTACCGATAAATTCGTTAGCCCATCAATTAATTTTTTTCTATGCATATCAATTATTAACTGGTACTTATTCAAAAAATCAGCACCTATGATGCCTTTGCTCACCTTGGCTACGATGAAGGGCCACTGAAATGGTCTTCTCAAACCTAAGTGAGAACCAAGGTGAGAACTTTCACACCAAATGTTGGGATTTCTGTTCCATTTGCCGCATACAGTTTATAGGTTGATGATACTTTAGCACTGGAGTCTGCCGGAATGAGGGATACATCAGCGCCACTGTCGATCAGAAATTTAATTCTGGACGTCTTGTCCGTCACAAAAAGTCTTAGGTTGCGACAATCTCGTTGGGCAGCAGAGCTTGCCGCTGACTCTACTGCATCTCCTGGTTTCCCGGATGCTTCCAGCTGCATGGGGGTTTACACTTTTCCGGGTAGCACTTTGCGCCGAAAGTAAAGTGATAATAGCACAGGTTTCCATTTGGATCAAAGCGTTTTCGTGATCTGGATCTGCTCCTGCGTCTGTCACGGCGAGGACCTGGGCTGCGACTGCGGGACTGGACACTGAGGCTGGCAATCTGGTGTTCCAGTGCCGATATTTTGTTCAGCAATGCCTCGTAGTGTGCTGGCTGGAGGGGTGATGATGCTGCTGCTCCTGCGGCTTTTCCAACACTGGCTAACTCCCATTGAGGGTTCATTTCCCTTATTCTGTCAGCCATGGCTGCTAGCTTTTCCGTCGATTCGTCGCTGACGATCAACACATTTTTAATGGAGTCTGGAATTTTTTCTAACCACAATGTTCGCAGCACTTTGTCGGATATATCGCTGCCTGCGAGAGATCGCATTTTTCGGAGGAGTTGGCTGGGCATCATATCGCCGAGCTCTAGTCCAGTGAGAAGGCGTTTTATTCTTCGGTTCTCGCTCTCCTTAAATGTATTCAAGAGCCTCTCTTTCGCATCGGAGTACTTCGTCTTGGAATCCGCTTTCGTGATATCCCATATATTTTCTATGAAACGAAATTCTAATTGAGCGACCAAATAATTAAATTTTGTGTCCTCAGACGTTATTCCACATATTTGAAACTGAGCTTCAACTTGATAAAACCACATTTCGGGTTTATCCACCCAAAATGGAGGGATCTTGATGCTGACCGCTTCCACGTGCGTCTCTGCCGAATCGGGCATCTTTTCTTATTTACGTTAAAAGTCACGGCGTCACCAATTGTAGATAATGTTCTTTTTCGGTTGCGTGTATACAGGATTAAACAATCAACGACATCACTCTAGAGACGAATTCACCAATTTTATTCACATCTAAACACGAAATTTTAGCAGCTAACTCGCACGGCAATACAAGCACGATAATACTACAGACTGCGACAACAACAACATGTCTCTTGCAGTTAACCTGCCGGTTGCAGTTATATCGGGTAAGCACAGTTACCCTCTGACATTACAGTTAATATTTATACATGCAAAACACAAAAATTATAATTATATGATAAATACCAAACATCTTCAAACTCTAAATATTTCTTTTCTACTGCCTAATAATAATTTAACCAACATCTCAATATTTTAGAATTCCTTCCCTAATTTCATAAATTTCTTATTACTTTGTAATCGATATGGCCATTCGATTTACTGCCTTTACTGAGTGGATAGGTGCTACCATCTATCGTGCCTAATACCAACTAATTGCCTTTTCCGTTACAATCGCTTACTATAAGGGATCTCCTACAACTTCACTAATTTTTTTCACATATTTTTGAATATGTATTTTAGTTTAATTCTGTCTCTAGTCATTAGTGAAAAAAAATGGAAATCATTGCAAATTTCTATAGATCTGTATGCAAAAGCCCATACATTTTTTCTTCTGAACAGAAAGTTTATTCATACTTGTTGAAATCTGAGAGAAAACTCCAAATTGCACATGTAGTCTGAATCATGCTATTTAATTCCTTTCATTCAAATTAATTCACTTCTGTATATCAAAACACACAAAACGATATGTGTGGATGAATTTGAAAGTAGACATAAATGTATCAGTTTATTCAATTTAAAAATATCTAGCACAATGCAGCATAACTCAATATTACCAATTGTATCATAAACATACATACAAGGAAGATGTTCATAATAAAACCATTTCACTTGATAAGTCATATAAAGACATAATTCTGATTTTACATGAACACAATTGTGGTAAAGAATAAGTTGAAATACATTTTAGAGCTATACAAAATTGCTAGATTTCAGATAAAGTATATTTTCAAAAAAGTAATTACATGCATACTAAAGATAATTTAAATTACTCAGCGGTACCATAGTTAAAGGGCCGAAAAGAACGTCAAGTGAGGGGCTCCGCCCATCGACCAATCAGAGTCCGAGTGCGTATTGTCGAAGGGCAGATTCTAGCCGCCTGTAATCTGATTGGCTACTGAATATACGTTTTTCTGTGCTGCCATCTATTTGTCATTATTACATTTAATTGTGCTAAGATATTTTATTGTGGTAAGGCGACAGACTACACCACGCAAGGTTTGTTACCGCTTACGATTCGTACTGGTAAAAATTTTATGTAATACGGCCTCAACATCACATTTAGCTTTCATTTGTAATCTTTCGTTCAGTTTTCAATGGAGAGCAAAAGCAGAGATGATTTTTTATCAAACACTTGTGAATTTTGTGGAAAAAGGTTTACAAAGAAGAAAAATCTTTATCAACATATTAGAAATATTCACAAAATTTATCCAGATATTGCAGGCAAATTGAATTGTCCATCATAAGGATGCAAGTTAACATTTGTCTACTATAAAGATATATTAATTTCTTTCTAAGTATATTTATGTGTAGTTTTTGTTTTAAATGACTTTTTTTTTCTTTTCTTTTCTTTCTTTCAATTCTTATTTAATAGGCTGCCATCTCATAATATGGGGATAAAATCAACATTGCCATGTCATTAAAATCTTAGTAAGATCATTCTGCAAAAATAGTTATTTTTCACTTCTTTGTGTTTCTTATTAGATGTAACATGTATATAAAAAAAAAGTTTTTTTTTAAAAAAGACAACACAATATTATATAAGATATTTTATAATAATCTTAAAATTTGTATCTGACATAATACTAAAGTACAAAATAACACTGAAAAAGAAATGCAAGTTTATTATGTATTTGAAATATATTGATTTAATTCTAAATATGATTTAGATAATATTTAGTATTTTAAAACTCAATTTTACTTTCATATTGTTTTATCATAAATATAATAAAATAACATTTCATAATAATATTATAGTTTTACGAGATGATCGTTTTATTATAAATTTTAATGTATCCTTTTGGTTTTTATACGGTTTTTGGCCTAGGGACAATTAAATACCGAATCACTGTTTGCTTTTTATACGGTTTTTGGCCTAGGGACAGTTAAAAGCTGATTTTTTTCCCATCCGATATTAATTTTACAAAAAACAAGCCATTATGACGTACTGTTTTTTATAAATTTAAAAATTTCTATTTTACAAAAGAAGTGTTGTAAATTTATGTGTATTATACATAATTTAGAAAAGTGAGAAAATCATATTTCTTTATATAAAATTGTTATAGTAATATTAAATAAGCTTTTTCAGTTTATTAAATATTCAGAAGTATTATAGAATTCAGAAGTTTACTTGAAAGTCTGGTGCTCTGATAGATTTAAAGACATGTAAACAAACGTTATATGTCTTAGATAAATAATTTGACACAATAATGACCGATAGATGGCAGCACTGAAAAACGTATTTCCAGTAGCCAATCAGATTTGCCAGCCGGTTAGAGATTTAACGGCTCGTCAGTTCACCTCGTACGCTGTTCTCGGATGCGAGCAAAATCGGTAGTCTCAGCCACCTTTTCCGTACGCAGTGAGAAAGCTTTTACCGTTCAAATTCTGGATAAGCACCGCCCACTAGCTACTACGTTTTTTCTGATAACGATAAATGATAAGCCAATAACATTGCTTTATTTTTCTGTAGTTTCTATATCGTTACTATGGAAACGGTAAAGTGCTATATCTCGGAAAAGAATACAAGTGACTGCAGAAAAACAGCAATTTGAATTATTTTTTCTTTACACATTTGTTTAATTCGAGTTTTAAACATAAGTGCGCATTTATACAGAAGAGGATGAAAAATTGATATTAAATTAAATCTGACCTAAAGAAATTGAATAACTAGCAAATAAATTGTATTTAATAGGTAGATACAAAGTTAATTAAAAAGGTCTAAATAAACAAAATAAATTTGTATATAACAAATTTATCCATGTGTGTATACACAGATGAATACATTTTTCATATGTGTGTGTGTGTGAAAGTAAGTATTTGAAAGTGTATTTATATATATTCATACATAAATTAAATAAAAGTAGAACTATCATATTTTTAGTTTTATGTACTCATCACAGTGATATTTCAAACTTAGTATGTCGAACAATAATGTTAAGATAACACTTCTTCAGGATTACAAGCATAATTGAAAAATTCCTTTTTGTAATGGACTTTCTAAGGGGGTCCATAGTATTTAGGTTAAATGCTGGGGAAGCTAAATAAAAATAATAAATTTTCATTAGAACTTTAAAAATCTATAATTCTTTTTTTAAAGAAAGATTCTGCTTGCAATTACTTTTATCCAGAGGTCATCTCTCCAGATGATCCATTTCAAGTGATACAGAAGAAAAGGTCTAATAATTTTCAATCAAATTAACTTCTATTATTCGATTAACTTCATGTTGAGAAAGGCAGCGGAATGAGCAGTATCTATCCCCTTGATTCAAACCTGTGTATTTAACTAGATGTAATGAATTAAGATATAATAAAATATTAATTAATTAACTAACATTAATTTTTAATAATTTATTTATTCTCTTTAGATATTAAAAACAGAAAATATAGAAATATGTGTTCATGTATGCTGAAATATATAAATTAAAGCTAAAAAGTGTCAAAATTTCATTGTTCTCTTATAAAATAAGATCAAGAAAACTGATATTGCATATAAATGGGGATAATGGTAGCTACCCATACGGTACCCCCTTAAATAAATGACCAGCAGTATCAGCAGTATATAATTTGTATGGATTTAGTTTTAAAAAAATTGCCATATATAACAACAACATACAATCTAAATATTATGTATTTCAAACTACTACAGAAACAGGGAAATGTAATCAATATACTAATTATTTGTAAGCTTTTACTAGATACAAAATTTTCAAGAGTAAAAAAAAATGAAAGCTTGCCTTATTGAAAGAAAATTTACACAGGGATATTAATTCTCTTATAAATAACAATAGAAAAGCAAAATAGAGGACATAATTTTTACTATAATTCCTGTAAAGCATGTTCATAGTTCAACACACAAGTTTCTTAAAACTTTTAACATGATATAAGGGACCTTCCATGAACTGCATACAAATGTATAAAATGTGAAAATCCGTGTTGCCTAGAGTGCTTGAAAAAAGTGTACAATTCTTGTGCTCCTGGAGTAAAAAAGTAATTTTTGTTTACATGATGCCGATTTTAATTGTATTGTGAACAATCAAATAAAACATATTTAGTTAATTTATATGTAGTTTCATTAAATTTGCACCTCTAAAATAAATTTTTGTTATGTATACGTATCACAGACTCATGTTACTTGCAACAAACAAAATATGTGTGTTACGAGTTAAGGGTTAAATATATTCTAAATAGTTAATACAATACATATTCTAAATAGTTAATATAATACATATTCTAAATAATTAATAGCATCAAGATGTGAAAAAGAAAATATTACTCAGCAATGTATTAAGTTTTACACATGATACATCAAACTCACACTATCTACTCTAGCACATGATCTCTAAAAACTACATTACAGTTAAAATTAAATTTATGGTTAGTTAAAAATATTCAGCAGTTATCTTTGTGGTTAACAAAAAATAAATAAAATTTGCAAATAAAACAAAACTAATTTCTAAGTTTAAATGGTTAAAAAATAATTTCAATAAAAATTATCTTAATTTTGCATTATAAAACAAAAGAATAACAAATTTTATTGTTAGTAATATTAAAGATTACATAGGTTTTTTTATTTTCATTTTATTAAATTTATGTGCATGAAAAATTGTGCTATAGTTTTGTACTGTCATTCCGTTACCATGCATCTGTGTCATTCCGTTACTTTATATTGTCATTCTGTTACCTACAAATACTATCAGAAAAATTAACAATATTAAAGATACAAACTTATCATAATATTTTAGACTTAAAACATGCTTTAAATACAAAAGTTTAAGTTTAAATAAATAAAATTTAAATAATCACCCAAAAAAGTATTTGTGTTTTGGTAACAGAATGA
This sequence comes from Dolomedes plantarius, assembly GCA_907164885.2. NCBI lineage: Eukaryota > Metazoa > Arthropoda > Arachnida > Araneae > Dolomedidae > Dolomedes > Dolomedes plantarius. The sequence goes on along the minus strand of OU015494.1, from coordinate 65,417,306 downwards.
CACTCTCATATCATATAATTAATTAACCCCCTCAAATAAAAAATAAATAAATAGCAAAGATTTTGAAGCTGCATTTATAAGAAAAAGGGTGAGAGATCATAAACAAATAATTGCTAGGCTTTTTAAACATAAAATAAGCACCACACAGAGTATGCAAAAAATGGGTTTTTATATCAATAAATGGTCAATGCAAAAAGAGTATTTTCTGTTGTATTTTAAGGCATGTTTCCTTTGAGAAATGGTATTATTCTTATCAAATTACAAAAATTCAGTTATTTCTGAAAATAATGATATGTAACACTTTCAGAAAAGTTTTTAAAATTTTTTTCATCTGATGTCCACTTATTCATGGAATGTCCCATAATCTATTAACATCGTACAGTAGCTCTTAAAGTATTTCATCCTACAGCTTTCTTTAGTCATGAAATTGATGAAATTGCCAGCAAGATTAAAACCTCAAAACAGAAAATTATTTAATTCTGTTTTAAAGTTTACACCCAACTAGCAGAATAGATAAATTTTCAACTAAGGTCCTTTCATGAACAAGTATCAAAGTGAAGAAGCATAAAATGGCAATCAATATTACAATATGGGAAGAAAATAGTGATTACAATTTTAAACATCACAACAATAGCATATTTAAATGGTTTTAAGCAACTTTAACACACAAAAGGATCAACATAAAAAGCTAATTATACATTTGATATTTTTATATCTATTAGTACAGTTATACAATCAAATGTTAACTTTTTCAGACATTTATCAATTATAAACTTAAACAAGATATTTATGTATATTATGTTCAGGGCCTTTTTATCGAATGGGCAAATCGGGACTTTGCCCAGGGCCCACTGATGCTAGTGGCCCCAAAACGCCCTTGGTGTATGCACCTAGTACTTGTAAAAGTATGTATTTTTATAAATGTCCGTAAAGGGGGGCCCCCAGCGTTCATAATCGGGCCCTGATTATGTTCATATGCATAACAGCGTAATGTAAATTACATGTAATCTATGTTTATCCTCCTTCTGTTTAAAGTCAAGAAATACATTAAGTAACATCTGAAAATTTAGGATAATAAAACTTAGCAAAAATAAACATAAGATTAGAAAAAAATTGTATGAAAAATTTAAATAAATATCCTTAAAATGTGTAACTTCATTGCTTGAGTAAAAGAAATATCTCATGTTTTCAATACATTATGCATTGTTACAACTAACTTTCATATTTTAAAACAGCCATAATAATTCACACGGGAATTATGAAGAGCATGAATTTTTAATTGAATAAGATCATCACAAATTTTTAAAAACAGGTATATAACTGAAGCTATTTATTAATTTGAAATATATATAGTAACTTCAGGCCATTTATTAGTAATATGATTCACGTAACATTAAATTCCACAAGGTAGATAGATCTATGCACAGAAATTTTATAATTTAATCTTTAGTAATTTTCGGTTAAAAGATTAAGATCAATCATTCAACTTTCTTAAAGCTTACTTTAGTCAATAATAACACATTTTGTTTACTTTAGCCTGCCTATTTCACAACCATTGTAAATTTAAAATTGAAGGCAGAGGAATTTTAAATTCTCTCTTTCTTCACTCCTTCAAATAACAAAACATAGTTGATTCTGTTAAGTAAACCAATCTGAGTATTTTCTGCTAAACTTATTTAAAATCCAATACATACATTCAATTCGGTGTCTTAACAGTGAATAATTCAAGTATTTCTTTACAAATTAAATTCGTAACAATCTTAGTATAATATTACTTTAGATTAGATTAATTTATTTTTCAAATATAACGAAAGAGAGACCAAAAACATTACTTTCAAGAAAACAGTTTCATCTGAAGAAAATTTGCAGTCATTTAATATATTATTAAAGGCATTTCGGTTATTCCCAATATACGGTGCCCCTTGTATTTCACTGCATTGGAACCGCCATCTTGGTTCCGTCTCCCGTCGCCAATTTGGCGATGGGAGACGGAACCAAGATGGCGGTTCCAATGCAGTGAAATAATATAAATGACAACATGCAGAACTTTCATTGAAAATTTATACAGAAAATGAAAAAATGAAGTTAAATAAGGGCAGTCGATTTTATTTTTTTAAATTTTTGTCGCCCAAGCCGAACGCGTATTTTTGGAACGGGAAAGTCCGAAAAGTCCCAAAAATATGCATTTTTTAAACTGTACGACCACGATAAAGCACAAAAACACACAAATACAAAAAATGAAAGCTGATAAATAATGAGAAATTTATTATGTGTGGGGGGGCTGCCGCCCCCCAACCCCCCGCTAAAAAAAGTCAGTATATTGCAAATAATTCATTTAAATAGTCGATTTTATTTTTTTTAATTTTTGTCGCCCAAGCAGAACGCGTGTTTTTGGAACGGGAAAGTCCGAAAAGCCCCAAAATTACGCATTTTTTAAACTATACAACCACAGAAAAAGCACAAAAATACACAAATACAAAAAATAATGAGAAATTTGTTATGTGTGGGGGGGCTGCCGCCCCCCAACCCCCCGCTAAAAAGGTCAGTATATTTCAAATAATTCATTTAAATAAATGTAAAATACATCTTGGTTAAATATATCAGCAAGTAAAAAAATGAAAGTTCTGCATGTTGTCATTTATATTATTTCATGTTAAAATTAAAAAAATAAAACCACTTACCGGTTATTCACTTTCGGATTCATCCAATCGTTTCCGTTTTGCTGCTTCTATTTTAATTTTGGCCTGATCTTTTTCAGCTGGCCTATAAACTTCCTTCACTGAGTCAATGAAGGAAGCGTACAATTTTGGGACATCGTCCTGATGCAAGCGACGCCACATGAATTCGGAAAGATAAGAATCAAACTGATCCTTAACTTTCCGAACGCCACGTAACGAACGCTTGATGCAGTTCCACATCCCCTCGACCGTATTGGTATGAGCTCCTGTGTCCGGGTCCTTAAATGTCATACTATGATTTACCTTCAGATGCACGAAGCCCTCATCCTGTCATCAGAGATGACAGTAGTTCCCGGACGCACATACTTTCTTAAAACTTCAAGCAAAACAACCTTTCCCCTGTTTTCAACCACTTCCACAAAACACTTATTTGTCCTTCTCTCAACACCCCCAAAAACCCATTCCCCATTAACGCGTTTTCCCCTATTATATTTTCGTTTCGCAAATTTACTTTCATCAATTTCGACGATGATTCCTGGCCCACCAATTATTACACTTTCGCGCACTACACTGTCAACACAAACCCCCCTACAAAAATTCATCCAATCGGTAACGGTGTTTTTGGATACCCCCAATTCGTCTGTAATCCAAGAACACGGCGTTTTTTTTACCCATAAATAAGTTAATTTTAAAACTGTAATTAAATCCAATTTACTTTCTTCGAACCAGGAACCACATCTAATCGATCTTTTAACGTGATGTTCCTCCCCACCACCCCGAACACGACAAACCCAAGAAAACCCATCATTAACGTCTTTTCTTTCAGTTAAATTCATTTTTAAATTACAATTTGGACAATAATAAACATTAGCGATTAACCCAATATACATACAATATTCAATTACAGTTCTCTTACCCGCTTTTTGAATATCCCTAAAGAAATCCAAATTCACTCTCTCATTCACAAAAGAAGCCATACCTAGCAAAGAAATGTACGTCCGAGCGTTGGAACTGCAAATCCCAAAAAGGATTTTCAACGGATTAATTTCTTTGAAACAGGCGCGGTTTAAAAATCCAGATTAAACTGGTCTACCGGTAAAACACAGGCCCTGATTGGCCATTAATTATTCAAAGAGGAAGTGATATATGCAGCAAACTTAAACGGGCTTAAAACCATTTAACAAACAGAAACCACATTTGGCATTTTATCGTCAAAAATCTTAAAAATTTGGTAAAAATCTAAAAAACATCGCCAAAGAATATCGCCATCTTATTCAAATCGGGAGCAATAAATGGTTACCTTAAAAGCATAAAACAAACACAAACCACATTTGGCGTTTCATCACCAAATTGGCAAAAATCTAAAAAAATCTAAAAAAAGTATCGCTAAGCCGCGGCACCGTGTATTGGGAATGAGCCGGCATTTCATCAATCAAATAAGTTTACTTACTACTAAAATGCGCAACTAGAGCCTTTTATTTCTCTTAATTACAAAAATGAATGTACTTTCAATTGAACTCAATCAAAACTAAACAAGGAGAGCCATCTTAACTCGCACACTAAGTACATTCTCACCGACTCAAGTTCAGTGAGAAATTTTACCCGCTAGGGCCAGATTCACGACAAACGCCAGCGACTTGCAGTCCGCAAGCCGCAAGTCGGGGGATCAGCGATTGAAAAGGGGAAGGCACCTGTAAAGCCATTCACGACAAACAATTTGTGGCAGCCGTATCCACTGACGTCACGCTGGCAAAATGAACCGAATCTTTCGATAACTCGGCGTGATAATCGAGATATAATCGATTTTCATCGGAAATCAGCCAATGAGAACGCTTTTAGCGTGACAGAAGTCTGACTACTGTTTATGTGTTTTCACGTGTGTGTGCTTTGGCTGTGTGTTTTCACGTGTGTGTGCTTTGGCTGTGTGTTTTCACTTATTATTATATTATCCAATTTTTTCCAATGGCTAGGTTATCAAATTTTTCCAGCGAGGAACTTATAATTATGTTGGATGAGCTAGAAGCACGTCCGTACTTGATATCGGGGGAATTTTGCAAAGAAATTCCCACAAAAAAACATCAAAAAGAAGCGTGGGACGCCATCTCACGTAAAACTAATTGCTGTAGCATGGGGATTTGCAGGACGGGTGTGCAGATCCGAAACAAATGGAACGACATCAAGTACCAAACGCGGCAAAAAGCATCAAAGCTTTTAAATCACAGTTCTGGTACTGGTGGTGGGCCTCCCTTGTTGGAAAAACTATCAGCTGTTGAAACCAGAGTTTTAAGACTGGTCGGTAGTAAAAACATACAAGGGATCACTGGAAGAGAGTTTGATTCTGCTGCAGTAACAACAGTAAGTATATTTCATTCATTAAAAATATGTTCATTGTACATATAAAATTTTAATTTTACCGTACTTATATGAAAACTGCATATTACATTCTATGTAAGAAATAAATTGTAATTTTATTGCAATAGAAAATTTTTACTTTTTAAATGCAGTAGTAATTTATAGTGCTTTTTATTGCATTAACAGTCCTGCGACCCCCTTAATTAATTTTAGTTCTATTGTTCTATAAATTAACTTCAGTTATGTTGCATAATTTTCTTTCTTTTTTAGGCTATAGAAAAAAGCCACCCAAATGGTAAGTAAAAATATATGGCTACAGAAGGTAGCAAATAAATAACCACAGTATCAAATTTTATGCGAGACTAGTTTTGAAATTGTTCAATATTCATGCATTTTAGCAATGATTAGATGGTGTAACTGAAATATATATATATATATATATATATATAATTTTTTAACATTTGATTTTCAACTGAACATTTTTTTAAACAAATTTTGCTTTGAGGAAAGTATACATGCTAAAAGCACATTATTATTATGCATTACATTTTCTTCTTTCAGATGCAATTCCTGAATCAAAGGAAAATAGATCCCAAAATTTTCTGGAAGTGATATTGAATGAGGAAAATGGTAGGTTCATTTTATAGCTTTTTGCATACATATTTCAAGAATAATTTCAATATTTTCTGTTCAGTACTTAGTGTTGTTTATATTTATTATCTATTCATATTTATATTATAAGTTATTCATATTTATTATCTGGATTAGTTCTGATTAATAAAATACATGTATATAGTACTTTATACTTTCAACAATCAGCAAAAAATTAAAATACTTATCCTTTTATCTGCAGTTACAAATGATTCAACAGCTGATATAACCTGGAATTCGGAAGTTAATACAGGTATTGTTTTTTTAATATTTTGTATGTTTGATTTAAATTACAGTTTTTTTTTTGTTTGTTGTTGTTTGACATGTGGATTTCTTGAATAATATGAACAGCCTCAATTGTCATTTTTCATTACTACTGTGAATTAAAATAGTTTCTATCCCCAAATAAACATTTTGTAGTTTCCATTTATATTCAATAAGTAACAAAAAACTTCTTTACAGTTTTAAGTGAAATTGACGCCAGAGAATTTCCAGAACACAGCCACTGGAAATCCTGTGCCACAGAATTTCCAGAAAGAAAATGCAGATGGCATTGATAATGGTATGTTTATATTTGTTTTTATGTAGCCATTTTATATTAATTACTGAAGTGTAAAAAAAATAATTTTGAAATATCATCCTTAACAGTTCTTATTAGTCATTGCATACACTATATGATCAACAGTATTCAGACACCTTTAACACTTTGTTTCTCCTGCAAAAAAATAGTATTTCCCATACCACATTTGTCCATTAAAGTAGCATTATTTGTCACTCCATAAGACTGTCCAGCATTGCTGAAGATTTACACCACTGTCAGTGATACTTTGCATCAGTTGTATTAATCTACATTATGGCTGCTCGCCTATGAAAACCCAATGTGATTACATTTTAGCATTATTTTTTTTTGTCGTAAACAGGATTTCTTGTAGTACGATTTTGTGTTAAGTGAATAATATAGAACTAATTTTTACCGTTATTGGACGGGAAATGACATTTATTGCGTGTTAACAGGGTTTGATTGTATATGAAGTTATGTATACATTTAAATTTGCTTTGTCATTTTATTTTACTCAATTCACTGTTTTTTAACTTTTTTTTCCAGAAAATATTAATCCACATCCAGATCCACAAACTCCAAAAATGTCGTGGCCCATTCTCCCATCAACAAGTATGTATATTCTTGATACTCACAATTTCTATCATCCTCTCCATGCAGTTCCTGGTACTCAGTGTATTTGCCTTTTGAAATTCTGATATGAAATAGACTCCTACCTCCTACTTTAAAATTTTCAGTTATTATACATTGTTATTTTTCTATGTTTATATTTGTTATTAAAAACAGTATATAAGAGAATTTTACTTTCTGCAGATAATTCTACAAAACGGGGACAAAAGTATCGTCTTCGAAAAAGGAAAAGGATGTGTGATGAGATAGAAGATACGGAAGAAAAAGCCATTAAGACGCAGTCTGCTATGGCTGCAGATTTAAAACAGATTGTGCAGTCTGCAGAAAATTTGGAAGAGACAGGCAGTGCAATATTACAAACTTTAGTGAATATAAATAATAATATTGTACATTTGTCACAAAAAAATGGATGTAATTGTAAATTTGCTGAGTTCCAGCTCCAGCAATGAATAATTTATTATGTAAATATATATATAATAATAATAAAATGCAATGTATGTAAATCTGGTATATAGTAATTTTCTGTATATGGTCAAAAAATCTTAATCATTTTAGACGCTTATCTGTGGGGCTGGTCGCAAAACATTTAAAAAACAGATTGGTTTTAATATTGTAAAGTATAATAAAAATTTTTAAAAAATTAAGGAACATGGTAAATTTTTCTTCAAAGATTTATATGGGATCTTCCTTATGTTGGAGACAGTTTATCAAGTATTATACCGCCTGTTTGATTGAAAAACGCTAAATTTCCCTTTTGTAGTGCTCATGAAGCTACAGAAGGATTAGTAGCTCAGTGTGTCTCACATTTCGTCGCAGCTAATAAATAAGCAATCTTAGTATTCTGTCTTTTTCAACACTTATATGTTAAGAGATTAAAATAAGCATGAATGTTGTATATCATGTTATAAGTATGCATAAAAAAATCACATCAGAGAACAAAATGGTCAGTGCAGTGAAAAAATTTTCTCATTACAATTCACGAAACAATGTTGATTCAAAATATTTAAAAACACTTCATCGATAATAGTGCCAAAATTCCAAACATATTGGACAAAATTGAATTTATATATAAATATTTTTTCCTTAAAAAGAACAGGCACACAGTAAAAGAATGTACGCAGAAAAAAAGATATTTCTTACAAATATTGAATGAATGTTACTTTTTATTTCCTCAATAAAATTTCGCCTTTTTTTAAAACTATCTGATGCGATTACATGCATGAAAGTGCAATATGAGAACATTTTTTAAAAAAAGCTAATCATTTTTTATTAGTTACTTGAAACTTGCCTAAAAATGTTAACCAAATGAATGTTAACCAAAAAATTAAATTTATAAATTGGAACAAATTTCTTCGCGGAACATTTTCCCTCGGTTTCTAAGAATATTCTGATTCTCAGAATGAACCCCAGATGGTAACACTCCAGTATCATCAGTATCATCAAAATCATTATCACATGTTTGTACTTCACTTTCAATATTATATTTCAAACACATGTTATGTAGTACAGAACATGTGATAATGATTTCGCATACTTTTTCAGGTGTATACTGAAGTGCACCACCTGTTTCATCAAGACATCTAAATCTTGATTTCAGTACCCCAAAGCAGCGTTCTATTACATTTCGGGCTTTCCTGTGTTTTTCGTTGAATTTCTTCTTGCTTTGTGAGGATTCCTCCAAATATGGCGTCATCAGCCATGGCTCTAGAGGGTAACCACTGTCTCCAAGTAAGAAATTCTTTTCTGGGATTGCTTTACGTATAAACAACTCTCGGAGAGCACTGCTCTTCCAAATAGAGGAATCGTGAGTGCTCCCTGGCCATCTTGCAACGACATCTAATATTTTCATGTTATAATCACATACCTGAAATAAAAGAGAAATATAAGCTTTAGTATTTTGAACGTTTTAAAATTGAAAAGAACACAACACCTTTTTCTTTTTTTCCTCAATGTATATGTCCTGTATGTATGTACTCAAGTTGGATAAATGCACAATATTTCTAATATATGATTCAGTATTATTATCAACAGAATAATCCAATAAAGACAAACGCGAGTAAATTTTCCTTCGCATATCAACAGTATTCCAAGACCAGTTTCATGCTTTTTAGTGCTCATCAGTTGTTTTTCTCCCCCCCCCCCACTGCCCCTGTAAGTACTCTTATGGGCACCCATGGTTATACACTGACTGAAAGATGTGAAATGCACCATCACTTTTTTATAGTTTAAGATAAACAGGCTTTACTTACCATTTGCACATTTATTGAGTATTTGTTTTTCCTATTCAGGAAAACAAACCAATCAAAATCCGTTGGTTTGATAATTTTCACATGTGTACAGTCAATAGCACCTACACAGTTTGGGAACCCAGTGTTTAAATAAAAGTTTTCTTTAGTTTGCATCAGCTCACTACTTTTCCGGGGAAACTGTACATGGTTTTTGAAAACCTTACATACAGCTTGTGTAAATCTTTTCAAGTTTCTTGAAAGAGTTGGCTGCGAAATCTGTGAAAAAGTGGTACTTGATACAGCACTTTGAAAACTTCCGGTTCCCAGAACCTGTAGGCTGCTGAGCACCTATATAAACAATACAAGTATATAAGTAAAGCTATTTAAGCCACATGATAAAGTAATCACAAATAACCTTTGTTTCACAAACTGATCATATTATACACAGCATTACATATATTAGTATTCTTACTTCATTCTGTTCATACGGAAATTATATAGCAAGAATGAAAAAGATAGTAACAGTTTATAAAGGGTCAATACATCTTTACCCAGTACTAAATATTTGGCTCAACTTAGAGATTTAAAAAAAAAATAAATACATCTAAAGACCTAAATTTTTTAGTGTAGTTAGATATGATATTAATATATATAAAAAGAATATGTGGTAGATTTAAATCATATTATAATTTTTTTAAAATAGTAATTTTGTCAGGCCCTACACTCTACTTTCTAATTATGTTATTTCATTGCATGCAGAATATCTCATGCATATTTAGCATAATCCATATACATTTTATCTTAAATTAAACATATTATTCGAAAGTTTGATAAACAACGTTTAAAGAAAAAGCCATTAAAGTTGAGGTTTTAACAAGAAACACGTTTTGTTTGTATATCTCGATAAATAAATATGTCCTTATTGGTTTCAATAGCCATTCGGCCATCTCCGCGTCGTTTCAATCAGAATAAAATGCCCTATCCAATGACATAAAATTCTAAAAATCAATTTAAGGACCATTTTAAAAGGTGTACTGTCGCCTTTACAAAATTATTTCATAATTATTATGCTTAAAACTGGAAGAATAGGAATAAAAACATTGCACATACCTGCATTTCTATTGAATAGCCGCCGTGTACGGACTGTAAGGGCCTGTTCACATAGGAGTCCGTTGCGTAGCGTTAAGGAAAAGATGACGTTGACACGAAAATAAACCAATCATAGTCCTCCAAACGATTAGCAATGACATTTTTAACGCCTATGATTGGTTTATTTTCGTCTCAACGTCATCTTTTCCTTAACGCAACGCATCGGACTCCTATGTGAACAGGTCCTTAATGTGGTCGCAGTTCCTCACATAAATCTTGTACAGCCATCCGTGACAACCGAACACGTTTAATAAACTCATTTTCGTTCAGTTGAAACGGATCTTCTCGATCGCGTAATCTCCATTCATTTTTTAATGATAAATGAATTCGCCGCCTTCGAAGTTTACAGATCGCTATAACGTCCGCCATTGCTGTTTATATTTCGCTTGCGAGAACTATGTAGCGTCCGCAAGGAATGTTCCATCGCTTGCGAGAGAAAACGTTCTGCGCGTTTGTCGTGAATGGCAAATTGTCTTCGCACCGCAAATCTGCGAGAGAAAAGTGTTTGTCGTGAATCAGGCCCTAAATCTCTAACCAGCTGGCAAATCTGATTGGCTACTGAAAATACATTTTTCAGTGCTGCCATCTATCAGTAATTATTGTGTCTAATTATTTATCTAGGACATATAACGTTTGTTTACATGTCTTTAAATGTATCAGAGCACCAGACTTTCAAGTAAACTTCTGAATTCTATGATACTTCTGAATACTTAATAAACTGAAATAGCTCATTTAATATTACTATAACAATTTTATATAAAGAAATATGCTTTTCTGTGTTTTCTAAATTATGTATAATACACATAAATTTACAACACTTCTTTTGTAAAATAGAAATTTTTAAATTTATAAAAACCGTACGTCATAATTGCTTGTTTTTTGTAAAATTAATATCGGATAGGAAAAAAATCAGATTTTAATTGTCACTAGGCCAAAAACCGTATATAAAGCAAAAGGATACGTTAAAATTTATAATAAAACGATCATCTCGCAAAACTATAATATTATTATGAAATGTTATTTGTATTACATTTATGATAAAACAATATGAAAGTAAAATTGAGTTTTAAAACATTAAATATTATCTAAATCATATTTAGAATTAAATCAATATATTTCAAATACATAATAAACTTGCATTTCTTTTTCAATATTATTTTGTACTTTAGTATTATGTCAGATACAAATTTTAAGATTATTATAAAATATCTTATATAATATTGTGCTGTCCTTTTAAAAAAAACTTTTTTTTATATATCTTTTTTTTTACATCTAATAAGAAACACAAAGAAATGAAAAATAACTATTTTTGCAGAATGATCTTACTAAGATTTTAATGACATGGCAATGTTGATTTTATCCCCATATTATGAGATGATGGCAGTCTATTGTAGGAGATCCCTTATAATAAGCAATTGTAACAGAAAAGGTAATTAGTTGGTATTAGGCACGATAGATGGCAGCACCTATCCACTCAGTAAAGACAGTAAATCGAATTGCCATATCGATTACAAAGTAATAAGAAATTTACGAAATTAGGGAAGAAATTCTAAAATATTGAGATGTTGGTTAATTTATTATTATGCAGTATAAAAGAAATATTTAGTGTTTGAAGATGTTTTGTATTTATCATATAATTATAATTTTTGTGTTTTGCATGTGTAAATATTAACTGTAATGTCATAGGGTAACTGTGCTTACCAGATATAACTGCAACCGACAGGTTAACTGCCAGAGACATGTTGTTGTTGTCGCAGTGAGTAGTATTATGGTGCTTGTACCGCAACGCGAGTTACCTGCTAAAATTTCGTGCTTAGAGTTAATAAAATTGGTGAATTCGTCTATAGAGTGATTTCGTTGATTGTTTAATCCTGTATACACGCAACCGAAATAGAACATTATTTACAATTGGTGACGCCGTGACTTTTAACGTGAATAAGAAAAGATGCCCGATTCGGCAGAGACGCACGTGGAAGCGGTCAGCATCAAGATCCCTCCATTTTGGGTGGATAAACCCGAAATGTGGTTTTATCAAGTTGAAGCTCAGTTTCAAATATGTGGAATAACGTCTGAGGACACAAAATTTAATTATTTGGTCGCTCAATTAGAATTTCGTTTCATAGAAAATATATGGGATATCACGTAAGCGGATTCCAAGACGAAGTACTCCGATGCGAAAGAGAGGCTCTTGAATACATTTAAGGAGAGCGAGAACCGAAGAATAAAACGCCTTCTCACTGGACTAGAGCTCGGCGATATGATGCCCAGCCAACTCCTCTGAAAAATGCGTTCTCTCGCAGGCAGCGATATATCCGACAAAGTGCTGCGAACATTGTGGTTAGAAAAAATTCCAGACTCCATTAAAAATGTGTTGATCGTCAGCGACGAATCGACGGAAAAGCTAGCAGCCATGGCTGACAGAATACGGGAAATGAACCCTCAATGGGAGTTAGCCAGTGTTGGAAAAGCCGCAGGAGGAGCAGCATCATCACCCCTCCAGCCAGCACACTACGAGGCATTGCTGAACAAAATATCGGCGCTGGAACTCCAGATTGCCAGCCTCAGTGTCCAGTCCCGCAGTCGCAGCCCAGGTCCTCGCCGTGACAGACGCAGGAGCAGATCCAGATCACGAAAACGCTTTGATCCAAATGGAAACCTGTGCTATTATCACTTTACTTTCGGCGCAAAGTGCTACCCGGAAAAGTGTAAACCCCCATGCAGCTGGAAGCATCCGGGAAACCAGGAGATGCAGTAGAGTCAGCGGCAAGCTCTGCTGCCCAACGAGATTGTCGCAACCTAAGACTTTTTGTGACGGACAAGACGTCCAGAATTAAATTTCTGATCGACAGTGGCGCTGATGTATCCCTCATTCCGGCAGACTCCAGTGCTAAAGTATCATCAACCTACAAACTGTATGCGGCAAATGGAACAGAAATCCCAACATTTGGTGTGAAAGTTCTCACCTTGGTTCTCACTTAGGTTTGAGAAGACCATTTCAGTGGCCCTTCATCGTAGCCAAGGTGAGCAAAGGCATCATAGGTGCTGATTTTTTGAATAAGTACCAGTTAATAATTGATATGCATAGAAAAAAATTAATTGATGGGCTAACGAATTTATCGGTACGTAGCGACATAATGTCTATTACTGAGAATTACAGTATAAGCACTCTGACCAATACTGTTAAATTTTCAGAGCTACTCCGTGAATTCCCAAATATAACTAAGCCCTCGTTATTTACCAAAAATGTCAAGCATAATGTACAGCATTTCATAACAACAAAAGGGCAGCCAGTTTATTCTCGTACCAGACAACTGGATGCGAAAAAGCTTAGTTTGGCCAAACAAGAATTTCAATTTATGTTCAAGGACCTGTTCAAGGCCTACTATCAGATTCCTATTGCAGAGGTAGACAGACCAAAAACAGCCATCATAACACCATTCGGCCTCTACGAATTTAATGTCATGAGCTTCGGCCTACGGAATGTCCCATCAACATTTCAGAGGTTTGTGCACGAGGTGTTCCAAGGACTGGAATTTTTATTTCCTTTCTTAGACGACGTTTTAATTGCCTCGTCGTCAGAGGAGGAACATAAGATACACCTCAGGCTAGTATTTGAGAGACTCAACCAATATGGCCTATGCATCAATGTAGCCAAGTCGGTTTTTGGAGTCAAGGAAATTGACTTTCTTGGCCATCACATTACATCTGAAAGCTCAAGTCCCCTCCCAGAAAAAGTCGAGGCTATTTTAGACTTCAAGTTGCCAGCAACAATTCATGAGTTGCGAACCTTCTTGGGTATGGTAAATTTTTACCGCCGATATTTAAAGAATGCAGCTGAAACCCAAGCCCTTTTACATGATATGCTGAAAGGAGCGAGAAAGAAGGATAGGCGTAAAGTCGCATGGACAGAAAAAGCCGTCAGGCAATTTGAAAAGTGCAAAACCGATTTAGCAAATTCAGCTCTGCTTACTTTTCCCCAACCTGACTGCCAATTATCCTTGCACACTGATGCATCAGATTGGGCAATAGGGTCTGTACTACAGCAGTATGAAGCTGGAAGCTGGAAACCCATTGCATTCTATTCAAAAAAGTTAAATGAGACACAGAGAGCATACAGTACGTATGATCGTGAGTTGTTGGGCATCTACCTCTCTGTTAAGCAATTTAAATATATGCTAGAGGGAAGAGACTTTGAGATCTTCACAGATCACAAGCCCCTTATCTTTGCATTTGTGCAAAAGAATGAGAAAGCTTCTCCGAGGCAATTGCGTCAACTGCAATACATCTCGCAGTTCACAACCAACATCCAGCATATCAGTGGAGAAGACAACATTGTGGCTGACACTCTCTCCAGAATTGAAGAAGTAGCAGTGATCGATTATGAAGAAATTGCAAAGGCCCAAAAGAATGATGAGGAGCTACAAGAATTGTTCAACAACACCTCTTTAGTGTTGAAACAGTCTGTACTCCCATCTGGAAACACCTTATGGTGTGATACTTCCCAAAATAAGATTCGCCCCTACATTCCTAAAGTTTATAGGAAAAAGGTGTACAATCAAATTCATGGCTTTTCTCATCCAGGCATTAAATCTACAGTGAAGCAGATGGTTGCCAGGTTTATTTGGCCAAATATAAAAAAAGAATCGAATGAATGGGCAAAAGCCTGCATTAATTGCCAAAAGGCAAAAGTAAACAGGCACACAAAATCAAAGCTTGGAGTCTATGAAGAACCTGACTCAAGATTCAGCGTGGTTCATATAGATCTAATTGGACCTATGCCCCCTTCAAATGGAAAGAGGTACTGTTTAACGTGCATTGATAGGTTCTCTTGTTGGACAGAAGTAATCCCACTTGAAGATATAACTGCTGAATTAGTAAGTAAAGCTTTCTATGAACATTGGGTATGCCGGTTTGGAACACCTACTAGAATTGTTACAGACCAAGGCCGACAATTTACATCCCAATTGCTTATGAATTTAGCAAGTATCTGTGGTGCAAAAATTCTTTCTTCAACGCCTTATCACCCTCAGTGCAACGAAAAATTGAACTTTTTCACAGAACTTTGAAAACAGCCATAAAGGCTCATAACTCTGTCAAGTGGACTGAGACCCTACCAACTGTGCTTTTAGGTCTCAGAGCAGCTATTAGAGAAGATACTAATTTCTCTATAGCCCAAATGGTCTATGGCACAAATATTCGACTTCCTGGTGAGTTTTCTGATCAACCAAGTTGTGAAGTAGAGCCAGACACATTTGTGCATAAGTTACAACAGCAGATGGCTCAGCTTAAACCAGCCAAGTCCAATCACTCTCAACAAAAAGTATTTGTCCATAAGGATTTACAATCCTGCACTCAAGTTTTTGTGAGAGTAGATAGAGTTAAAAAAATCCACTTGAACCAGCATATGAAGGTCCTTTTCTTGTGTCAGAAAAGCATGATAAATATTTTTCTGTAAACATTAAAGGTAAGGAAGTTAACATATCAGTTGATAGGCTTAAACCAGCCTATGTTATTAAGGATAACTCCTCATATGTGACACATAATAATCCAGATGATGAACCATCACAAGATATAGCTCCAAAACCAGAGGTTAAACTCCCAACAAACTCTCGTTGTAGAAGAAAAATAAAACTTCCTGTCAGATTCCAGACTTAATGCATAAGCATTCGAAATATACATTTTGTTTTTTTGTAATACTAGACGATTTTCTATTATCTATTTGTATTTGTTATTTTAGTTTTAATATGATTTTAGTAGTAACAATCCAACGGTTGTATATATTTCTCATTAACTTAGTAAACTGTTTCGAAACTGCTTTATGATTGCAAAATATTATGTTGTATATATTTATTAGTTTTATTTTTTCTCTCGTGTAATTTGATAGTATTAGCATGTGCTCTAGTTTTTGTTGTTCAGCATCTCAGTTGATATTAGATTTTAAAATATGCTGAGGTGTTATGAATTAGTATGTACATATTTATTTAAAGTTTGTCTCCAGTACAGTACAAAGACACAGTTATTGACTTTTGTATATGTAGACAATATGTGGAAAATTTAATTATTATGAGCTAAATGCTATAAATCGTGTATCATTGTGCAGTTAAAATGAAAACTATGGAAGTACGACTATTATAGTCAAAGGATTTTGTTTTTTTTAAAGAAAAACTAACTTTTTAGGCATTGTTTTAGTTATATGGTATATTTGTGTATTGAAAGTAAAATGAATTGTGCATGTATAGAATTTTCATACTAAATTGGTAAGATTTATTTAATTTACATAACCCTTCTGGTAAACTTATATGTATATAACAGTAAATGATTAATGTGAACAGTATATGTGTAATAAAATATAACAGTATATGATTAATGTGAACAGCATATGATTAATAAAATATAACAGTATACGATTAATGTCAACAGTATATGATGAATGTGAATTATCTTAGTTTTTTGTATCGTATGATCAGTTAAATAATTGTTATTATGAGACTTATATAACTATTAACTTAAACTGTGTATTAAGTAGAGTTTTATCTACCAACTTGCATTTGTATTTGGTGTAATGAGAATTCTCAGTTAAGGGATATTAAGGTTCCCTGCAAAAGCAAGCAAAATTTGAGTCATGAAGTTAAATTATATATGCTCGTGAGTAATGTTAGTATATAGTAACTAACAGAAATTATCAGTATAAACATAAGTTTTATACATAATTATCTGTTCATGTCACATGTCGATAAATGTAAAAAGCAGCATGGAATTCTCAAAGTGTATAAATGTTATTATTTTTTTTATTTTTTTTTTGGTATTGTATATATATATATTTTTTATATCATTAAGTGTACTACATATAATTCAGTGTTTAATCTCCTATCATAATTTTTATTTGGTATCGTAACTTAGTTACTGGTAAGGGAGTAATGTAGGAGATCCCTTATAGTAAGCAATTGTAACGGAAAAGGTAATTAGTTGGTATTAGGCACGATAGATGGCAGCACCTATCCACTCAGTAAAGGCAGCAAATCGAATTGCCATATCGATTACAAAGTAATAAGAAATTTACGAAATTAGGGAAGAAATTCTAAAATATTGAGATGTTGGTTAATTTATTATTATGCAGTATAAAAGAAATATTTAGTGTTTGAAGATGTTTTGTATTTATCATATAATTATAATTTTTGTGTTTTGCATGTGAAAATATTAACTGTAATGTCATAGGGTAACTGTGCTTGCCAGATATAACTGCAACCGACAGGTTAACTGCCAGAGACATGTTGTTGTTGTCGCAGTGAGTAGTATTATGGTGCTTGTACCGCCACGCGAGTTACCTGCTGAAATTTCGTGCTTACAGTTAATAAAATTGGTGAATTCGTCTATAGAGTGATGTCGTTGATTGTTTAACCCTGTATACACACGCAACCGAAATAGAACATTATCTACACTATCAAATAAGAATTGAAAGAAAGAAAAAAATAGGCATTTAAAACAAAAACTACATATAAATATACTTAGAAAGAGATTAATTGTTGATAAACAGTCTATTCCTTTCATTATCTTTTATTCTTAAGCATATTATCTGTAAATAAAAAATTCTGTGAAATTGTTTCGTCAAAATTATGTATTACAGTACTATTTAAAAGTCAATTCTTCACAATCAATATTTAAGTGATGGAAAGAGGTTAAATGTTACCTTAAATCTTTATAGTAGACAAATTTCAACTTGCATCCCGATGATGGACAATTCAATTTGCCTGCAACATCTGGATCAATCTTGTGAATATTTCTAATATGTTGATAAAGATTTTCCTCGTTTGTAAACCTTTTTCCACAAAATTCACAAGTGTTTGACAAAAACTCATCACTGCTTTTGCTCTCCATCGAAAACTGAAAGAAAAATGACAAATGAAAGCTAAATGTGATGTTGAGGCCGTATTATGTAAAATTTTTACCAGTACGAATCGTAAGCGGTAACAAACCTTGCGTGGTGTAGTCTGTCGTCTTACCACAATTAAATGTAATAGTGACCAATAGATGGCAGCACAGAAAAACGAATATTCAGTAGCCAATCAGATTTGCCAGCCGGTTAGAGATTTAACGGCTAGTAGAAATATGTAGTGATTTAGCGTCCTAGAAGTGGCCTGAGACTACCGATTTTCCCCTAGCATACGAAAACGCCCCTTTCGTGACGTCATTTCTGACGTTTCTCGAATGCGAGTTCTTTTCGTACGGGCTGAGACTAGGCCCGATGGACAAAAAGTTTTCATGAGGTTCCAAATAGGGCTAAGCAAGCCCTTTACCCTCGGTATGGATATGGGAAGCACTGAAGCTTTTCACGCATGGTCCAAGAAGAAATCAAACAAGTTTAAATAAATAAATAACTTAAAGAAGTTATAAAAATAAAAACAAAAATGTTAGAATTTAGTAGTTAAAGTTAACACAAAATTAAATCAGCAAGACTTATCAAAAAAATGTTCCAATAAGATAAAATAAAAAGCAAAATATAAAGATTAAATTCTCAAAAGTCGAAGACGAGCCACAGAGGACCGCGAGCAGCAAAGATATTAAATACAGGGATCAAACCCAGGATGGGAAAGAACTATCAAGCAACCCGTGCTTGAAAATAGTCCGAAAAAGGAAGCAAGGGCCTTTGGGACGAGTTTGGGGACTTTGGGGCTGTTGATAAGGCTATTGTGTCTCTGGGGAAGTCACTGAGGTTGGATGTGAGTGACGATGATGTGGAAGATGTAAGATATTTAATATATAAATGTAGATGGTAGAATTTGTGAACATAAGTAAATAAAAATGTATCAGCCACTAACTTCAGTTTTGAAGTAAGCTAACTGAGGACATGCCTGCAATAGAGATATAGAGTTTGATTATCAATAGTTATCTCGATTCATCCACATAAATAATAAAACTTGTGAATAGTAAGTCATCGAGAGTATCTTAAATGGTGTCAAATTAGAAACCTGTCCACTGATTCCAATTAAAAATCGCCTGAAAAAGAAGAAACCGACTGTCGCAAAATGGCGAGTAATTTACCAGTGATACAACTTTTCGATGCAGGTTCAAATCCGCCAGTAGCATGGAGAAATTGGATACAGGATTTTGAGGACTACATTGAAGCTATACGACAAGGAAATGAATCAGGAAAGACTATAACGGCTATTTTTCGCCACGTATGTGGAGATGAACTAAAAAAGCAGTACAGAGCATTCAACTTGAAACCGGAAACCGGCACTACGGAGATAAGCCCACAACAAATTTTAGACGGCTTGGGAAAATATTTTCTAAATTTCCAAAATGATATATATACGTCCTTCAAGTTTCTTGAAATGAAACAGGAAATGGGGGAGAAATTCACAGATTTCTACCTAAGACTAAAGAGTACCATCAGTGAATGCAATTACGAAGAACTAGAAGTTCCAGGCCCATATTTCAGCATGAGCAAAATGGAGCACTTGCCCAGGGCCCTCAAAATTATGGGGGTCCCTAATTTAGTATTAAGTTGAACATATTTTTGAAAATTTCCTATATGTAGGTGAATAAATAAGGGCCTGTTCACATAGGAGTCCATTGCGTTGCGTTAAGGAAAAGATGACGTTGAGACGAAAATAAACCAATCATAGGCATAAAAAATTTCATTGCTAATCGTTTGGAGACATATGATTGGTTTATTTTCGTCTCAATGTTATCTTTTCCTTAATGCAACGCAACGGACTCCTATGTGAACAGGCCCTAACGGTTTCCGTAATTTCTATCTCAATGACGTCATTAATAGTTGCGTATGTGACGTCATCAGAGGTTTGGCCACGCCCAAATTACCTCTTCTCCCCAATCAAATATCCAATTTGAAACTCCACCCTCTGAACTTGAATAACTCTTTCTGATTGGTTAACTTTTTCAGTAGTGGACTTCAGGAGTGTTGCGTTACCTCCATGGTTTTTCATACCAGTGAAAAGCATGGATTAGAAGAATCTGGCAATTTTTATTTGTTTTGTCTTGAAGATTAACACGTGATTTTAGTTATATGCAGCAAATTCTCTACCTTTTTTTTAAGTGATTCAGAAATTTCAGAATGTCTGTTAGGAGCTATTGGAAGCAAACCCTGAATATGCCCCTGGATGAAATCCTCCCCCACAAGAATCTAATACCTATTGTGATCCATTGGAGCGTCCATCGGCAGAGTACACACCCT
This sequence comes from Dolomedes plantarius, assembly GCA_907164885.2. Taxonomy (NCBI): domain Eukaryota; kingdom Metazoa; phylum Arthropoda; class Arachnida; order Araneae; family Dolomedidae; genus Dolomedes; species Dolomedes plantarius. The sequence goes on along the minus strand of OU015494.1, from coordinate 65,396,864 downwards.
CTCTAGCGCCTCCGCTGAGTACTAATCCAGACAAGAAAGAACCTGTTACCGAGCCTCTGGCTGATGTCCATGACAAGTACATCAAAACTGAGAACTTGCATCATCCACCCAGACCAAGTCCTGAGATGTCTCCCTTGCCACCTACAGGTTCCAGAACCCGTCGTCGGCCTGCGTACCTAGTGGACTAAGTGACAGACAAAAAAAATTAAAATAGGAGGAGTGAATGTACTGATATTTATGTTCAACAACTTATGTATTTCTCATTCATGGCAACAGCGTTATTTGTTGTAACGCGGTTGGCAACATACTGCCACTGTTTACACTCGACAATGCTGTAATTCCATGTATGCTTCATTCTGTTAATTAAAGCTTCTAAAAGCCCTAATTCCTCGCCTAACTCTTATAACAGATGTATGGAGCTTATAACTCAATTAGATTAATTTTTAGCTAGCAGTCTTGAAAAATATGGGAATCCGGGAGCGTTACTTGTTGTAACGCGGTTGGCAACATACTGTCACTGTTTACACTCGAGCAAAGTGAGTTATTTATCATCAACTATTATTAATGAGTTTATAACAATAATGTTAAAAAGGATATTAAAGCATATTGTTAGTGAAGTTTTAACATCCAAGTACTGTTCAATAATTGTCGATTCAACACCAGAAATAACTCATATTAATCGGTTATGCTTTATTTTATGGTATGTGATTGATTGGAAACGAGTGGAACGTTTTTGGAATTTTTTTCCAATCCATAGCCCTAAATCAGAAGCTTTGGCTGAAACAGTACTAATAAATCTTAAAGAACTGGGTATCGACATTCAAGACTGTCGTGGCCAAACTTATGACAATGCTACGAATATATCAAGAAAGTATTCTGGCCTTCAAGCCCGAATAAAAGCAATAAATCTACTAGCTGAATTTGTACCCTATTCAGCACATTCTTTATATTTAGTTGGTTCCTATGTAGTACAGTCCTGTAGTACCATTCTAAGGTTTTTTTCCTGGGTATAGAATATTTATAATTTCTTTTCAGTTTCTACACATCGTTGGCAGAAACTGAAAGAACAAATAGAAAATGATGGAAACTTTTCAATAAAAAGCTGCTGCCCTACACCAGAGCTACGCAACCTTTTATCTTCCACGGCACAACAACGTTTTTTTCGATAATTCCGTGGCACACCACAAGAAAAAGCTTGCAAATATGTAAATTACAATAAATACCTATATATTTTTATTAGATAAAAAAACACAACAAAATAGCTCTATGTATCAAGATAATTATAATAATTTAAGTTTTATATAAATCATTTTGAACTGTACACCAACGCAAGAACAAAAATATAAAATTATGGTTTACAAGTAAAAACATTTTCTCTTTAAATTTTTATATTAAAATTTATCTTTTGGTCTTTACTTAAGCCTGATAAATCAAAGTTAATTTAAACATAACTAATTTATTAATGAGATATTTGAGATTGTTTTGATAAATGTGCGTTTTATATTTGGCTCTATAAAGAAATGAGCTACAGTTCATGGTCAAGGCCCTTTAAATAGGATCATTTGTCATTTTCAATTAGAACCAGTGTCGAAAAACTTTGTTCGCATAAGTATGTCGTAGAAAATGGGAGCAAAATTGCAATGGCCTTGTCAGAAAGTTGTGGATATTCTTTCTTAACTGAAATCCAGAAATATGACGCTCGAGCATACATACAATGTATGGCTAACAACATGTTTTTGTTTTGTGTATAATTTCGAACCAGAAAAATTACATATTAACAAAAAGTTAGAAGAAAAATTTCTATTTAATGCGGTGGTTAATTTTTCTATTATCATAATCGATAAAATCACCTCGGCACAATCAAGATCACCTCGCGGCACACTAGTGTGCTACAGCACAGCGGTTGCGGAGCACTGTCGTACACGATAGTGTGCTGATGCTTCAGCAGTCAAGTCTTTGAGGAAAAATTATACCAGTTTAATACATGTTCTGTACATGTTATCCACTTGTCAAGAAGAAAATGCTTCTACGAAATGAGAAGCTGCAGCTTTATGTAAAAAAAATTGAAAAAGCATTGAATATAATCGTATGGGATACAGTGTTACAACAACAAAATCAAACAAGTATTGAGCTTCAAAAAGTAAATCTCAATTTATCTGAAGTAGGTCCTTTATATCAATCATTGATTCATTTTACACAAACTGTCCGCTTCAATTTTATTGTATATGAAAAATTAGCAGAGGAACTATGTGGTGAAAATCACAATTATTTAAACTTTCGAAAAAAGAAAACACCACGGAGTAAAGATCTTTGCGTACTTAATGCACGTGAAGTGCAATTAACAGCACGAGAACAATATACACTCATGGACAAAAAAATTAGCGCACCAAGAAGGAGTCGTCAAAATGAAACGAAATTTTACATACGTAATGACTACTTTGATATAAGTAAATGATAAGAAAATCAAAGAAAAAGGATAATTTATTTCAGAGAAAAAGGCAAAAGAACGAAGGAGTTAATACTCCGTTGGTCCCCCTCTAGCGCGAATGCACGATGCGATACGATCGGGCATTGAGTCATACAAGTTCTGTATGATGTCTTGAGACATTTCGTTCCATATTTGCTGTAACCTTGCCTCTAGTTCGTCCAAACTCGTGGGATGCCCAACTCGTCGGCCCAAATGATCCCAGATATGCTCGATTGGAGACAAATCTGGGGATCGGGCAGGACAAGGAAGGGTAGTAACAGTGCGGAGACAGTCTTGTGACACCCTTGCCGTATGAGGCCGAGCATTGTCTTGTTGAAAAATGGCTCCTGGGAGCCGTTGCATGAGTGGCAACACATGTGGTTGCAGGATTTCATGAACATACCGCTGGGCTGTCATGGTGCCACGGAATAATACTAGGGGTGACCGTGTATTGTAGGCAATGGCACCCCATACCATCACACCAGCTGTGGGACCGATGTGTCGCTGTACAGCAAAGGCAGGATTGAAGCGTTCACCACGGGCTCTCCACACACGAACACGATTGTCATCACTGCCGAGATTGAATCTGGATTCGTCGCTAAAGACGACCTGGTTCCATTCCGCTGCAGTCTAGTTTCCTCGTGCGCGGCAAAACTCCAAACGGAGGCGTCGATGGGTGGGCGTCAAGGGCAGCACAACTGTCCTTCAGCCAGGCGCCTTCGTATGGTTCGAGAAGACACAGAGGCCCCTAGTGAAGGTGCTACCTGTGCCTGGATGGCGGCCGATGAAGCAGTTGGCTGTACGCGTGCATTTCTTACGATGTGGCGGTCTTCTCGACGACTGGTCTGTCGAGGGCGTCCTGAGCCTGGTCTTCGTGTACATGACATCTCTCGGGTCCACTGGTCCCAACACCTCCTCACAACACAATCAGAGCGGCCTAATTGACGAGCTACTCGCCTAGCTGACCACCCAGCTTCCATCATCCCGACGAATCTCCCCCTCTCAAACTGCGACAACTGCTTATATTGTCTTCGAACACGGCGTAATGGCATGTCTATCTCAGCTCTTCCTTTGTAAATGATTCAGCACACTCAAACAAGCTTTGGTTACCTGTTTTATACTCCACAGAGTACGATGTTTAACGCCCTCTACCGGCTATACGTAATGCGCAATCACGCTGCATTTCTAATCATTGGTGTATCTCTCCGACATGTATCTTCATTGCAAGTTTCGTTACGATCCCGCAATTATTTCTTGGTGCGCTAATTTTTTTGTCCATGAGTGTATATCAATGTACCACTATGCTTTGTGTGACTCTCTAATTTCGCATCTTTTTGATTGGAAAGCGGTATATGAAATTGTAACTCAAAAATTTGCATGTTTAATCAATATAAAATGCTCTTCAAACCTACTTGAAGAATCAGCCGTTCTAGAAAAATGCTATGCATCTGACTTAGCAGACACTTTTTCTGATGGATTGCTACAATTTTCATCATTAATACAAGAGAATGGTACTTTATTGCATATGTTAAACAAAGCCAGGAAATTTGAAGAAACGTTTTCAATCGTTGAAACTGCTATAAGAATCGTTTTAACTTTACCCATGTCCAACTGTTCAGGAGAAAGATAGTTTCCTGTTTTGAAAAGGATAAAATCGGCAGTTCTAAACAGTCTTCTGCAAGAAAAACTTTCGTTACTTGCTTTATTAAATATTGAATCAGAAATAACAGTGAAACTTGAGTTTGATGATAATATTCATGATTTTGTAAATTTAAAAATGTATAAAACAGTATATATTTAGATGGTTGTGTTATGTGTTGTTTCATATTTTTTTTTTAGTAAGTATAGCTTTATCAAAAATTTATATCCACATTAATATGGTTGAAAGTATAAAGATGGAAACAGTCCAAGATTTTGACCTATTTAATAATAAAAGTTTTGATTTTGACTACTTTTGGAAAAGATATTTCCATTAATTTTAACAATATTAAATTATTTTATGGCATCATGAATACTGAAAATGATTCAAATACTGATCATTTGATTGTTATCATCACCCCCAAAGTTTATTTATAGATTTTTTTTTCAAATTCAGTTGCAAAATCAAGTCCGTATCGAGGGTATAGGATTATAGATATTGCTCCCCACACATACAAAAAAAGGCGTGGTGTGATGTGATGTGGAAAAAGGAAAAAGTCCAATATTTGGATCATTCCAGTATTTTCTTTATCCTTTGTGTGTAATGAAATTTTACTTCTGCTTTCTGTCTTTATATTTAAAAAAGCCTCTCTTCCAGTCTACACTTTGCACCCTCATTTCGGAAAAAAAATTCTGCCTGTGGGCTTGACATCGACTTTGGTTTTTGGTTAATACAGTAAAAGGGGAGGGCAGCATTTCGTTGTGAAAGCCATGAGAATACACTATCTGTCAATAAGTATTTGGACACCTGTGATAGAAAAGAAAAACAAAATTTATTCATATTCAATAGTTGGTAGAGCCTCCACGAGAGGCAATTACAGCCTCAACCCTCTGGGGCATGCTTTCTACAAGTCCTTGTATGACGGCTAGTGGTATTTTCTACCACTCGGCTTGGAGAAGACATGTAAGTTCCTTCCCCGATTTTGGACGGTTGTTGCACCCCTTAATTCGGCGATCCAACTCGTCCCAGAGGTTCTCGATAGGGTTCAGATCTGGGCTCTGGACAGGTCAGTCCATTCGGTTAACCCCATTTTCACCATACCAATCCATGATTGACCTCGCAATATGACAGCTGGCGCTGTCGTCTTGGAGGTAACATGGGTCCAATTCGTTAAACTGCCACAACGTAGGAAGCACACTGTCATCCAAACAGTGCAGTTGGCATCGGCGTTGAGCTTATTATAAATTAGGGCCAAGAGTTCCAGTACATACCAGGAGAAACAACCCACGACCATAATTCCACTTCCGCCGAATTTTACTGTGGGCAAAATGCATTCTGGCAGGAGGCGTTCTATAGGCAGACTCCAGACCCAGCCATCCGAACGGCAGAGGGTGAACCATGATTCATCGCTCCAGAGAACCCGTTTCCAGTGATCTACGGTCCACTTTCGACGTGCTTTGCACCACATTAATCGAGCAGCGCGGTTAGACTTTTTGTTCAAAGGCTTATAGGCGGCAGCACGACCATGAAAACCAAGCAGATGTGCTTCCTTTCGAATGGTATTCATCGAAACAACACTCCCGGATGCCTGTTGAAACTTCTGGAGTATGCGGATCATCGGTTGGGTTCTCTGGATAAGCACCCGTCTCTGGATAGCTGAATTTCTCTGGATAGCAACCGTCGGTCTCCAATTCTCAGTTTCGTGGGTCTGCCTACTCAGGGCACATTCCGACAATCACCGCTCAACTTCCATTTCTGAATCACATAGGCCACTGTCGATTTTGGGCAATTCAGGTCGCTAGATATGTCCCTTAAGCATCGACCATTTCTGTGATACCAGACTATTACACCTTTCTCGAAATCAGATAACTCTGCACTTCGGGGCATCTTGCATGCGACTAATGCCAATGTTGTTTCCCACACGATATTTAACTCCGGAGGGTGTGACGTATATCAGGACCGCAGATATCGTCATTTGCACGGGTGTCCATATACTTACTGGTAGATAGTGTATGCAGCATCTTCTAGTTCAGGAGTCTCCAAACTTTTTAGACTAAGGGCCACAATGACTCCCCTACTAAGTCCCAAGGGCCAAGACCTAGCAAGCTATCTCATCATACCAACATACTGTAATAAAAACATTCTCAAAAATTGAAATATACAAAAAGTATTTACAGATCCAAATTTACTGATGAGCATTTGATGTCGCTGCTGCTAATTTCCACTAGTAAACTTAATCCACAACTGCAAACAATTGTCAGTGGAAAGTGACAGCTACATAGATCTCATTTATCATAATTGTAATGTTTAATTTCATTATGTAAATCACCAATGTATGTCACTCATTGTAAGTTTTTAGGATAATTCTCATATCATTAATTACAGTTAAAATGTTCAATTTCATTATGGATGTCAGTTATTGTGTTTCTTAATTGCTCGTTAAATTAAAACATCTGATTATTGTTTCGTATGATTTACTTACATTGTAAATTTTACAATGTAATCAAAATAAACTATGGCTGGCTGGATATCGTGCATGACCGTGGGCTTGATTGGTGGTGTTCGCGGGCCGTAGTTTGGAGACCCCTGCTATAGATGAAAACCCGGTTCTTCAACTTGATGTAGCAAATTGAGTTACTTCCCTTAATTTATTTTAAAGTAAATGCTACAGACAGTCGTTAATTTTCAAGAAAAGATACTTAACACAAAGGAAAAAGTAAACCTATAAGCTTATTCAGAACTTAATTTTTTTCTTGTAAAGGATTATAATAGAATAATTCAGGTTTGGAAATAAAAGAACCAGACTAAAGTTTAACCAACTCATTTCCAAATTCAATAACTGAACTAATATGACCTGTAATATTTTGAATATTTCTAAGAGTTCACGGCATACAAAAACCATATGAGTGGTTCATTTAAAAAGTTAAAAATTCAGCATACATTTTCAAAATACATAACATAAAATTTGCCGAAAAATCTTGTGATATTTAGAAGTTCTACATGACTATTATTTCTGAAAAAGTTCAATTAAAGTGAAAAATGAAAAGAGTCTATATACAGGGTTCCCACCTATATCCGTTACATCCCCTTAACTTCTAAATGGTGACGTTTTAGGCCACAAAATTGGTGTCTATGTATAGTAAAAAGGCTATGCGCTACTCGATGAAACAACTTACAACGCCATCTATCGTCAAATTTTGGAATTAGCGTTTTTATCTCAAAAACGGTACGAGATACGGGAAAAAAGTCAATTACAAAGTTGTTCAGCATCATCTATTCAGTAAGTAAAGACACCTTGCGCACATTAATACTCAAAACAGAATGTAAAAAAGAAACATTTGTTTGGTCGTGATTTTCAACACTATGGCGTCGTGAAACGCGAGCGAAGCTCGAAAAGACCACCTTACGGACTAAATAATCCAGTCCAGAGAGAAAATGTGTATAGTGGCTAATGGAGAGCATTTTCAGCAACATAAATAAATGATCCTGAAGATAAAGAAGTGTCTCACTTTCTTTTTTCCCTCTTTATGCCATGACAATTTTCAAAATCGTGACCAAACAAATGTTCATTTTCTGCCTTCTGTTTTAAGTGCAGAGGTGTCTTTTTTTTTTTACTACTAGGGGCTTCGCCCCTAGGCTCGCTACGCTCGCTCCTCTGTTATGGCTAATAGCGAGATACATAGGGGTGATTCTCGGGCAATGTAACAGCTTCCATCCATTTACTGTTGTCACCCTTAATGCGAAGGGCGTTTCATCACTGCTGAATTATCAGCTTTAAAATGCAATTAAAAATCGAAATTTTAAGATATAGACTTGAAATGGGGTTAATATGAATACGAAAACTTTCAGCTTCCAGATGATGTAAATATTTTCTTTGTAAGATAAAATCTCGAGGAGCATCGATATTACATCCATATAGGGGACGATATTTCTTGAAAAACTGTGTTTCATTTTTTGATGAAAATATTAATCTGTTTTAAAATATTTTTAAACAAATGAGGTCTAGTTTGAAAGAGAAATGTCTGTAGTCTTAGACTATAAAAAGATCAAAATTCTACGATAATTTTTTGGCGAGTTATCGTAATCTGAAGATGAAAAAGTCAATATTTCTTGAAAAACTGTTTCATTTTTTGATGAAATATTAGTCTGTTTTAAAATATTTTTAAACAAATGAGGTCTAGTTTGAAAGAGAAATGTCTGTAGTCTTAGATTGTAAAAAGATCAAAATTCTACGATCATTTTTTGGCGAGTTATCGTAATCTGACGATTGGAAAGTCAATATTTTCCCACAAAACATAAAATAAAAAAATACTTCCGACGAAGTATTATTCCGACGAAGTATATTCAAACATAAAATAAAAAAATAAGTCCGACGAAGATGAGAGATGTCTTACTTTGTTCCCCACATTTTTCTTCATCTATTGGTATCGGTCTCGACCCCGTACCCCCAGCGGTTTCGGAGGAGATAGCGTGACAAGCTTTTGACAGCGGCGGCAGCGGCGGCGGGAGTTACTTTTTTTTAGAATTTTACTAAATCGATGATGTTGAACAACATTGTATTTGACTTTTTCCCGTATCTCGTACAGTTTTTTAGATAAAAACGCTAATTTCAAATTTGCCGATAGATGGCGTTGTAAGTTGACTCATCGAGTAGCGCATATCCTTTTTACTATACCTAGACAGCAATTTCATGGCCTAAGCTGTCACCGTTTAGAAGTTAAGGGGGGGGTGGTAAAGGATATAGGTGGGAACCCTGTATGTTTATTAACAAGTATTAACAATTTTCCATGTACATCAAAACATCTGCTTTTATTAACATTTCTGCTGTAAATACACTGCTGGCCACTGTAACTGCAACACCCTAAGGAAACATGCAAATAACATGAAATTTACAACATTTATTAGCGGAGGTGAGATATGCAAATGATTAGAATTTCAGCGCAGTCGCACATCACGCGCGCCTGTGGCGCCACTTCAAAGCGCTATTTAAGGCTTGGAGATTTCGACGATTTCAAGTTCGGCAATTGTGTTTTTCTTGTGGTTTTTTTTTAAAAAAACGATCACTTATGCCTCGTCGAAAACAGCGATCATCTTTTGATCAAGTATCCGAGTTCGACAGAGGAAGGATAGTGGCCTACCGACATTGTGGATTATCTTTCAGGGAAATCGGTAGTCGTGTTGGACGAAACCAAACAACTGTAATGCGGATATGTGATCGTTGGATGCAGGAGGGTACGACGGACCGGCGTGTTCGATCGCATCCACCTCAGCGCACCACTTCACGTGATGACAGGCAAATTGTGCGCATGGCAGTGACGGATCGCTCAGTCACATCACGAACCATAGCACAGCACATGCAGTCTGTAACGCATCATCCAGTGTCTGCGTGTACCATTCGACGCCGTTTACAGCAGAGTGGTCTGTCCACAAGACGCCCATTGCTTTGTCTACCCTTGACGCAGAACCACAGACGTCTCCGCCGCCAATGGTGCGATGACAGAAGGATGTGGACGGCAGAATGGAATGAAATTGTCTTTACTAACGAGTCACACTTCTGTCTGCAACACCACGATGGTCGCATTCGAGTCTGGAGACACCGTGAAGAGGGAATGCTGAACAGCTGCGTTATGCTCCGCCACACTGGTCCTGCACCGGGTATTATGGTATGGGGCGGTATTGGATATCACTCTCGCACACCTCTAGTACGCATTGCCGGTACTTTTAACAGCCAGAGCTACATGTCCGAGGTGTTGGAGCCAGTTGTCCTTCCTTACCTTCAGGGCTTGCCCACAGCCATATTTCAACAGGATAATGCGCGACCACACGTAGCACGCATTTTCCAACGGTTCTTCGTCAATCGCCAGATTGAATTGCTTCCCTGGCCGCCTCGATCTCCGGATCTTTCGCCGATAGAAAACATGTGGTCCATGGTTGCTCTACGATTGACCCAGGTTCCATCCCCAGCTGCCATAGCAGATCAACTTTGGCAACGTGTGGAAGCTGCTTGGTCTGCTGTACCCCAAGAACTCATCCAAAGTCTCTTTGAATCAATGCCGAAGCGTGTGGCAGCGGTGATCTCCAACAATGGCGGCTACTCTGGCTACTGATTTTGGCAGGAATCACACTTCACAGAATCTATAAATGTAATCTTTTGATACTTGGTCAACTTGGTAATCTTTTGATACTTGGTTTTTTGTGATATCTCTTGTCTTTCTTGGTGTTGCAATTTGGGTGGCCAGCAGTGTAGTAGCAAAAATAATACATAAAAAAGTTAAAACACTGCGTAAGATTTAACCGTCTTGTGTGAGAGTTCTTTTATGTGAGATATAGAAACTACGGAAAGAATTAATCCAAACTTAGTCCCAACTTTTTATTATGTCTTCTTTGAGGGACACAGCACACAAAAAGGAACACGTAAAAATATTTTTAAAAATCATGGCTCTACCATGACAGAACCATTATCTATAACCAAACTCTGTTGGCGTTCCGAGTTGACATATCCGTTCTGGTCTGCCGTGCTACTCCAACTGCTTCTAGAGAGAAAAGCCTTCCCGCTGAATTCATTGTTGCCGTACATCAACCGTGACACGGGTTACCAGAACTGGCTCGCCTTATACGCCCCACCTAAGCATAAAATTAGCCCACAGTGGCTGATTTTATGATATTCAGAAACGATATATATATAAAGATACTATTACATTACTTCCAAAAACAAATATGTTCAAAAAGATAATTCAATACGATACATATACACACATCCCTAAAACAATGTTTGGATATTAAGAAGAAGACAACTCAAATCTACACATATATTCAAAAGTAATACAAATTCTTAAACGACAAAACATTAAAACAAAACAAAAAATACATATATATGTGGGGTGCAACCTTTAGATTAGCCTAACTAGTCGTCTAATATGACAATCTGGCACCCCACATTTAATACAAGACTCATGATGACTCATAAATTGTCTCTCACTAATAATAAAAATTATTTATTTCAAGTTGACGACACGATACACATAGAACATTTAAGAGATAACGGTTGACCTCTCAAGGTAAAACAATAGTGCGAAGCACCCAATCGGCCTGGACTTCTGGAAGTCGTTCAGACTTCCTCAACACGGGAGCTTACTATCGCTTCCCTTCGGCCCGTAGCTACAAGCTAGGCCCAATCTCAGGGTGTCTTCCCCGTTCGCTCTTAGGAACTCCTTCCTCGACTCTTGCGCACGAGCCTCTGCTCTCGTTCGCCTCCAAATCTCATCTGCCCATCTCCTGGTCCGACGGGATCGCTCTGGGCGGTGGGGAGTGCACTAGGCAGCGGCCTTTCCGGGTCCTATATATACAGAGGCTGTTCACACATTTTTTAGACGATGTATATTGTATTCACACAACTAAATTACATAAAATTCTTTTTTTTTTAAATGTTCTATTTAACATCCCTTATTCTGAACTATCTTTCGACACCGCAATTTCCAGGATAATAATGCCTTTTGAAGTGTCAGAAGAGGTATTCTATCCCATTCCTCCTGAACAGCTTTCCAGAGTCCTGTAAGGGTTTTGGGACGACGTTTGGATAATGCAAATTTTAAAAGTCCGAAAGCACAAAAATCCATAGGTGATACATCGGGAGATTTAGTAGGGATATCAGTGAAGGATATGGCCTTGATACCAGTTTTTTGCTCCATTTCTTTTAGGAAATTTAGAGTGGATTTTGATGTGTGACTGCTAGCTTTGTCCTGATGGAGTCTCACAGATTGATGGCACTGTGGGCAGCATCAATCGTGACACAAACCAGCAACAATCATGAATCCCTTAGAAACACTTTCTTTCGATTCTTTGAACCATGTACTTAAATTTTTTTCTCCCCTTTTATGATAATAAATGGCTCTTTTTTTGTTGCAATCATTTAAATACACCCATGATTCATCTATTGTGACAATTGTTTTCAATTTTTCTTTGGATAAGTGTTTCTCATATAGAATTCTGCAGCGTGTCCTGCGTTCAGCGATATGATTTGGAAGAAGACGATGCACATTGCGTTTTTTCGCTTTCTTAAGATTTAAATCAACGTTTATCATTTTGTTTACAGTGGACACCGAGCATTTTAATGATTTTGCAACTGATCTTTTACTAGGGCGATTTTCTTTTAACATTTAACAACGTACCTTTGCAATAGTCGAAGATGTCCGTTTTTTCCTTGGATACTTGTTTGGAATTTTTGTCCCACTTGAGGCTCCAATTTGACGTTTTTTCCCTTTCTTGTTGACGATATTACCTATCGACGCTTTAGATATCACAAAACCATGACTCTCACATCGTTTTTGGAGAACGGAGTATGCATATTTCTCTTCGGAAAGAGCATACATGTAGCCTTCGAACCACTGCTTTGTTAAAAACGCCATTTTGAATAAAAACAAAACTTTCAAGACGCAGATGATAATTTTGACTTTTAAAAACATAGTACAATTGCAATTATTTCTTTTGCAGCAAACGATTTTTTATTACCGCTTACCAAAATCGTCTAAAAAATGTGCGAACAGCCTCTGTATATATATATATATATATATATATATATATATATATATACACGGCTAGATTTGAGGCGGAGCGCGCCGGAACGGCGTTCCGGTACCTCTCTTTAGAAAAAATGACGATAGTTAAAAACATTTATTTAATCACAAATTACTGTGTTGTTAGTGAGTGAGCCTGACCTACTACTCTTTACACTTCACGTAAAAGAACCATTCGCTGGTCGTAACGATCGATTATGATGTCAGGCTAGGGTAGTTTGTTGAGCGTTACTATTGAGTACAGCGAATTGAGACTATTTCACTGAAGCGGGTGGTATTGTGGCTTGATCTTGGCCGGCTGACGGGACAGTAGTCTGACTCATTTTTGCGGACTGCACTGACTTTTCGCAGGTTTGCAAATGAGGTATTGATTAGCCCCGACCCCTCATTTCGAGAATCGACCTCCCCGATGCAGCTACCCTTCTTCCATGTTGTGTTGTTGAGGTTAGTTGCGTGTGAGCACTGTCAAGTCTGTGTGAGTGTGATAGATTGTGAAGTGAAATGAGCAAAAATCTAACTAATTTTTTCTCACTTTCGGGTGGCAGTAAAAGACTCAAGCACAGCATTAGTTGTGACGATACCAGTGATGACAAAGTGGTTAATGACGACGACGGCGAAATGAAAAGCCTAAGTTCGCAACCGTCCTCTAACACTGCAAGCGAAACAATGGCTTCTGAAAAGCTTGACTGTAATGTAGAATACCCTAAAGAAAAATATACACCTGTTGAGTGTGATAATGTTTTGCCAGATTGCTGGAATAACTCGAAAAAAAAAGAGTTTTGCCAAAAATATGACTGGTTGTTTGTTAAAAAGGAACGTTAGGATGCAGTGCTTGTGAAAAGGTTAGGGTTTTATCTGGCCATAAGAAAAAAGGTATGAAAATTTCAAAAGCGTGGGCAAGTGGTGAGATAAGTAGCTACGGCGACACTAAAGATAAAAGCAAACTTCGTTAAGGAAAAAAATGTATGAACACAAAGAAAGTGCTGGTCATAGAGCAGCTGTCAAAATTTTATATGAAGGTAAAAATGAAGTATTGGAGAAAGTTGTTTTGAAGCAGCGTGCTCACGAAAAACAAGCTACTGAAAATATATTTCGTACTGGATATAAGATTGTTAAAGAAAATAAATTCTTTCGCAATTTTGTAACAGAAATTTATTTGCAAGAATTTAATGGGGTTGACGTGGGTCGCATTTTACATTCATACAAAGCCTGTACTAACATTGCTTTGCACATAAGTAAAGAAATGAAGAAAACATTTGTTAATAAAATAATGGAGAATGACACGAAAATTAACCTGATAATTGATGAATCAACTTCCCTTAGTAACAAAATGATTTTTACTGTAAAAAATTTATTTGTAAAATAGTTTCTTTACTTATGGATCAACACTGTCCTTTCTCAGTCTAATAGCTTTCTTCTTCATCTTTTGATTTTGTTTACCTATTTTCGGTCCATTTGGACTGTTATTGGTTCTGTTTTCGTCAATTACTTCTTTTCTGTGTTTTGCTCCTTCTCAGGTATTTATTTGTGTTGTGGCTTAATGATAATAAGTAAACAACTCGAGTTTGGTTATAAAATAACTTTTTATTTTATTCAACTCTCCTTAGGGGTTGGCTATATTTACCTTTGTAATGTAGACTTTGTAGCTTGGTATTCTATTGGTTACACTTGGTCTTGCATGTCTTTGGTAGCGGTTCCGGGCTCGGACCCAGCTGTTGCTTAATCGATTAATTGCCTAGCTGGGAATATGCTACTGGCTTCTGTTGTTGGAAAAAGAAAGGGGAAAAAATTTCTTAAATTAATTAGATATAGCTTGGATTTAATTACTCTTTATAATCCTATTAAGTAACTTGTCTTAATACTTTTTCTACTTTCCTTTTGTGGGGTCTGGCCGTGGGTACGGGTCGCTATTGAGGGCATGCTTTATTTAACTACTCTTAGTTTGTTTACCTTTGCCGTATACAATCAATATAAATAAACTAAACAATTTGTAAACTGCAACTTTTGGGTATTAGTGAGTTTGCAAATTACGCATTTACTTATTTAATTACTCCCTTAGCTGAGTGTAAATAAACTAATTACCCTGTAATATGTTATTTATTGTATTGGAACTTATGTAAGCCATGAACCATACGACTTGTAATTATTTATGCCTCTTACACATTGTAAATAAACTAAATGCTTTGCAAATTGTACTTTAATGTATTTGAACTCTGGCAGGATCTGCATCATTTGTTTTGCAATTGATATACACTCTATATATATTGAAAATAAATCAGTTGATATGTAATTTGTAAATTAGTATATTTGAATATATTAAATATGTAAGCTATGAATCATAAGTTTGGCGATTCTTTTCGCCCTTTACACAGTGTATATAAACTAAATGCTTTGTAAAATGTACTTTTAGGTATTTGAACTGTGGTAAGATTCGACATTTATGTTATGCATTTGATATAATTTCTATATTTAATGTAAATAAACTAGATGATATGCAGTTTGTAAAATAGTGCATTTGAATATTTGTAAGTTATGTACCTTAAGGTATGCAATTAATATAAACCTCATTTTAATTGTAAACAAATTTAAAGTATAGCATTGTGTATATATTTGTATTTGAACTTATGTATGATACGCACCTTATATTAGGTTGCCACGGGCAGATAGTGACCTGTGTTTAGTAAGGTAATGGGTAATATGTAACTAAAAAAAAAATAATTGTATTTTGGATCTTGCAACTATAATTGATTTTATAACTAAGGTAAATGATTTATACTTAGCTATATGTAATTTAATGTAATGGAATATGCAAAGTTAGTACATTGTGTTATGTGGTGAACTATACTATCTACGCATTCGGTTTTATACTGAATTAAATAATTCGATATAAAATTTATAATAACTTGTTACGGGTTACATATTTAGTGGCGATTTATATGTTTTGTGGCTTAATATCTGCATTATAATTTTTGTATACTTAATGTTTGTTATGTAGTATATGTTTTCTTTCTGTGTTTAATTATATGTTTAAAACTTGCATTGTAAAATATAGTAAATACTTTGAATATTATATATCTTGTAATATACAGTACTTGTTTACTTGTAGATAGTGCACTATGAGTTAAGCAATCGCACTAGTAGTTATGAGTTAATAACAAACAATCTATTTTTAAATATTGGATTTGCATTATGCATTATACTCTATGTCAAGCACTTATTATAACTAAATATTGCCGATAGCCTACTGGCTCATTAATGGCATGTAAGCAGCTGTTTACAAACAATTGTAAAGTAATATAGGTTTACTGTGGCGGTAGTTAGATTAAGTATACAGTGACTTATCCTAATACAACAATCAAACTATGCGATAATATAATGTACTAAACTCTTACCTTTTGAATTATGGAGGTTGCTGGGGACTTGCGGTTGACTTAACACTTCTTTCTGCTTCAGTGGTACACTTGTTATACGTGTTGACATTAAAATTTCTTTGTAACAACCAATGAAGCGTATGTTATTGTGCGGACCTGACGCCACACTCCCAGTTTTGTCTTCGTGTTAATATTTACTAATTATCTGTGGCTTTTGATGCTTAAAGTGGCTCCTATTGAGTATTTGTTATGATTTTTGTCTTCATGCGTTATCTTTTGCGTTGTCCCTTACCTATGTGGGCTGGGATGGTGTTGACTCCGCGTTGTTGAGGCTAAGGGCCTGTTCACATAGCAGCACGTTGCGTTGCTTTGCGTTAAGGAAAAGATGACGTTGAGACGAAAATAAACCAATCATAGGCGTTAAAAATTTCATTGCTAATCGTTTGGAGGCCTATGATTGGTTTATTTTCGTCTCAACGTCATCTTTTCCTTAACGCAACGCAACGCAACGGGCTCCTATGTGAACAGGCCCTCAGACTTAAGCTTATCACGCTTCATCTTGATACTCTTTAAGCTACTGAGAATGGTACATGTGTTATCCTTAATATATGTGGGTTGAGCATGAAATGATCACGCTTGCTTTGCGGCTGTGGTTTGAGGGTTCGCACATTACGCATTGGGTTGTAACTTAATAACTTTTGAGATGTGTACTTGTGTCTTCCCTAATCTATGTGGTTTAGGCTTAAGTTCCTCCACATGGTTGCGGCTCTAATGCTAGTATAAGCTCTTACGCTTTTGAGGAATTGATACTTTATTACGTATTTTAGAAATTGCCAAGTGTCAACCCCAACTTAGGTGGATTAGGCTTAAATTCCTCCCCGTGGTTGCGGTACTAATGCTAGTGTTAGCTGTTACGCTTTTGAGGATTTGACACTTTAATACGTTATCGAGAATTTGCCACGTGTCAACCCCAACTCAGGTGGTTTAGGCTTAATTGGCACCACGTGATTGCGGCCGCTGGCTGAGGGGTAGTGAGTTGCCCTTGCTAATTTGATTAAATTTTCAGTAATATATTTATAAATATTTCAAGTTTGATTGTTTACGTTCGTTGTTCTTTGCCTAAAACTGTTATGTGTGGTTCTACCAACGTCTTTTTAGATTTAGTAGAACTTGATGGTTTTACTGCTAAGGCGGTATTTGACTCTTTGATTAACTGTCTTCACTCAAATTGAATAACTGACAGGTTTTTAAGTAAAAACTTAACAAGCTTAAGGGCCTGTTCACATAGGAGTCCATTGCGTTGCGTTAAGGAAAAGATGACGTTGAGACGAAAATATACCAATCATAGGCGTTAAAAAATTTCATTGCTAATTGTTTGGAGGCCTATGATTGGTTTATTTTCGTCTCAACGTCATCTTTTCCTTAACGCAACGCAACGGACTCCTATGTGAGCAGGCCCTAACATGTGACGGCGCTGCTACTATGATTGGTAAAAACAAAGGTGTTGGAGCATTATTTTGTGCAAAATTCCCTTCTGTTATTGTTTGGCACTGTGCTAACCACAGGCTTGAGCTTTCAGTGTCTGATGTAGTTCAGTCAGTTTCAGGAGTTGTTAGATTTAAATCCTTCACCGACAAACTGTATGTTGTGTATCATGCTTCACCAAAGAACAGCAGGGAACTGCGAACCTGTGCAAGTTTACTAAAGACAGAACTTTTAAAAATCGGAAGAGTTTTGAGCACACGTTGGGTTGCGTCTACTTTCAGATCTGTGTCAGCCGTTTGGAGGTCTTATGAAGAACTTGTCCATCACTTCAAAGAAGCTTCAAATGACCCAACCAGAGACAGCAAAGAAAAAAGTACGTTTGAAGGCCTCCTCAAAAAGATTACTGAAACTAATTTCATTTTAAACCTGGGCTTGATGGTTGATGCATTGCAAGAGCTCTCAGTGTTAAATGAAGCTTTGCAACATTGAAACATTGATCTAAGCTATGCTAACAAATAGTTAAAAAATACAGCTTCTTTGTTTGAGGAAAGAAAATCAGTTCCAGGATTTTACTCATCGATGGCTCAAGAAGCAGTAAACAACTTGTCTTTTTTCGGAGTTCCTCTCCACGAAAAAGAAGGTGGAAAAAACAATCAGCCTTTGAACTCCGAAAAGTTTTACGAGGTACTTAAAAAGTCTATTGAAACAAGACTGCCCAGTGAAAAAGACTTTGAGCTTGCTGACACCATCAATGTAATGGATGAAAAAAACTGGCCACAAAATGTCCCAATAACATTTCTGGAAAATGAAATGCGGAAACTTGCCTCCAAGTTCAAACATAATGAAAGGCAACTAATTACAGGATTCTGAGAGTACCTTCACTTCAGAGTGTTACCGGAAAGTCTCAACCCGTTGAAACAGTCAATCAATTCGATAGCCATATCGTTGAGTGAATGTGAAAGAGGTTTATCACAGATGAACCTCCTTATCACATCACTGAGATCATCACTGAATATTGCAATAGTTTCTGACCTGTTGTTTGTAAAGATCAATGGACCTCCTCTTCAGATCTTTAACCCAACTAAGTATGTTGATTCTTGGCTTGTGTCTGGACAGAGTAAGGAGAGGTCAAGAGACAAGAAGTATGATGAAAACATGTTGAAGTTTTGGACAATCTTTTAGGATGGGCACAAAACTTAAACAATCATGAAACTGTGCTTTTTTACTGCTTTTATTACTTTTCTACAACACATTCTTGTACTTGTCTTCTTCTTCTTCTTCACAAGCACAAGCACAACAGCCCCTTACAGGTCCTCGCTGCCTCAACCACGCGCTCCTTCCAGCATCTTCTATCTGCGACGACTCCTCTCCAGATTTTAATTTTCAAAGTTTTTAAGTCTTTTTCAATGTTATTTAACCATCTAATCGGTGGTCTACCTCTAGCTCGGGATCCCTCAGGTTTTTTAAATGTCAAGATCTTAGAGGGACTATCTTCCGAGCCTCTCCAAACAAGGCCAAGCCATCTTAATCTATTACTAAGGAAGACTTGTGTTACTTGTGATTGCCTATAAAGCCTATACAGTTCAAAATTATATCTGGTTCTCCAACTTCCTTCTTCCAGAACTGGGCCAAAGATAGCCCTGAGGATTTTTCTCTCAAACATGTCCAGTGAGCGCTGCATGTCTATGCTCAAAGTCCATGTTTCACTTGCGCAAAGTAAGACAGGTAGTATTAGTGTTTTGTAAATTCTTAATTTAGTTTTGCGAGATTAGATCTCAGTTGTCTTCTCAGCCCAAAGAAGCATTTATTAGCCATTTTGATTCTGTTATCAACTTCTGTTCTTAGTTTATTTTTGTCATTAATTATAGTGCCAAGGTATTTAAATTCATCAACTTTCTTTGCACTTGTCTTGCAAAATAAAATTTGGAATAAAATAAAATGTTCAAGTTTTTGTATAACCAACGATTTCTTTTTTTCAGGCCAATAATTTTGAATACCCCCCCCCCCCCACACACACACACACCCCGGAAGGTTACCGTTCAGGCACCTCTATTTCTAGAAATCTAGCATTGTATATATATATATATATATATATATATATATATATATATATATATATATATATATACAGGGCCCGACTTAGCCTAATTGGGGCCCGGGGCAAAAACTTCTTTGGGGGCCTCCCTCTGCTTCACTACTTCAGTAATTAAGAACCGAACTTTATGGGGTATTTAAATTTTTCACCTCATTATAGATATATAACAAGAAAATTGACTAGAACCTAAAATAGCTATAAAGTCCCCACCTCCAATGGTCAGACAAAATATCATTTTGTCCATGTTATTGATTTTCTGACAATTCTATGTCCATCATTAAAAGGGATATAGCACATCTGAAGAGCCAAAATTTGACAAAAATGCTATTTAAATTTAACCATTATATTTCCATGATTTTTCATTCCCATCAATTTGCAATTGATCCTGGCTTGTTATATCAACTTCAATAAATATTATTTATTTTCCTTTTTTTATCGTGAATAACATTATCAGGCCTATTAGCTGATTGTTTTGTAGATGTTGCAACTGTTGTATCCACTCTTACTTCAACGTCTATATTTGCATTAATTTCTTATATTGAGTGATTTCTTAAACGTTTACTTCTTTTTAAACCATATTTATTGCATACTCTCAAAATAATAACAATAAATAAAGAAAAACATACATAATTAGAAATTCAATGCAACAGAGAGATATTATAAATAGTACGGATTATACACTGTACTGATAATTTTTTAAAAGTCTCGAAGTACCACATTTAACCTTTGAATTTAAAATGCAATCTGACAAAATGCTAAGGCAAGATTTATATTAGAATGCTTTCTACAACTATCTAAAGCATCTGTCTATAAGAGAAACGCCTAAATCTCATAAACTAAATATTATTACATTTTTAAATGAAAATATGCAAATTTCTCAACAATTATTTTCATATGCAGGAGTATTTAATTATTTCTTACATTTATTGCATACAAACAAAACAAATTTCATTATTTAAGAAAGGCAATTATTTTATCAGTCTCATTTATTATGATAAATATTAGCTGCGTTTACATGGACAACAATAATACCCGGGATTTACCCGCTAATAGGGAAAACCTTCGAAGCCCGTTTACATGGGACCACATTTTCACCCTGCTTTTACCCGTCTTACCGGAAGTAAAGGCCGTCACATGATTCGGCGGAAGTGATCCTTATACACCATCATTCCTTGTAAATCACGTTATGGGTTCGATCCCAGCCGGTGTCATACTTTTCCAAATTCACTGTATTGCTATTTTTAGCTTTCCATCTTCGAACTCCGCATTTATCTCGTTACGAAGTGTATGGTCCTGGGGAAGGCCTTTTTTTTCCCAATTGCTGTTCTTTTGACCTCGTATTCTTAAATTTTAAAAATAACAACAACAAAAAAATCATAAAACTTTAAAATTCCAAAAAGATTGAAAAACTTACAAAAATATTTTTTTTATTCTTATGATATCTGCTTTTCTGGGCCTCTTAATATTATTACTTTTTTGTTTTCCGTGGATTATTAGTCTTATCTAATTTTTCTTCTAAATTTTCTTAACTTGTAAGTCTATATTTTTTCTGTTAAAATTAACTTTTTTGTTTTAATTTAACTTTACTATTAATTTTTTTTCTTTTACCCGCGTTATTCTTACCTTAATATTTTAATTCATTACTTAAAATTTTAACTACTGAGCACTCCCACCTTGATTACATATATCTTGCTTACAGGAGATAAAGTCGACACGACCAATGCACTCCTCTTCTAAAACACAATTACGTCTGCGTCTATTTGTTATTTAAATGCAGCATATGTCAGTCGCTGTTGATAATTATAGAACGTTTACGATTGTTTACTGTTGTTTTTAAAAATAAATTTAGAAAATAGATAGGAAAAAAGGAATATAAGAACTAGAAGATTGATGCGGATATTAGATATAATCGTACGATCTATGGCTTCATCGCTAAATTGAGTTTTTCCACAACAAAGAATGTGGGCAAAATTACGAAGCTCTGTTTGGTGGGAAGAAATTATTTTAAATTCCTGAAGTAATAAAGACTGGAAAGAAAATTTTCCAATCGATAGGTGCATTTTTTTTTAAATTATAAGATTAATTGTAAGATACTTATTGTTTTAATAAATCCTTTTATAAAATCAAAATGTAATTTTGATTTCAATTTTGTTTCAGTAATTTTTAGTCATGTATAAATAAAAAAATCATAAATAGATATAAATAAATTTTTATCTGTGAATTCTAAAATAATTAATTTATAAATAAATTTTAATGTTACGTTTAATTATTGATTATACTTATTAAATTTATTAATTTTACCATAACACTTTAAATGAAAATGTTACTGAAATTTTATTGAAATGAAATTTTATTTCTTATTTTACATACCAGATGGCAGTACCATTCTATTTATAATGTAATTGGGGATGGTTCAGATCAAGAAATAAATGAAATCCTCCGCAAAAAATTAGGCACTTTTCTACTGTTTTCTTGAAAATTATGCGATTGTTAAGGGGTTCCAGATCCTTCCATCGATCATTTAGCAGCATTTTCATGGATTCACACAAGTTCAAATCCGCCATGTTATTTACTCCCAGCTTCGAAATGCATCATGGGTAATTAGCGGGTTTTATCCTGGGTCGAAGCAGGGTCGAAAATCCACCCTGCATTTTTCCCTATCGTAGGGAAAAAGTAAGAAACGACCCTGCTTTTACCCGGGTTTTTGGCACATGTAAACGGCACTATTGGGACATTAAAGGTCGAATATTTATTCTAAAAGAATGAAAAATATTCAGACCGATTCATTATTCAAATTCCAGTAAAAAGATAATTTTAATGTACATGCATTAAAGATAAATTTTATATCCAAGGTGGATATATATATTTATATTCAATTAATTATTGCATGCAAAACTTAAAAGAAAAGGTGGGAGGAGAATGCCCCATACTTTTATTATTTTTTGTCTTTGAAAAGCAATGTTATTTTAACCAATTTATTATTTTCTTTCAATTAACTGAATTAAAGATGCATAAAACGGTCAACCCCAACATATGGGATAAGAAAATAATTTTCTTTTAAAAAAAAAAAAAAAAAAAAAAAAAAAAAAAAAAAAAAAACATGCTAATATCATAGCCTTCAGTAAAGTACACTCATGGACAAAAAAATTAGCGCACCAAGAAGGAGTCGTCAAAATGAAACGAAATTTTACATACGTAATGACTACTTTGATATAAGTAAATGATAAGAAAATCAAAGAAAAAGGATAATTTATTTCAGAGAAAAAGGCAAAAGAACGGAGGAGTTAATACTCCGTTGGTCCCCCTCTAGCGCGAATGCACGATGCGATACGATCGGGCATTGAGTCATACAAGTTCTGTATGATGTCTTCAGACATTTCGTTCCATATTTGCTGTAACCTTGCCTCTAGTTCGTCCAAACTCGTGGGATGCCCAACTCGTCGTCCCAAATGATCCCAGATATGCTCGATTGGAGACAAATCTGGGGATCGGGCAGGCCAAGGAAGGGTAGTAACAGTGCGGAGACAGTCTTGTGACACCCTTGCCGTATGAAGCCGAGCATTGTCTTGATAAAAATGGCTCCTGGGAGCCGTTGCATGAGTGGCAACACATGTGGTTGCAGGATTTCATGAACATACCGCTGGGCTGTCATGGTGCCACGGAATAATACTAGGGTTGACCGTGTATTGTAGGCAATGGCACCCCATACCATCACACCAGCTGTGGGAGCGATGTGTCGCTGTACAGCAAAGGCAGGATTGAAGCGTCGATGAAGGATCCTTTTGTCATCGCACCATTGGCGGCGGAGACGTCTGTGGTTCTGCGTCAAGGGTAGACAAAGCAATGGACGTCTTGCGGACAGACCACTCTGCTGTAAACGGCGTCGAATGGTACGCGCAGACACTGGATGATGCGTTACAGACTGCATGTGCTGTGCTATGGTTCGTGATGTGACTGAGCGATCCGTCACTGCCATGCGCACAATTTGCCTGTCATCACGTGAAGTGGTGCGCTGAGGTGGATGCGATCGAACACGCCGGTCCGTCGTACTCTCCTGCATCCAACGATCACATATCCGCATTACAGTTGTTTGGTTTCGTCCAACACGACTACCGATTTCCCTGAAAGATAATCCACAATCTCGGTAGGCCACTATCCTTCCTCTGTCGAACTCGGATACTTGATCAAAAGATGATCGCTGTTTTCGACGAGGCATAATTGATCGTTTTTTTGAGAAAACCACAAGAGAAACACAATTGCCGAACTTGAAATCGTCGAAATCTCCAAGCCTTAAATAGCGCTTTGAAGTGGCGCCACAGGCGCACGTGATGTGCGACTGCGCTGAAATTCTAATCATTTGCATATCTCACCTCCGCTAATAAATGGTGTAAATTTCATGTTATTTGCATGTTTCCTTCAGGGTGCTGCATTTACAGTGGCCAGCAGTGTATTTACAGCAGAAATGTTAATAAAAGCAGATGTTTTGATGTACATGGAAAATTGCTAATACTTTTTAATAAACAAACAGGGTTCCCACCTATATCCGTTACCCCCCCCCCCCTTAACTTCTAAACGGTGACAGCTTAGGCCATGAAGTGGGTGTCTAGGTATAGTAAAAAGGATATGCGCTACTCGATGAGTCAACTTACAACGCCATCTATCGGCAAATTTTGAAATTAGCGTTTTTATCTAAAAAACTGTACGAGATACGGGAAAAAGTCAAATACAATGTTGTTCAACATCATCGATTTAGTAAAATTCTAAAAAAAAGTAACTCCCGCCGCCGCTGCCGCCGCTGTCAAAAGCTTGTCACGCTATCTCCTCCGAAACCGCTGGGGGTACGGGGTCGAGACCGATACCAATAGATGAAGAAAAATGTGGGGAACAAAGTAAGACATCTCTCATCTTCGTCGGACTTATTTTTTTATTTTATGTTTGAATATACTTCGTCGGAATAATACTTCGTCGGAAGTATTTTTTTATTTTATGTTTTGTGGGAAAATATTGACTTTCCAATCGTCAGATTACGATAACTCGCCAAAAAATGATCGTAGAATTTTGATCTTTTTACAATCTAAGACTACAGACATTTCTCTTTCAAACTAGACCTCATTTGTTTAAAAATATTTTAAAACAGACTAATATTTCATCAAAAAATGAAACAGTTTTTCAAGAAATATTGACTTTTTCATCTTCAGATTACGATAACTCGCCAAAAAATTATCGTAGAATTTTGATCTTTTTACAATCTCAGACTACAGACATTTCTCTTTCAAACTAGACCTCATTTGTTTAAAAATATTTTAAAACAGATTAATATTTTCATCAAAAAATGAAACACAGTTTTTCAAGAAATATCGTCCCCTATATGGATGTAATATCGATGCTCCTCGAGATTTTATCTTACAAAGAAAATATTTACATCATCTGGTAGCTGAAAGTTTTCTTATTCATATTAACCCCATTTCAAGTCTATATCTTAAAATTTCGATTTTTAATTGCATTTTAAAGATGATAATTCAGCAGTGATGAAACGCCCTTCGCATTAAGGGTGACAACAGTAAATGGATGGAAGCTATTACATTGCCGAAGAATCACCCCTATGTATCTCGCTATTAGCCATAACAGAGGAGCGAGCGTAGCGAGCCTAGGGGCGAAGCCCCTAGTAGTAAAAAAAAAAAGACACCTCTGCACTTAAAACAGAATGCACAAAATGAACATTTGTTTGGTCACGATTTTGAAAATTGTCATGTCATAAAGAGGGAAAAAAGAAAGTGAGACACTTCTTTATCTTCAGGATCAATTATTTATGTTGCTGAAAATGCTCTCCATTAGCCACTATACACATTTTCTCTCTGGACTGGATTATTTAGTCCGTAAGGTGGTCTTTTCGAGCTTCGCTCGCGTTTTACGACGCCATAGTGTTGAAAATCACGACCAAACAAATGTTTCTTTTTTACATTCTGTTTTGAGTATTAATGTGCGCAAGGTGTCTTTACTTACTGAATAGATGATGTTGAACAACTTTGTAATTGACTTTTTTCCCGTATCTCGTACCGTTTTTGAGATAAAAACGCTAATTCCAAAATTTGACGATAGATGGCGTTTTAATTTGTTTCATCGAGTAGCGCATAGCCTTTTTACTATACATAGACACCAATTTTGTGGCCTAAAATGTCACCGTTTAGAAGTTAAGGGGGTGTAACGGATATAGGTGGGAACCCTGTATATAGTATCTTTTCATTTTTCACTTTAATTGCACTTTTTCAGAAATAATAGTCATGTAGAACTTCTAAATATCACAAGATTTTTCGGCAAATTTTATGTTATGTATTTTGAAAATGTATGCTGAATTTTTAACTTTTTAAATGAACCACTCATATGGTTTTTGTATGCCGTGAACTCTTAGAAATATTCAAAATATTACAGGTCATATTAGTTCAGTTATTGAATTTGGAAATGAGTTGGTTAAACTTTAGTCTGGTTCTTTTATTTCCAAACCTGAATTATTCTATTATAATCCTTTACAAGAAAAAATTAAGTTCTGAATAAACTTATAGGTTTACTTTTTCCTTTGTGTTAACTATCTTTTATTGAAAATTAACGACTGTCTGTAGCATTTACTTTAAAATAAATTAAGGGAAGTAACTCAATTTGCTACATCAAGTTGAAGAACCGGGTTTTCAACTATAGCAGGGGTCTCCAAACTACGGCCCGCGAACACCACCAATCAAGCCCACGGTCATGCACGATATCCAGCCAGCCATAGTTTATTTTGATTACATTGTAAAATTTACAATGCAAGTAAATCATACGAAACAATAATCAGATGTTTTAATTTAACGAGCAATTAAGAAACACAATAACTGACATCCATAATGAAATTGAACATTTTAACTGTAATTAATGATATGAGAATTATCCTAAAAACTTACAATGAGTGACATACATAGGTGATTTACATAATGAAATTAAACATTTCAATTATGATAAATGAGATCTATGTAGCTGTCACTTTCCACTGACAATTGTTTGCAGTTGTGGATTAAGTTTACTAGTGGAAATTAGCAGCAGCGACATCAAATGCTCATCAGTAAATTTGGATCTGTAAATACTTTTTGTATATTTCATTTTTGAGAATGTTTTTATTACAGTATGTTGGTATGATGAGATAGCTTGCTAGGTCTTGGCCCTTGGGACTTAGTAGGGGAGTCATTGTGGCCCTCAGTCTAAAAAGTTTGGAGACTCCTGAACTAGAGGATGCTGCATACACTATCTACCAGTAAGTATATGGACACCCATGCAAATGACGATATCTGCGGTCCTGATATACGTCACACCCTCCGGAGTTAAATATCGTGTGGGAAACAACATTGGCATTAGTCGCATTCAAGATGCCCCGAAGTGCAGAGTTATCGGATTTCGAGAAAGGTGTAATCGTCGGGTATCACAGAAATGGTCGATGCTTAAGGGACATATCTAGCGACCTGAATTACCCAAAATCGACAGTGGCCTATGTGATTCAGAAATGGAAGGTGAGCGGTGATTGTCGGAATGTGCCCTGAGTAGGCAGACCCACGAAACTGAGAGATGGAGACCGACGGTTGCTATCCAGAGAAATTCAGCTATCCAGAGACGGGTGCTTATCCAGAGAACCCAACCGATGGTCCGCATACTCCAGAAGTTTCAACAGGCATCCGGGAGTGTTGTTTCGATGAATACCATTCGAAAGGAAGCACATCTGCTTGGTTTTCATGGTCGTGCTGCCGCCTATAAGCCTTTGAACAAAAAGTCAAACCGCGCTGCTCGATTAATGTGGTGCAAAGCACGTCGAAAGTGGACCGTAGATCACTGGAAACGGGTTCTCTGGAGCGATGAATCATGGTTCACCCTCTGCCGTTCGGATGGCTGGGTCTGGAGTCTGCCTATAGAACGCCTCCTGCCAGAATGCATTTTGCCCACAG
Source organism: Dolomedes plantarius (assembly GCA_907164885.2). Classification (NCBI taxonomy): domain Eukaryota; kingdom Metazoa; phylum Arthropoda; class Arachnida; order Araneae; family Dolomedidae; genus Dolomedes; species Dolomedes plantarius. The sequence continues at coordinate 65,369,270 of OU015494.1, read as the reverse complement.
TAAAATTCGGCGGAAGTGGAATTATGGTCGTGGGGTGTTTCTCCTGGTATGTACTGGAACTCTTGGCCCTAATTTATAATAAGCTCAACGCCGATGCCAACTGCACTGTTTTGGATGACAGTGTGCTTCCTACGTTGTGGCAGTTTAACGAATTGGACCCATGTTACCTCCAAGACGACAGCGCCAGCTGTCATGTTGCGAGGTCAATCATGGATTGGTATGGTGAAAATGGGGTTAACCGAATGGACTGACCTGCCCAGAGCCCAGATTTGAACCCTATCGAGAACCTCTGGGACGAGTTGGATCGCCGAATTAAGGGTTGCAACAACCGTCCAAAATCGGGGAAGGAACTTACATGTCTTCTCCAAGCCGAGTGGTAGAAAATACCACTAGCCGTCATAAAGGACTTGTAGAAAGCATGCCCCAGAGGGTTGAGGCTGTAATTGCCTCTCGTGGAGGCTCTACCAACTATTGAATATGAATAAATTTTGTTTTTCTTTTCTATCACAGGTGTCCAAATACTTATTGACAGATAGTGTATTCTGATGGCTTTCACAACGAAATGCTGCCCTCCCCTTTTACTGTATTAACCAAAAACCAAAGTCAATGTCAAGCCCACAGCCAGAAATTTTTTTTCCGAAAATGATGGTAGAGGGTGCAAAGTGTAGACTGGAAGAGAGGCTTTTTTAAATATAAAGACAGAAAGCAGAAGTAAAATTTCATTACACACAAAGGATAAAGAAAATACTGGAACGATCCAAATATTAGACTTACTCCTTTTTTCACATCACATCACATCACGCCTTTTTTTGTATGTATGAAGAGCAATATCTATAATCCTATACCCTCGATACGGACTTGATTTTGCAAATGAATTTGAAAAACAAATTTATAAATAAACTTTGGGGGGTGATGATAACAGTCAAATGATCAATATTTGAATCATTTTCAGTATTCATGTTGCCAAAAAATAATCTAATATTGTTAAAATTAATGGAAATATCTTTTCCAAAAGTAGTCAAAATCAAAACTTTTATTATTAGATAGGCCAAAATCTTGGACTGTTTCCATCTTTATACATTCAACCATATTAATATATATATATATATATATATATATATATATATATACACACACAAACACACACACATATATATATACATATATATATATATACACACACATATATATATATATATATATATATATATATATATATATATGTGTATATATATATATATATGTATATATATATATATATGTGTGTTTGTGTGTGTATATATATATATATATATATATATATATATACACACACACATATATATATATATATATATATATATATATATATATATATATATATATATATATATATATATATATAGTGTGTAACAAAATTATAAGACCACCCAAAATATCCCTCATTTTAATATTACACTGCATAAAATGAATAATTTTAAAATTTGAAGCAAATGCAAAAAGTTATATTTTCTCAAATAAATCGCTTAAAGGAAAATATATTCAGTTAATTTCACACAGTAAACGATTTTTTGAAATCTCTGTGTAACATAAATATAAGACCACATATTTTTTTTTATTTAAAATCGTTTGCGTTTTTAAAATTATTTTATTTTTCTTTTGAAATTGTAGAAAAACTGTAACTTTACATCACAAAAAAGTCCAAACGATAATATTGTAAAAGAAAATAGAATTTAATTTTTTTTTATGGGGAAATTCACAATGTCGCGTGGAAGAGAATTATCTGAACTAGAAGTTCGAAAAATTTGGTTTTATAAGGGCTCTGGAAAATCGGAACGTAAAATATGTAAGATACTTAAATGTTCTAAAACTGTTATTCATAGCGTTTTAAGTAAAAGAGATTTTTATAGAAAATATAAAAGATCTGGCAGAAAGAGTAAATTATCAGCTCACGATAATAAACGAATTTTCAAGCTTGCAACGAAACAGAACTTGTCTACTCGTAAAATAACACAGCAGACAAGTAAAACTGTTTCACATATGACAGTCTGGCGCACTTTAAGATCAAATTCAAATGTTGCTCTTCAGAAATTAAAAAGAAAAACAAGACTGTTTAAGCAACATAAAGAAGGAAGGCTGAAGTGGGCAAAGAAGTCATGACCTGGATGCTGCTTGGAAAAATATTATTTTTTCCGGCGAAAAAAAGTTTAATTTGGATGGCTCGGACAGTAATATTTCCTACTGGCATGATTTACGAACGAAACCTTGGGTTTTCTTCAGTAGACAGATGGGTGGTGGCTCTCTGATTGTGTGGGGAACTTTTGCATATGACTGGAAATGTGATTTGCAGCGAGTTCTTAGAAAAATGGACTCCATATGTTATCAACAACTGCTTTACCACCACCTTATACCTTTTGGCGCATATTTAGCAGGATAAAAATGGAAATTTCAGGAAGACAATGCGCCATGCCATGTGTCTAAATCAACTAAAAACTGGTTTCAAAAAGAAAAAATCGAGGTCTTAAACCGGCCAAGCCTTAGTCCAGACCTGAATCCCACCGAAAACTTGTGGGGCCATTTGGCCCGTCAAGTGAATGCAAATAACCATCTGTATGATTCTGCGTATGAATTGGAACTAGCTATCATGGATGAATGGGACAAAATTCCCAAATATTTGCTCGAAAACCTAATTAATTCAATGAAAAATCGAGTATTTGAAGTTATTCAGAAAAATGGTGGATCAACATCATGTTAGTTTTATTAAAAAAAATTGTTTAAACTAGTGGTCTTATAATTTTGTTACAGATATTTCATTCGAAAAATTTGAAATTGTTGATAAAATAATTAGTATATTTAAATATCTCTTAAAAATAGTATACATATATTTTATATTTCATTTAATAACATCAACCTAATTTAATTTTAAAAAACTTATACTATTTATAGTAAAAATCACAAAATCCACAGTGGTCTTATAATTTTGTTACACACTGTATATATATATATATATATATAATATATAAATATACATATTATATATATATATATATATATATATATATATATATATATATATATATATATATATATATACATATATATACATATATATATACACACATATATATATACATATATACATATATATATATATATATATATATATATATATATATATATATATATATATATATATATATATATATATATATAAGAGATAATTAAGAAATTACTAGTTTTTTAATATTATATATATATATATATATAATATTAAAAAACTAGTAATTTCTTAATTCAACACTCTTAACATTTAAAAACTATTAATTCCTCACTTTACTATTCCAAATTACAAACCCTTTTTTAATTCCTTGAAACATGTAATTCCCTTTGGGCATTCGCGTTAAATTCCATTATTACAGCCTTAGGCAAAATCATTCAAGATGACTGTCTTTTTTAACTAAAAGGACTCGGCGAGGCGTCAGTACGATTTTAAATCAGTTCTGCACATCAACAACAACTTTAAACCAATCAACCATTAAGACACACCTTTTAATCACGTGATGAGGTAAAGTTTATATAACTCGTGACGTCCGGAAGTAGAACGGATTTCTGTATTTTCTCTTGCTATATCCATACCGACGGATCGGTCGGTAATCTCAATAAAATGTTCCCGTGAAAACTCGTGTCGACGACTGGTTCTTTCGGACAGACTACCATTCCAGTGTCTACATTGATGACGGTGATGTGGGGTTGCGGCATTCTTCTTTTTAATGACCGACGGCCGTTCTCCCCATGTTACATAAAAGTCGCGCAGGAAAAATCTTCCCATGCGCGTGAAGTCCCCACTGGACTTTCCAAGGCATTTCGGCGTTTTCGTGAGTGCTTCGCAGTTTTTGCCCAGTGTCGTGTGATCGTCAATAAGTGCTTCGGCTTGCCGTGAGATTCATCCTGGATCAGTTTCAACGTGTGGGCGTCCAAGTCCGGTGTTTCTTCAAAAATTGTGTATTTTCCTTTTCAGAAACCTTGTGCCGGAATGTGTGTATTTACGATTAGTGTTCTTCATTGCCACAAGGATGGTCGGCTGATACAGGTTTCCCACGAGTTCAGTGTTTTAGTGAATTTCGCCGCACCGAGTTAGCGGCGCATAAAACGAAAGTAGATCACCGCCAGTTCAAAAATCATCCATGTATATGATCAATTTCTTTGTGTGTGAATTTAATTAAGCCGGTATGCAAGCCCTAGCGCTGTACCGTGAACAAAAAATTAATTTTGTGCAACCGAGAATTTTACAGTAACAAGCCAAGAATAACACGACCAGGTCGTATGTTTTTTTTCTTTCCCGTCATGAACTTTTTAAAATTATTTTCGTAAACAGTGATTTTATGATATAGAAAGTATTATCTCCCTATTTGACGTATAAATTTGTAATATTTTGATAATTTTAGTAATGGGGGAAAAAATATAAAAACAGTTCAGGAAGAATTTTTTTTAATGTGATTGTATGTTATTATATTCCTGTGTTTAATTGAAGTATATAATTGTGATATTTTGTTAAACTTATAAAATGGAAGAAACAAATATAAAAACAGAAATTCAGGTGGGACAACAGATAATAAAAATGAAGGGACAGAATGCAAGGACCAATTTCAACTTGATAATTTAGAGAGGGAATTCAGGGATTTTATTCCTTTTGACCCACAGGGGGTATGAAACTACAAAAATGGCTTGCCTATATTAAGCAGAAATTTTCCCAAGCAAATGTTTCAGATGAACATAAATTAAGATGTATTTCAAAATTCCTCAAAGGGAAAGCTCTAACGATTTTCATAAACTCTTGTCTAGACATTCAAGATTGGACAGAATTAAAAGATACTTTGCAAGAATTATTCTTTGAGGCAGATAACGTGGAATTCTCTGAATTTTCCAATTTGAAATTTGAATATGATGATGACTTAACCAAATATTTTCATAAAAAATTGATGTAGGAAAGAGATTGGGGTTATCACAGAAGTTAATACTAGAGGGCCTAACACAAGGCCTAAATGCTCAAATGAGAATGACCATAGCTGCAAATCCTCCAAAAACAACAACAGAATGGATAGTGTTGGCTGATAAGCTAATCGAAATAAATAATGAAGGAAAGAAGGCTAATCAAGGGGATCGGGATAACTTTTTTAACACTAGATTTGAAAATAGGCCCCAATTTAGACAAAATTACTACAACCAACCTCAAGTTAGGATGAATTATAGCCCACCTCATCAATTTAGACAAAATTACTCTTCCCAGCCTCAATTTAGACCTAATAATAATCAACAAACTCAGTTTAGACCTAATTATAGTCAGCAGCAACAATTCAGACAATGGCAACCCAGAGATCACAAGTTGAATAGAAATTTTGCACCCAATTCCAATAACCAAATTAATCACCACCAACAATATGCAGGCTTACCACCTAGACCCTGTCGAAAATGTTCTAATTTTGGCATAAATAATGCTTACCATTGGGAACAAACTTGCTCTATTAATGAGAGATTTGATAAGTTGTCGGTGTCAGACAATAAACATCATTATGAGGAACCTGAATTTGAAAGAGATCAGGCGCCAGAATGACAATTACTGTCATTGAGGGGGAACATTATCAGAAATCATGGGGTTGACAAAACAAAAGGACTATATAGAAATGAGAAACAGAATTTTTTAAATTGTGTGATTGACACTGCTTCGACTATTAGTCTGATGTCACAAAAACTGGTCAAGCAGTGTCAACTGAAATGTTATTCAAGCTCTCCAATTAAGGTCAGGCAAGCTGAGGGTGAAGTCTTAATTACTACTAAATGTGTATTAACTTTGAGAATAGGGAAAATAATTAGAAATACTTCTGCATATGTTTTGGACAATGACTTGCTTATCTTATTCTGGGACTTCCTGAGTGTAAAAAGTTTAAATTAGTAATTGACTGTAACCAATTTTGTGTGTATCAAAATAGAATTTCTTTGAAGATTGTTAATATTTGTGATATAAGTAAAATTTCATTACACCTACAAAATAAATGTGATAATAAGCATGTGTATAATAATAGTAATGTTCATGAAATTGAAGTTTCTGATATGTTTAACCCTTATGAAGAAAACTCGCAGAAAGAGAATGATATTTTCTGTATTGATTATGATGTAAGTGAAAATTTCAATGAACACTCTGGTGAAATAAAGGCAGAATTACCCCAAATTATGAAAATGTTGACATTAATGATCAAATCAAAAATTTAGATGTTGATAGGGAATTAAAACATTTATTGCACAAAAATAATAGACTGTTTTCTACTAACAAATATGACATAGGCAAAATAAGGATGGAACCCCAAAGAATAATCCTAAATTCTGATTTACAAGTGAGTCTAAGAGCATACAGGACTTCGCCAATTGAGGAAAAAGAGATCAGGACCCAAATTAAAAATTTGTTAGAAGCAGGAATCATAAAAGAATCACATAGTCCATACTCAAGTCCTGTGACTTTGGCAAGAAAGCGAAATGAAGGAAAAACTAGACTTTGTATTGATTTCAGAAAACTAAATTCAATTACTAAGACAGATGCAGAACCCTTACCCAGAATTGATGATATTCTAGATAAATTAAGCAGAGCTAATTACTTTTCAACTTTGGACCTTACCTCAGGGTATTGGCATGTACCCGTCCACCCAAAAGATACTGAGAAATTGGCATTTGCCACTACTTTTGGCTTATACGAGTGGCTAAGACTTCCATTTGGCTTAAAGAACGCCCCTGCAGTATTCAATAGGACTATCAGGAGAATTTTAGATAAATATAAAGATAACTTTGCATGCCACTATTTCGATGATATTATAATTTTTTCAGACCTCCAAAGAACAACACCTTGAACATTTAGATATACTGTTTAACATTTTCAAAAAAGAGAATATCAAGTTAAAATTAGCTAAATGTACTTTTCTGCAGCAACAAATTAATTTTCTTGGATATAATGTAACAAATGGGAAAATTGCCCCAGACAACATTAACATTGAAAAGATAAAGTGTTTGAAACCACCAACTAATGTAAAAGAACTCCAAAGATTCTTGGGCACTATAAATGTGTATAATAAGTTTATTCCAAAATAATCAAAAGTAAGACATCCATTAAATACATTATTGAAAAAGGGAGTAAAATGGGGATGGTCAGACAAGTGCCAAGAAGCTTTTGAGGATCTTAAGAATTTATTGATTTGTAAACCAATATTGCAATTGTATGATGTAAACAAAGACTGTCATTTATTTGTGGATGCTAGTAAACATCAGGTTGAAGCTGTTTTAAAACAGCCAGGTGAAGATGGGGTGTTACATCCCATAGCTTATCATTCACGTGTTTTGAAACCTTATGAAGTAAATTACTCAATCACAGAACTTGAATGTCTCGCTATAGTTGATAGTCTTGATCGGTTTTACCACTACCTCCATGGTAGGAAATTTACAATTCACACTGACCATGCAGCCTTGGTCTGGTTGAGGAACATTAAAAATCTTAGAGGAAGACTTTTTCGTTGGTCATTAAAATTAAGTATGTTTGACTATGAAATAAAATACCAGAAAGGAACTGCGAACATTGAGGCCGACATGCTATCCAGAAATCCTATTTCAGAACCTAATCAACAAATAAATCATTTAATCGAATTACAAAAGATTGTAGATTTTCAAAATAAAGACAATGTGCAGGGACTTAAATATAAAAAACTAAATGATGTAATCTACGTGAGAAAGAAAGGATTTTTAAAAATTGTAGTACCATTTTCATTGAGGTTAGAAATTTTAAAAAGAGCCCACGAGGACTATGGACACCCTGGGATAAATAAAACAATGCAATTACTTACACCCCAATATTATTGGCCCAAAATCACTGAGGACATTAGTAATTATGTTAAACATTGCCATACTTGTCAATTAAACAAAAAGAAAAGACAGAAAAGGTTTGGATTGCTGCAAGAAGTACCTCCGACAGACCAACCCTTCGAGTGCTTAAGTTTAGACACAGTAGGCGGATTTAATTACTATAATTCCACAAAGAAATATTTACATTTGATAATTGACCATGCAACGCGTTATATTTGGGCTTTTCCCTCAAAAACCGTAACTACTGAAACTTATACAAATTGCTTAAAACAAATATTCCAAATTCAAACACCAAAAAAATTGCGAAACAGACAGAAATGCAGCTTTTACATGTTCAAAGTTTAGAAGATTTTTAGAGCATAATAATGTGCAACAATTACTTACGTCGAGTCATCATCCACAAACGAATGGGAAGGTAGAGAGGGTAAATCAAACAATAATTACTAGATTAAGGTGCAAAGTACATAACTCAACAAGTAAAACTCCTTGGACAACCCTATTAAATGAAGTAATTAATGAATACAATCATACGCCTCATTCAGTTAACCAAATGACCCCCACTTACCTACTTTTTGGAATATTACCTTATGAACCTCATGTTAAAAAACAAGATTTTTATCCTCAGGTGGATGAGGCGAGAAAATTAGCTAAAGAAAGGACAATTAATTACCATAATAGGAATAAAGTAAAATATGATGCACGTTTTGTAGAATCTAAATTTAATGTTGGAGATTTAGTGTTATTCGAAGAATTTAACTACCCTAATACAAGAAAATTAAGCTCACCCTATTCTGGACCTTACACTATTCTAAAACAAATGTCAAAAGTTAATTTTGAAATTGATAAACCAAATTTTCACACTAAACGAGATTCTGAAATTGTCCATGCTTGCAGATTAAGATATTATAATGCACCAGAGAACTTAAAACTACACTACGAATAATGACAAACATTAGATCCATTTTTTTTCTTTTCCATGTGATGCTTAACATCATTATATATTTTTTTAATTGATACAATTAATTATGTGTTGTCCTACTAAAGATATAAAAAAATAAAAAAAAAACTGTCTGTCTTAAACTTTCTTCTTAAGAATACTATTATATGTGAATTTTTTTTTGGATCTCAATTTAAACACCGACTATGACAACTCTACTTCTTTAACCTTTCAGTAAATTTTCTATTCCTTGAATACACTTTCCTATCACCCACCTCTAGAAGCGCGTTGGATGTCGTCCCAACTGTTTAAGATCTTTTTAATTTTTTTTCTATTTGTTTTTAATTCATCAACTCAGTCACTTAAAGTGCTGAAGACCATATGCTTGAGTAATGACTAAAACAGGGCTGGGATGGCCACTCCTTTTGTCCTCCCATTTCTATATATTATACTCCCACAGGTATGACAACTGCACATTTTCCTTTTTCTCCACCTTTGTACTATGCAAGATGCTGTTTTTCAATGCAGTCATATCCTGTCGGAGATTCACGGTTAGTCCACTGTACGGCTAAAAAGAATCTTCCTCCTTATTAGTCAGAGAACAATAGGGAGAAAGGAAACCCGCTTGTTACACAAACATAAACACAACCCCTCACTGCTTAGAGGTAGAATTAAAGAATTTGAAACTAAGAGTTTGGGTGACACACATACAAACAAGGTACCTTCAACACAAAAAATTGGATCCACGTAGAATTTAAATAAGTGTACACAAATGAATAGTAAATAAATAATTTGAAAATAAAGTGAAAAGTATTGAGAATAAATAAATAAAGTTAGAATAAATATGAATAAGTATAACTAAAGAATATTGAATAGAATTTTGGAATGAATAAATATTGTCGGAATAAAAATGAATATAGGAAATGATCAAAATGAGAATAATAAGAAATATAAAGGATATTGAAAAGAGATTTTTTTTGATAATAAGTAATATTGAAATAAAGGAGATAATGGATATTAAGAAAAAATAATGAGATAAATAAAGATATGAAAACTAGATAATGAATAACAATTGATATACTGAGAACTCGTACAAGATTGAGTTATTTGATTAACATGTTCTGTAATTTTTATATACAATTTATATATTTGAAATGTGATTTTTATTGAAAGTGTGATTTTTATTATAAACTGTGATTTTTATTATGTAACTAAAGAACTATTTTTCTTTATATGTAAACAAGTCGAGATAATGTGATGTTTATGTATTCTACGTTTGTGAAGCAGAAATAGCACAGCACTAAAAAGACTGTGATTTTTTTTTCATGTAACCAACTACAAAGGACTATTTTTTTTAATTTAAGCCAAGATATTGTGATTTTTTTTGTGTATTCTGCGCTTGCGAGATGATAGGTCACAGAACCTGCCGAACTGTGATTATTTTTTTTGTACTTTTCTCAAGCAACATACTGTAGCTAACATAACAAGGACAGTGCATTTTAGACTACCATGTGTACCTTACAAACTTTTTTGGACTCACCCCAATGTTGTGAGAGTTGAGGAGGAAGGTACAATAACTTCAAATTATTATTGTCATGTTCTATTCCATTTACTTAACATTTTTGTTTGTTGATTTTGATATTTTCATTGTTATGTTCTATTATTTGTGTGAGTCGACTCAAAATTAAAACTGATGTAGAGTGAAAATTTGATAACTTAGTTTTTTTTTTAGTTAAATTTAATTGATTTTTTTTTCAAAGATTTTGTTGTGTGGGGAGACGTCCCTGTTCAACAGGTTTCAAAAACATGCTTATGTAAAATTTTCAATTTTATTATTATGTGTATTTCTTTCTAGTGATTTTATATATTTTTTTCAGTAAATTTGATAATGTTGTTATGTCAGCTCATCACGTGATCTTTAAAAATTTTTTTTGCAATTTAACTTTAATTGAAATTTATTCGTTAACTTATTCCAAATTTTTTAATGCCCATTCTTCTCACTCATCTGAGTGAGTCTGCCCTCCAATGCAGGCATTGTAGGTCAGCCTCTTCTCGGACGGGGGGATATTCTATAATATTAAAAACTAGTAATTTCTTAATTCAACACTCTTAACATTTAAAAACTATTAATTCCTCACTTTACTATTCCAAATTACAAACCCTTTTTTAATTCCTTGAAACATGTAATTCCCTTTGGGCATTCGCGTTAAATTCCATTATTACAGCCTTAGGCAAAATCATTCAAGATGACTGTCTTTTTTAACTAAAAGGACTCGGCGCGGCGTCAGTACGATTTTAAATCAGTTCTGCACATCAACAACAACTTTAAACCATTCAACCATTAAGACACACCTTTTAATCACGTGATGAGGTAAAGTTTATATAACTCGTGACGTCCGGAAGTAGGACGGATTTCTGTATTTTCTCTTGCTATATCCATACCGACGGATCGGTCGGTGATCTCAATAAAATGTTCCCGTGAAAACTCGTGTCGACGACTGGTTCTTTCGGACAGACTACAATTCCAGTGTCTACAGAGATGACGGTGATGTGGGGTTGCGGCATTCTTCTTTTTAATGACCGACGGCCGTTCTCCCCATGTTATATATATATATATATATATATATATATATATATATATATATCAGGTGGCCATAATTAAACTGACAGTGCTCACAGTGTTCTGTAGCGCGATCTATTTGCGAGAATGACGCCACATTTTGTAGGAAGATTAAACAAGACGGGGGACGAAGGATTCCGCGAAAAAATAAATTAGTTCCAAAAGTCACCGCTAGGGGAATATTTGGCGCTGTGTAATAGAAAATAGAGTGTTAACAAATGCAAATTAATACGGAATAAAATTGCCTTTTATTATGCACATTTTCTGTCAGTTTAATTATGGCCACCCGGTATATACTGCGCTGTTCCAAGAATGGGTGTGAATCGAAACGGCCAGTACTCCGTAGTCCGATGTGATAACCATTCAGTCACAGATTTCTTGAAAAAAAGCTCTTATTAAGGGGGCATAACGTTTTTTCGTTACGTGACGATTCCTGCGAGTTTACTGTAAGCCGCGTAAAAGAACTTCGTTCCAATAAAAGTAATTTTCTCTCTTCATCCAAATAATAATTTGTTAATCTAACTTTCTCTAAATTTTTCCCAGTCTTTATTTCATGTTTAATTTTATTCAATTTTTCATCCTTATCCTGTGCCCGCGAGATATTTTCCTCCGACAACAAATCCTCAAACTTCTCATTCTGTAAAACATTCATGTCTTCCTCTGAATATTCGCCTTCACTTACATTATTTACATTTATTTTAACCTTATCTCTATTTGCCTGTTGGTTCAAAATTTCTGCAATCTCTCAAATCTGCTTTTCCCTTTGTAGAGCACTACCTCTAGGTAATTTATCTGCCGATATCTCAGTTATGTTATTATTTTCCTCCTTACTTAGTTTTATACAATTTATTTGTTCTTTTCCACTGGACAATTCGTTTACATTGCTAACCGTTTCATCAATGGCCATCTCAGTCCCCGGATCCCTACTTAAATAATCTGCTAGGACATTTTTATTTCCTTATTAGCATTTTATAGTGTAATGTTCATTTACTGTAAATGCTCATTTAAATGACTCTTGAGAGCTTTTTATTCCCGTTGGAACAAAAAAAAAACCCTTTAAAGTTCAAATATATATATCTTTAATTTATCAATAATCTTGTGAAAGTCTGTCTAAATTTTACTTTTATACTTCGAGCTGGACCGAAGGCTGCGACAAGAGTCTGGTAAAAACTTTTTTTATATGGAAACTGAACATGCATAAGTACATTTTGTCAATACAGTTTATAAAATATATAGTTAATATTAGTGGGCACTTCATACTTAAAGAATTATAATTTGTTTTATTATTATATTTATACAATTGATTTTGTTATTATTGAAAGTCTTGATTTTCAAATAAATTGTTATTAAGTAAGGTTTGATAGAAAACAAATTCCGCCAGGACTCTTCCGAGAAACAAGTGGGCGCACCGATTTTACTTGCTCTAGGGCGCTGAATATGTAGCTACGCCACTATTTAAAATGGATACAGGATCTGTAGTGAACGTAATGCTGAAAAGTAAAATTTTAAAATGGCCCAATAAGCCTATTGTTACGAAATGTAAACAAACTGTTCTGGACTAGTGATAATTTGGTTCCAATAATAGGAGAATGTAATTTACTCTGCAAAATTAAAAAAAAGAAGAAAATTTACATTTTTTAGTGACAGAGCTTGAATCTAGTCCCATTTTAAGCCTATAAGCCTGTAGTAAACTAGGACTAATAAAACGTTTGTATCAAATAAAAGAAAACATGTCTGAATTAGAAGAAACCCCAGAACAAGTGATAAAAGAATTTAGTGGTGTTTTTACAGGTGTAGGGAGATTTAACCGAACAGTTTTCTCTTCATGATAAAGTTAAGGAAGAGCTAAACAGAATGGAGGATACTGGCATTATTACCAAAGTTGAAGAACCTACTGAGTGGGTAAGCATAGGCGCAGCGTCGGGAGGGGGGACGTGCCCCCAACTTAACTTGAAATAAATTTAAACGCTAATATACGTTCAGTTGAAATCGGAAAATTATAGAAAACATTTAAGAAAGTTGGTTTTTTCCGCTTTTTCAAGCTGTGAAACTGAAGATTCCAATTATGTCTTTAGCCTTAAAATAGTTTTTAACAATGATATGGTCCATAACAAAAATTCGACGATACATTTTTTTCTCATTTTATTTATATTATATTTATTTTTCTAATTGTATAACTTCTGAATACTAAAACATCAATTCCATTGTTATACAATTTTAAAAAATCATATTATTTCGTATTTTAAGGATCGCCAGACAGTCAATGCGCGGAGGAGGGCCCTAACTGAATTCATTTCATGCCCCCCGCCCCTCAAAAGTTAGAAACATTCTACGCCTATGTGGGTAAGTAACATGGTGATTGTAAACACTCCTAAAAAGCTCCGAATTTGTCTTGATCCAAGGCCATTGAACAAAGGCATTCAAAAGCCACATTATCCAATCCCAACAGCGGACAGTTTAATGACTAAGCTTCAAGGCAGCAAAATCTTTACCATATTAGATGCTAAAAATGGGTTCTGGCAATCACCATTAGATAAAAATTCGTCATTGTTAATAACATTTGCTACCCCATGGGGTAGTTACCGATTTTGTGTTTAACCTTTTGGGCTTAATAATGCCTCAGAAGAATTTCAGAAAGCAATGGACGAAGTGTTTGAAAAAGAGTTGGAAGTGAACGCATATATTGATGATATAACATTAGGGTCTGTTTCAGTTGCAGAACACTGCCAGCTGTTACGTAGGATTCTCACCATTGCTAGAAGAGCTAACCTTAAATTTAATCTAGATAAAAACCCAACTTGCATTGTCTTGTGTGAACTATTTAGGACACATAATATCAGATACAGGTATTAAACCAGATCCGAAGAAGATGAAGGCTATTTATTATAATTAACTCACAAAACACAGTTTATATAAAAAGCGGACTGTACACGAATTTCACACACAAATATTTATTTTAAACATAGCACTGAGTTTAGCGAACTCTCTGGCCGCCATTACTCCACACACACTCTTTTTCCAGTTCGGCGTGGGGAACGCTAACAGCCACACCACACATAGGTTGCGGCGTACATGAATTTAGCCCGCATGAGTTGGGGCCTTAACATATCGCCGGCCTTGGAAAAATCCACAGGAATCTTCCAATTTACGTTTTTTCCTTTCAATACACATTATTAATCCAATTATGCATGTTAATCACAGGGCAATTGATTCAAATTATATGACATTAAATATACAATAATAGAAAATATCACACCTCTAGGGGTAAGACAGCAATTTTTGCAATTGGCCGTTTAAAAGTTCCTGTCTGAGTTTTAACATTAACTAAACGGACTCTCTGATCCTTACCAAGGAAAACATCAGTAATTTTACCCATTCTCCATGTGCAAAATGGTAGATGGTCTTCTTTGCCGTTTTTCTTTTTACAATTTGCCATGAACCTGCGAATATAGCTATAAATTCTAATTAACTTATAATTATTACTCAAATTTAACAGTTCATCAAAAAACAAAGAAATTTCAGAACTTAAATTTATACACCTAGAGTCACTAGAATTTAGATTTTCTGCCACTTCAGCAGTTTGGCCGTGCTTTAGTTCTTTATTGAACAGCTCCATGTCTATGGGCTTAAGTTCACGTTCAGCATTAGGATTACATTCAGTTGTCTCCGGCCATTCGGGGATAAATGGTGGCCCATGCCGCCACAAGGAATGTTCTTGTAACACAGCTGGTGAACACTCGCGAGATATTATATCTGCAGGATTTTCAGCAGGTGAAACATGTCTCCGTTGAGAGACCTCTGAAAGTTCCTTATCTGTTAATTTCCTCATTGGAGCAGAAGTTACAATATGACAACCAGAACAGTGACCACGTAAATTTCCATTATAATCACACCTACTGCTTCCATCTAGTGGGAAATCTTGTGAGCACCAAGCACATTCTGGATCAGCAGTAATACAATCACCACAAGTTTCTTTAGAAACACATGGAATACCACTTAAATTTCCAGGAGTTTTAGCTCTCTGAGCGTGAACAATTAGTTGGCCATCAGCATCCAGTTTGTATTTGAAAGCAAACTGACGGTCGTTGTCATCTCGGAAAACACACAATTTTTCTTCATCTTTGATTTTAACTTTGTCAACGCCAGTTGTACTAAATGTACAAGCAGTACAATTCTCTGGAGGAACATCATTGTCATCAGGAAATATCTGACATCCAACACAATCAGAAAATATGTCATCACACCTCAGAGTGCAAGTTGGGCAACTTTCACAATCACCATGCCTACTGTACGTTTTTTCAGTACCAGGTTGAATACAATTTTGAACGGAAGTACTACAATTGTAGTCATTTTCTTTCCAACCCTCTAGACATTTGCATTTTCCACAGTTGCAGATTCCATGATCTAGACCACTAGAAATCCTTCCCTCAAATCTATCACATGAACAGTATCACATTCACAAAACTGACCATGTGTCTTCTCTTCGGGATATTGACGCTTTAAGCACTCACAGTCACCACATCTGCAAACAGCTCTTCCAGAGCATGGCTTTTTATAATTTCCAAAATAGCATCCTAAGTCATCGGGTGCTTGATCCCTAGATTTTGTATCACATTCACATTCTCTACCATCTTTATCATCTTTCACTCTTTTATTACTTGATTCCTTATTTAAATTGTCCTTTTCTCTCACTAATCCGCAATGAACGGAAACCTGAGAACATGGACTAGAAATGCTTCCACTTATCAAGTAGCCAAAAACAGAATTTTGGAGAATTAAGTTTGTATTTGAAATATGTAATCTTCCCGGTCTCAATAATTCCAAACACACTTCTGATCCGAGAAGCACATGAATGCTACTTCGTTTATAAAATTCAGGATCAGCAAGATTTATCATTTCTGGTATTGGTATATTTGAAAGATCGATGTACTGATTTGGAATTAGATTCGTTACTTGCGACACAATAAAAAATTCCAACTCTCTATAGTAGTTCTGGGACTCATTAAATAAAATAGCAGTAGTGCGATAGGCTACATTCATTGAATTTCCAGTAATACCTGCCACAGATAAATATATTTTCTCCTTCTTTAAACCTAATTTCTCAGCTAACACATTAGATATTAAACTTATTTCGCTACCGCAGTCGAATAATGCCCGCGAAGTTGCAAACACATTACTGACTGGATTGCTAATGCTGACTAAAGCAGTAGTGAGCATTACTCTTTTTTCTTTCTTTTTTGTTATCGGGGTGAATGAATTTTGCACAGGCTGAAACTCTGTCACCCCATGACTCCGTTCCACATCTGAATTTAGCCGGGTCAGTTCAGAATCTTTCTCGCGATAATAGCCCGACAAATAATTATGCTCCTTTGAGCTACCACAAACTGAGGGAAAAGTATTATCTGGTTCGAATGACTTAGCCTCCGTGTTCAACATCTGCGTTTGGTTTGAAGGGGGGGGGGGGAAATGCTTTCTCCCTCGGAATGTGCAGTAGGGAATTGTGCTTCATGTTACATTCTAAGCAAGTATATTTTGAAGTGCAATTTCTTACTGTGTGACCATTTTTCGACAAGCAATTAAAACATAGCTTGCGTTTCTTCACGAACTCGATTCTGTCGTGAACACTCATTTTCAGAAAATCGACACATTTATACAAGTTATGAAAGGTGTCTGAATTGCAACAAATACACTTAAAACTGGAATTTTTCACATAAGAAACTAATGTTGTTACTCTTTGATTTTGTGGATACTTTTTTGGACACACAACACTATTAGATGTATTTGAAGACTGTAGGATACGAGCATAGTCCTTTAAGAATGAAATAAGCTCGGACAATGTTGGTAGTTCATCCTTTTTACAATTTTTTTCCCACCAAAGCCTTGTAGTTGAATCTAATTTTTGTATCAAAATGTACGCTAACACAGTTTCGGAGAATCCTTCAATCTTTTTCTCTAAGATTTCTAATGAAAGGATGCATTCAATTGTAGTATCTACTAATTTAAGTATGGAATATGAATTATCATTGGATAGCTGAGGGATCGTCATAAACCTTTTTAAATGAGCAAACACTTGATCTTTTTTACTGGAATATCTTTCTTCCAAAAGATCCCACGCAATTTTATAATTTGCATCACTTATTGAAATAGACTGAACGATTTTAGCTGCGTCACCATGCAAGGATAATTTTAGATAGGAAAGTTTCTGTGAACCAGATAAGCTGGAATTGTTATGAATACTTGCGCTAAACAAATCTCTAAAACTCAGCCAGTTTTGAATATTACCATTAAATGATGGTAAATTTAATTTCGGTAATCTCACATTTTCCAGATTGCTAACTTCCGACAAATTTGAAGTAGATTTATTTACAGATAATAAACTTAATTGATTCTTAACCAATATCCACAAATTATCAATACTGTCATTAACTAACTGTTGTTCTTCGATGAATTTTTCTAGTTCCTTTTTGTCACAATTTTCAAAAATTTTATCAAAAAGCTCTGAACTTTCAATTTCAAATTTATTACACTTTTTTCAAATAAATCAAGTTGCACTTTGGCATGCACACTTTTTCCACATCACTAGTGGTTTTTGTAATGTTCGCTTTCAAAACTCTTTTTTTGGTCAATAACACTTCCATTTTTAAATTGTATAAAATATCACTCACCTCTATTACTTTGAGGTATGCAGCAGTAAATCACACTGTAAACACACACAAATGATGTAGCTTACGGAGTTCCACATTAATTTTAAACACTTTAATCCTACTTCGTTTCACGAAATACAACGGTTTTTAGAACACTCACTAAATACAACGGTTTTTATAATCCATAGATCGGTGACACGCTCGGGGTCGAAAGGACCATATTTATTATAATTAACTCACAAAACACAGTTTATATAAAAAGCGGACTGTACACGAATTTCACACACAAATATTTATTTTAAACATAGCACTGAGCTTAGCGAACTCTCTGGCCGCCATTACTCCACACACACTCTTTTTCCAGTTCGGCGTGGGGAACGCTAACAGCCACACCACACATAGGTTGCGGCGTACATGAATTTAGCCCGCATGAGTTGGGGCTTTAACAAAGGCAATTCATGAGTTTGCAGTACCAAAATGTAGAGAAGACTTACAATATTTCTGGGTATAACATACTTGGCAAAATTTACACCACAACTGTCAAATTTGACTCATTCATTGCGACAATTATTGAAAAAAGACATTGAATGGCCATGGGATGAAAATATTCAGAGACTTTCAGATAATAATGCAAACAATCATGCAATCCCCATGTTTACAATACTTTGATGAGACTAAAGCTGTAACTGTGACTGTAGATGCTAGTAAAGATGGGTTAGGAGCAGTTCTACTTCAAGATTGTAAACCTGTTGCTTATGGATCAGCATCACTCACTGAAGCCCAACAAAACTATGCTCAAATTGAAAAAGAGCTATTAGCTATAGTTTATGGCTTGAAACATTTCAACTACTATACATATGGAAGAAATGTAAGAGTGCAAACTGATCACAAACCAATACTTGGCCTTAGCAAGAAACCGTATGATATAATTTCTCCTCGTCTTCAATGCATGTTACTTCGGATAAACAGGTATAATGTGAGATTGGAATATGTACCAGGAAAGGAATTACTCATAGCCGATGCACTGTCCAGAGCAGTCTATATTTGACTATTTTGATGATGAGTTATATCAAGAATCTACAGTGAAAATAAACTTGTTAACGCAAGTTTCTTCAGCAAGATGGGAAGAAATTGCAGAGCTCACAAGAAATAATTCTGAACTGCAAGATTTGATATTTCACATAAAAAATGGATGGCCTGACAAAAAGAAGACAAGATTAGATGCACAAGCATACTGGCATTGTAAAGATGAACTGTATGTAACAAAAGGAGTAATATGTCGAGGACAACGACTTGTAGTGCCAACAGCCTTTAGGCATGAAATTTTGAACAATTATATGTGTCACATAAAGGTGTTGTGTGTAGTAAAATCAAGGCTAGAGAAAACTTTCATTGGCGTAATATAAACCATGAAGTTGAAACATACATATTAAAGTGTAAGATCTGCCAGAAATATCACCGATCAAACCAAAAAGAAACTATTTGTGAACAAGACCTTGCAGAGGGACCATGGCAGAAAATAGCTTGCGATTTTATCTATTTGAAAGGAAAACAGAATCTCCTGATGATGGACTATTTTTCTAAATATGTTGAATTAAAGCCAGTAAACAGAACAACAGCACAAGCTGTAGTAGACGTCTTGAAGTCCATTTTTGCTACACATGGTCTACCTGAAGAGCTAGTAAGTGATGGAGGACCACCATTTGATTCTAATTTGATGAGAGTTTCTCAAAGATTGTGACATCAAGCATCCAGTACACAAAATGGGACCCGTTGTGGCTACATAATGGTCATCCAGGTATGGATTCTCATCCGTGGGGTTAGACCGCAGACAATGGACGCTCCGCGGACGCATCAAAACAAGTCCCTGGCTCCCGAACGGCCGGCGCACAGAGACAGCAGGGCAGAAGACGTGAACGGCGCAGATCGGCAGGCTGAAAAGCCATTTAAGATGGTAGAAGGGGCCAATTAGGTTGGTCTAAAAATAAATTTGGAATAGCAGAAAATCGGAACAATGCCAAAAATGGATGCTCTGTGGGCCATCAAAAGAAAGGCCCAACGACACACAATTAGTGGGGGTGGAGCGAAAACGCGAAATCTAGGAGAAAAACAAAGCAGACAAAATTAACTAAACGGTATCGATCCGTTGACTGTCTAGGAACCAACTTGGTCTAAAGAGGAAGCTGGTCCATTTTGGAGGCGACAGCGTAAACCCCGGGTCCGTCTCTCGCATACTCACAAATTGTTCATCGAGGCGAGTTGTGGCCCGCCCCTGCGTAAGTTCGCCAGTGAAATGGTGTGCTCAAAACTCTTTTGGACTATCACCTTGTCCCCCAGAAAAAAATAGGTCATTAAACCTGAGAAAAAAAATTAAGGGGATGACTAATAAAATTGACATCAAGCCTCATAATACATCACCACACTTTCCTAGGGCAAATGGACAAATAAACTATTAAAAAATCTCTTACTAAAGATGCAGAGGATGGTAAAGACCTATATGCAGTTCCGCCAGACTACAGAATTCAATCTGCAAAAGATATGCCATCACCTGCTGAATTAATAATGGGCAGACGTTTGAGATCTTTTCTACCCTCTCATCCAGATCAAACTTTAATATAAAAGATGCTCGCATTGCTCTGAAAGAGAGGCAGGTCAAGCAAATGAAATACGCTCATAAGCATGCAGCACGACTACAAGAACATCCAAACAAGACAAATGTTTGGTTTAAGCACCAAAATGAATGAGTCTTGGAAACAAGGTTTCATAGTTCAAGTAGGACCACAACCTCGGTCATACATTATAAAAGGAAAAGATGGAGGTATCTACAGACGAAATAGGTACCATATTCGTCCCGATAATAGTTCGAATGTGGATAACAGTTTAGCCTGGAATCGAACTGTAGATCTTTGCGAAAGCTGCATCAGTGACGCTTCAAAGATTCGACAAGTTCCAGTTAGTAGTTCTAATGATCAACATTGCCTCGTAGTTACACGGTAAATAAACATCGGCTTTTTTTCGGTGAAATTCGCTAAAAGTTATTTTAATTGAAATAAAACCATGGTGACCCCCCAGAAAACACTTCGCGACTTACAGGTTAGGAACCACTGCACTAAACTGTACGATCCTTCTATAACTGTTATTTCAATTTTTAACATAGGATTACGTTCCTCCATGACGGTCCGTGGTAAAGCAAAATTTCAGACGTCATCGCGAGTTATAAATCAAGAGTGGCAGAGTAGAGTTCAAAGATACAAATACACCTTTTCCGAAAGGTTTCCACAATTTTGGCCACCACTGTATATACATACATAAACATATACATATATACACACACACACACACACATATTATCTTCATATATACAGTCGGACCTATATTTAACGAACCTCTATTTTGCGAACTTTTCCTTGGAACCAAGAACATTTTGCAAATTCCTTCGTAAAGCAACCTCCAAATAGCGAAGTACACTCTCTATATAACGAACTTTTTCTTGTGATCCAATATTTTTTTCTCCCTATTTCTCAAAATATTTCTGAACATTTCAAACTTATTCTTTTAATATATTTTATGGTGATAAATGATCTTGAACTGGTTTTACCAGTCGCCTAAATCTGCATTCAGACTACGCTGACGTGACGTCTTGACACGCGCTAACCGCAACGTCAGCTGACATGGGAAAATGTCAGCGTCAGGCGGTGTGTGCACACTACGCTGACGTGTCGTGTCGTGACGTATTCACGTCCGTTGTTGTTTGGTTCCCACAAGGGGCATATCGTTGCGGGTGGACCCTATAAATAGTGGCCGATCGATTTATTGTCGCTGATGAGGCTTTCACATTAAAAACATACTTGATGCATCTTTATAGCAAGAATTCAATAAATAGCGATGAAGAAAAAATTTATAATTTTGAGTTATTAAAGAATGTAAATAAGTACCCTGTAGGGCAATTTTTTTCTGCCTAGTATTCAAATAATTCAAATACTAAGTAGGTAATTTTTGGTCGAAGACCGTCGACTGTCTATAATATTTAATTGAAAGTAACTATCAATCAAAAAATATATATAAATTTTTAAATACACATAAACTAAGCTCATATAAATTAAAAGTTTAAAAATAAGACGGGACGAACACCTGTTTATATTGTATTGTTGCACACTCCATTTGTTTACATTTGACAACATCAGTAGCCAACTGTTGCCGCTAATTCATAAAATAAAACAAATTTTTTGCTATGAAAAATTTAAATAAAATACTATATTTATAAATGTAAATAATATAAGCACATATAAATTATTTTTGCTATCTAAAAGATGAAAATCGAAAACAAACCGAGGGGACGAACACCTGTTTATATTGTTAAATCACCCTTTCCTCTTTGTTTACATTTTACAAGATCAGTAACCAACTTTACCGCCAGTTATTAAAGAAACCAAATTTTATGCTATGACAATGTTAAGAAAACGCTGATTTTATAAACGTGTTTTTAAAATGTTTGAAATATTGGTTAAATCAATCAAACGGCCTAAGTTTGCTATAAATTAGTAAATAAATGCAAATATTGCCAGCTATTTCCAGGATTCTTGCAATCTCTTCCCATACTTCATTGCATGCATATTTATTTCTGTAATCTTTGTTGAAATGGTCAAATAAAATTGGGTATTTCTTCACATGCTCGATGAGATCTTCTTCCGTATTCATAGCTGACGGCCTGCTGACGAGATCTGGGAATTTATATTTGGAGCTGACGCGTCAGTTCCCACGTCACGACAGCGTAGTATGCACACTCCTTTTTTAAAATAGTGGTTTAATTTTTTTCGTAACACGTCAGCTGACGTGTCTGCGAGTGCACCTTAACTCACCGAAAGCAGTAAAATCGCCGTCATTCTTTGCATTTCATCCAGGAAGTACAACCTTTATTTATAGTGCGAAAAATTATCACTGCGCTTGAGAACAATCAATCCATGCCAAAGATCAACTTACGGGAAAGCATATCAGAAATTTTCAAAGCATGGGATTATGATGTCATAGATCTTACCTACTATTCGCAACAGCTTTGCCAAACTTAGATTCTTCGTCCGCAATGAGAATTCGGCGTTCGGAGGACGGAGACGATATTCTCTTTGAGGAACTTAAAAAAAATGTGGATACAGCTAAAGGAAAAAGAAGAAATTAAAGATGATGTCCTGATTGATGATTTTCTTTCATTGGATTCTGAAGCTGAAACCTCGGAAACACTAACTGAATTGGATATTTTGGGCAGTGTGAAAAACAAAAACAATACAGCAATGGATTGCGATGATGACGAAAATGATGAAGATGGAAATGATCATGATGCAGAAATCAACAAACCTTCCTATGATGAAATGCTAAAATCATTTCAAACAATCCGACATGGATTACAATTTGAAGAAAATACGCCTGAAGGAGTTTTTAGTGCATTGCAAAGACGCGAGACGTATTATGAGAGAAAACACTTTTCAAACTAAAAACTCAAACAAAATTAACAAACTTTTTCAGTAATTAAATTTAAGAACGCATGTGGTATTATATGCTTAAAATTACTTGGTATAATAAATGCGATAATACCATTAAAATTCATTAATTTTAATATACAATCATTTTTTTAAATTGAAAATACAGTGTATTCCCGGACAATGCTTTGTTTCATTCTTGTTTTCCTTACATATTTTTTTGATGGGTAACATATATAAACAAATAGATATTAATTTACAAAATAAAGAAATGATTAATTACTTTTTAAATGACATTTAGTGTTTATGAATTTAAAGTCCGCTTTGTGTAGTTTAAAGTATATTAAAAGTTGAATCTCTATTTAACGAATTTTCCATATAACGAACTTTTTTCGGGATTTAGTGACTTCGTTAAATAGAGGTCCGGCTGTATATATATATATATGTATATACACAAATACAATTAAGTAACGGGACTGTGCATGCCTTAGCCGTTTGGTCAGGTGTGGGGGAGTGGTAAGCAACGATAAGTAATCCTACGTTAATAACGCGCGGTAGTTTCGTTAGAAGAGACTACCTGAATTCTTTTTTAAAGTGAAACTTCTTTATCGGCGGTGAGGAGAAAATTTAGTCATTCATGTTACGATTTTGCGTTACGGAAACGCGTTGCTGCACTTTCGGCCAAGAAATGCGCCAAGCGGCGAGATAAACTGTAAAAAAACAAAGCGACGCAAAGAGAAGCGACTATGCCTGCGTATCTCGGGGAAGCGAGAAGTAGCCAATCTTGTAGTAGCGCAATATACACCAACCCTCTCTCCCCCGCAAGAGGAATTTTACTGATAAGAAATCTGGGTGCATTTTGAGCACTAAAGGTAAGTTTTCGTTGAATAACTGGGGAGTCGAGGGACAGAGATAGGCGCTGGCGCTTTTACGTTAGTTGGTGAATAAATGATTTCGTGTTGATATTGTAGTATTCTTATTACGTTGGCTCATCTAGGAGACAACAAACTCAATGGAATTTCCAAATGAAATAGTTTGTGAAGTTGATGTTCATCACCGCCATTGCTCTCAGACCATTACTACTATTCAGAATACAAATTCTAAACGTCAAAATACAGCATCAGAGCGTATGCGAGAGTCTAGAGCCTCGAAAAAGAATAACATTCAGGCAGCGAGTGATGTTTTCTTAAATTCCTCAAAAAACGCCCAAAAACAGCAGCAGAGCGTATGCGAGAGTCCAGAGCCCGGAAAAACAATTAAATTCAGGCAACGAGCGATCTTTCCTCAATTATTCATCATAAAAATGATATTAATGAAGCTAGTGATAACATTGAAAATGTGTCTGAATTTTCCGAATCCAGAAATTTAATGGAATATGAAAACGAAAGTCGTTGAAGTTGATGCTCATCTCTCTCAAACCAATACTTCTGCCAATATATAAACGTTAACCGTCAAAACACAATAACAGAGCGTATCCAAGAATACAGATGTCAAAATCAAATTTTGTTGAATCAAGACCAATTCAAGAATTACAAACGAAGATGCTTATACAGTTACTTTACACGGATTTCAACGTCGTCGTCTCGCTCACGATGAATTTAAAAAAAAAATTGTCGAAAATCCATTTGGTTATGCTGTGTCAGTTTGTGAAAGACTGGTTTAACAAGATTACAATCTGCATCTGTTGATTATGACGATATTTTAAAAATAATAGTTCCACATCTCAATAGAAACAAACATTGCTGTATGGTAACACGTGCAGACATCTTTGAACAAGAAAAATATCCTACGGTGGCTACTTATAATTGATGTCAATTTCAAAAAAAACCTGAGCATTTACCACCAAATGACTTAAGAGTCGGAAAGGTTGATTTCTCCTCGAATCCTATTTATGCAAATTAGAATGTCATTTTAACGGTCAAGTAATTAATATTTTAGTATATGTTAATTCAATGGTAGTAGTCTTCCTAGAAATCTGGCTGATGATCACTGTATCAATGTGCATATTAAACGCAAAAAAAATCCATAAGTCAGTTATTTGCACGGTATTATCAACAGAGGTACTATAAAAACTTGGCTACAGTTTTTAATAAATTCACAACTATATACTTTGTATGACAAAAATTGATGAGGTCCTTTTTTGAAGACAATAACTTTGACACTATACTTTAAAGATGAAATAAATGAACCTATACCAATTGAAGAAAGTCTATTATCTCAGCAGCAAACATTGATGTGGAATGAAGAAAAGTATTTACGATTAGCTCCAGGAGAAAAAAAAATCTTCCACATAGTTTACTTTTTTGGATGAACATGCGGAGGAATTGTCTTTTCCCTCAATTTATTTAGGTCAATTTCGTAAATTTCGAGATGGAATACATGTGACACCATATACGATTGCGAAAAGCAATGATATATAACCTGAAGAAGTTTCACTTCTTACGCGTGTACACCGATACACACACCTTTTTTTTTTTGTAATAATTTTGCTTGGCCAGATTTCCCCCCCCCCCATTTTGATAAATATAATTATCAAAATTCATTAAACCTAAAATTAAGGACAAATTAAGAACCCAAAGAATAAAGATGCGAGATAATCCAAAAGTGTGCCTCTTTAAAGATTTGCTTTTGTAATATTACTCAGGCCAGTGAATTAAAAATTTTTAAAATTTCCCTAAACTCTGTTAGCTGGTCCTAAAACATAGAAAATTTAATCCCTTTCAAAACCAATCACTAGCACTAATTGAATTTTCTTCTACTTTGAAGCAGGGTCATGATCTTATCTTTTCATAAATATAAAAAACTAATGCATTGGTGACACCTGGTTTTTCACGAATGCAAGCTAGACAGATCACAAGTTAAATCAGGAAAAATCTCAGATCCTGCAGTTGATTCCTAAAAACAGTATGGGATCTTCGGTAACTAATTAAATGTGTTTGAATGTTTCAATAAAACTGTTTTCAAAAAAATGGCTTATAACATTAAGGATGGACTAGAAAAATTGAATAGCTTTAAATGAAATTCCATAACAAGGTTTTAGAACACTATTAATATTCTGTGATAGCAATATTATGGAACCCTTGTAGTAATATAAGGCCAAATAGTAATGTTAAATCTTAATAATTTGGTCCAATTATTCATAAATCTGACAATAAGTATTTTATTACAGAAATACCGGATTTTTATCACACAATTCCAATGAATTTTTTCTGTTTGCTGCAATATCTTGTAAGTGCAAAATAAATTTCTTATTAAATGATCAATTTTTAAATATTAAATTGCAAGCTCACACATACATGTATGCATCAATATAATACAAATTATGGAGAAAATTAGGGCCCGAGTTAGCTTAGTGGTAGCTCGTTGGCTTTCAGCACTGAGGATAATCAGTTCAAATCCCGGCAAGAGCCATTAAAATACCTCTTTGTCTAGGCCGACTATGGGTACATTAAATCTGTAGACCAGAAAGTCCCTCTATGAGGTCAGAGAGGATGGGAAAGGGTATGATCCCGCAGATGTCATTCCTGGGGTGCTGCATCAAAATTGAGGGTGGCACTGGCTAAATCGGACTCCTACTTTAGTGGTGCCATTATAAACCGAAGCCTGCAAACCCTCAGTCTATATGGACCCTGGTCTGGATACTTCCGGTTCTGGGGGCATTAGGAAGAGCAACATAGTGAAAATTGAAAAAAAATAGGCAGGATTGCCAATATCTAAAAAAATACTTGAAAATGAACTGTAAAAAAAAAAAAAAAAAAAAATGAATGTACTTCATTTTCTCTAACACTTATTGAATTACACAATTTTATGTGTACATATATACATCAAATATAAAAACCAATTGTAACTTTTATTACACTTCATTTAACAGTACAAATGTCTAATATGTGAAAAGCTATTTCTTTACAAACAGCTTTACCCTACATTAAGTACTTTATATATTTTAACTTTATAAAGACTATATTTTCTTTAAATAGCTGAATAAAACGAAAGTGCTCTCTGCGACCCCATTAATAATTACACAATTTAATGGCTCAAAACTATTTTAAATCGCTACTTAAATTGAAAGGGTAAATTGCAAATAGAAATGACTGCTCCTTAATCCCCACACATATATCTATCAAGAAAAGTTTCTTCCTTTAATGTGAAAATATACTCAGTGGAAAATAAAGACTCAACTCCAAGTATCCAACTTAAGTCAATCTCAATTATTTCTAAACTAAAACATACAGAGCACATATCAATTTTTACTGACCAATGTCCCTAAGAACACTTATCTCTGCCTTTTTCAATAAATGTGTTCTTTAGTGTATTTAAATAATTAAAAATTGGGTCAAACCCAATAAAATGCATTATATAAGAAAAACACATAAAATACAATTACACAATAGTGTTACAAATGTGTTTTAGTCACAAAAAATACTTTTATTCTTTTACACTAAATTTCAAGTCGATCACTGATTCATTTAAAAGATTCCTTAAATTAAATTATATATAATAAAACAGCTAAAATCTTTTTGGAAAAACTTGGCACAAATATTTTGTGAATCCATAAGATTTTTCAGCTCATTTGAATTATTGCAAATGGTTATGCTATTTAATACAAGTGAATGTCATGAATTTAAAGAAACATATGAATTCCACTTTTTCCTCAAACTTTGTATTTATATGCAATTGCTACCACACATGTAAAAGTCAATAAATTAGATCTTTTCACATTTACAAATTCCCAACGTCCCTACAGTGCCCATTACTCATCGTTTGTGTCTCGCTTTTGTGTTCGTTTACGTTCCTTCTCCCTTCTCTCATCTTGCTTCTGTTTCTGCTTTCTCGATTTACTTTGTCCTGGGCTTTTTTCTTTTTCAGCTTCAGACTTCAGCTTGTCTCGTCTTTCTTTTCAGCTTGGGACAATGGCTTCTACATTCTGATTCTGAGCTGAAACTAAGTTAAAGACTAAATGTCCTTTTGCTTTGGAAAAACGAATGAACACCCACAAAACTGATAGTTAACACAGATTAATCCAATGACATAAAGAGTGAATTAGTCTAGAAGAACATCACAGAATAGAACACGAACAAAGCACCATTTAAATTAGAACAAAGTGTAAATTTCCACATAAAACTAAAAAAGAAATAACAAAATGCAAAGGCTAAAATATGAAATTTCTGTGAAAACAAACAAGCAAAAGGAAAATTTTCTCTAAGAACAATTGAAAGAATGAATATTTAAAATGCTGTGTTTGCCACAATACTTCAAAGAAAATTTGTGTCTAATGTTTTAGAATAAAGAGAAATACTTTAAGGTGTTTTGGAACTAAATGAGAAGAGCTGATATGCTATTTTTTATTTGAAATATAATTTACTTAGTATCCAATATGATCTCCTAAAGATTCACTGTCAGCAGCATTCTTTTTGCATTAATATGAGCAAAATTTATACATAACATCATGATTATAGTATTTTTCCAGAACTTTCTAAGAAACAAAGCCTTGCTACAAAGACTCATGTAAAAAGGACTCTGGCTCCTGGCATTCCAGTTGGCAGAAAAGATATCCCATAGGATTCCAATCAATAGTTAACTAATTTACCTTTGTCACAGATATAATTGATATAGTGCTTGAGACCACAACAAAGGTATTGAGTGGTCAAAAAGTTTATTTATTTTTTTTATTTTGGGTTGTGAGATGGCTCTATAGTGCTTTTTGCCTTTAACATCATTCAAAACAATTTTATTAGATTGTGTTTTGACAGCTGTCATATCAGATTACATATAATATTTTTTTAAAAAATCAAAATCAGTGAATTTAATGCAGCTAATTTCCTATTGAAGATGGAAGAATATAAGCAACAACATTTTCAGTAAATTATACTTTATTATTTCAAGAAGGGTAAACACACAACCTAAAATATAAATAAAGGTTTGTGCATCATATGGGGAAAGTGCTGAGACTGATAGAACAATGGTCAATGTCAATGTTTCATGCTGGAGATTGCTTGCTGTACAATGCTCAAATGTCGGGCAGACTAGTTGAAGTGTAAAGCGATCAAATCGAGACATTAATTAGAACTATCAGCGTTATAACACATGGGAGATAGTCAACATACTGAAAACACCCAAATCAAGCATTATGAATAATTTGCACTAGTTAAAATTATGTTAAATGTTTCTGAGAATGGTTCTAATAATGTTGACAGTGTAAGATGCTATTAGATTAATTAATAATATTTAATCCTGTTTTTTCTTAATACCAATTTAATGTCAATTTTATTCTTTTCAAACCCTGAAAGATTGAATCATTTAATAAAACTATCAACTGAAAACGCAGTTCAAAATCCCTATGAAAAGAAGAGGAAACAAAACAGAAAAGAAGAAAAAAGGAGGTCATTTATTCCCTGAACTAGCAAACAACCGTTACTATAAACATAGTGAGAAGTTTAAAGTCAATAAAGTAATAAACAAAACGTTAGTTATCATTTCGAATACTTGAATCTGGCGTAAACTAAAATTATTTTGATCATGGTTTTTTTTCCCTCTCTCTCTCCCCTCTGTCATCTCCATTTCAATGAAAGTTTTGAATTCAAAATTTCTCAGGAGTATTTGAAGTAAGTATTTGAAGAGGAGTGCACATAAAATAAATATATATTATTTTGTGAGTTAAATTCATAATTTAATCCCCAAAAATCTGTTATAATTTACTTAAATCATAATATAATATACACTAGTGGCCAAAACAATGGAAACCTCTTAGAAGATATGTATTTTTAAGGTTTAACTTTGTATAGCTTCATTATTTTAAAACAAAATCAAAAGATGTTATGCATCACTGGAAAGATTTTTTTTAGGATCTAATAGTTTACCACAATATATTATCTTTATTACATAAAAAGTTATAGCGAAATAAAGGCAGGAAGACAAACAAAACTAAAACTGTCTTCCATAAAGAGAGGGGATGGGATTTCTTAAACTCAAAATTAACCAAAAGGAGTGATTACTCTGAAAGTCAATCAAGCACTGAGATGCCACAAAAGGGATCCAATAAGGAGTTCGCATGTGTAAGCTCACATCATTTGTTATCAGGATTGATAATTAAACATATTATTAAGTTCTTTGATATGCACTAAGTTAGTTGCTATTTTTTATGCTTTATTTACTGTAATTTAATTTGTAAGTAAGCTGTGTACTTGTTTAGGATGACAAGCAAAGTGAAAGGAGTTAACACTAGACACTTAGAAAGAGGTGCCAAAAAAGGGGGGAGGGGTAACAAAAAAATGCATTGTTCTGAATTTCATCTAACACGTCTTTCAAATTCTAACAAAACACAGCCCTTTATCTAAAACGTAATCTAGTAATAGCGTATTTGGTAAATTATGTTCTCCCTAAGGCACATACAAGGTGCGTTCCATAAGTAATGTGACCAATTTTTTTCCAGACGCTACTATACACCGCAGCGCCTTCTAACCTGCTGGGCTAGGTGGAGGGGGGTGTTAGCTTCATAACGCACCCATTCTCAGTCGGCTCCGAGATGCCGGAAAGTCAGGACGAGCGTTCTGTGAAGCCCGTTTTGAGCTTGATGTAACACGGCGCAATGGATCGTTCTATAGAGCAACGTTACGCTATCAAATTTAGCGTTAAACTTGGGAAGTCGGCCACCGAAACATTTCTATTAATTCAGCAGTCTTTTGGGATTGATAGCTTGTCCAAATCACAAGTTCACCGATGGCACAAGTCGTTCAAGGAGGGCCGAGAGGATGTCGCCGACGAACCCCGCAGTGGACGTCTATCAATCTCCCGAATCGACGAAAATGTGACGCGTGTGCATGATTGTTTGACTGACGATTGAGCCTTCAATGGATAGCAGAAACTCTACAGATGCCGAAAACAACTGTTTATCCCAATCTAACTGAAGATTTGAACATGAAAAAGGTGTGCGCCAAACTGGTCCCAAAAGTGTTGATCGACGAACAAAAGGTCATGCGAGTGCTCTGGTGCCAAGAACTCTTGGAAATATGTGAAAAGGATCCTAATTTTTTAAACTCAGTTATCACCGGTGATGAGTCGGATTTTTGAATACGACCCGGAAACAAAAAGGCAGAGTTCAGAGTGGCACACCCCGTCGTCGCCCCGGCCCAAGAAGGCACGCATGAGCAAGTCCAGGATCAAAACCATGCTCATTGTCTTCTTTGATGTCAGAGGCATTGTCCACCACGAATTTGTACCTACTGGAACCACTGTGAACGTAGCTTTTTACTTGGAAGTACTCAAAAGGCTGAAAAGGAGGGTCGCAAGTTGCCGAAGTGACATCAAGGACGAGTGGAAACTTCCTCACGATAACGCACCAAGCCACAGCGCCTTCGTTGTCAACGATTTCCTGGCCAGGACCCATACCCCACTGGTTCCCCATCTGCCCTACAGTCCTGACCTGACCCCCCCCCCAGACTTTTTTTTTTGTTTCCACGCTTAAAACGAGCCCTGAAAGGGAAACATTGGATCACAATTGAAAACACCCAGACTCATGTTACATCGGCTCTAAAGGACCTCCCGGAGAAGGCCTTCCAGGCCCGGAAACACCGACTCCATACATGAATCGATGCAGGAGCGTGCTATTTTGAAGATTTTTAACTTATTGTACGAATATGCCCAATAAATGATTTTTTATGAATTTAGTCGCATTACTTATGGAACGCACCCTGTTGATGATAACGATTTTAATAGGGTCTCGATATAGATGATCGAAAAATCCAATCAAGCAGTTATATTTGCGCAGTGGTGCTGAGTACGGTAATGGCTCAGAAATTACAGCTTGAGTTTCAACATTAAAAAAATAAAATAAAGTTGAGCCAAACCAAATTTAAGATAAAAATTAAAGTCATTTATTTAACTTTAAAGAATTAAAAACTTTAAAAAGAAATACATTAACCGGCTACATTTCCGGTAAAAAGATTACAAATAACAAAAAATACGATACAAGACTATAACATGCCAAGTATCGCAAAATAAATTAATGCAACGGTGATACACCACCGCCGAACTACAGTTTCATTCGTTATATATAGTCCTTAAACAAGGTTAACAAGCTGCAGTTACCCTTTAAGCAGCCAATCAATAAACAACGAAAATTTTGAATATTGACAGAAAAATTTGCATTTAGCGAATCAAAATACAACGAGTTAGGGCCTGTCCACATAGGAGTCCGATTTTCGAACATGGCGTTGTTTACAAATAAAAGTTCGAAGCTTTCGTACGGCGTACCTCGCGGTAAAGCTAACATACGAGGATATATAAATAAATTAAAAGGAAATAATAGGTGTTTTATATTTTTAGGTGCTCTTTTATTTGTTTATAGTTGCCGGGATATGATTAAAGTTCGGGATAGCGACCTTTATAAGTAAAATTATGCCGATAAATGGCGCTTACTTCTAACAAGGTCCCCCCATCGCGGCAACTCTACGCAAATATCATCTAAACATTTTTTAAACTATGCTTTATAGCTAAACTAATGCTAAAAGAAAAATCTTTTAAACTCTCATTACATGATATTCAAAAAAACATTTAACATATAAAAGCATGACACTGTATATACTTAGGCACTTTAGCAATGTACACTGCTGGCCACCAAATTTGCAACACCAAGAAAGACAAGAGATATCACAACAAAATTTATTTTGTAGATAACATGTTGACCAAGTATCAAATGATTAAATTTTTAGACTTCTGTGAAGTGTGGTTCCTGCCAAAATCAGTAGCCAGAGTAGCCGCCATTGTTGAAGATCACCGCTGCCACACGCCTCGGCATTGATTCAAAGAGACTTTGGATGCGTTCTTGGGGTACAGCAGACCAAGCAGCTTCCACACGTTGCCAAAGTTGATCTGCTGTGGCAGCTGGGGATGGAATCTGGGTCAATCGTAGAGCAACCATGGACCACATGTTTTCTTTCGGCGAAAGATCCGGAGAGCGAGGCGGCCAGGGAAGCAATTCAATCTGGCGATTGACGAAGTACCTTTGGACAATGCATGCCACGTGTGGTCGCGCATTATCCTGTTGAAATATGGCTGTGGGCAAGCCCTGAAGGTAAGGAAGGACAACTGGCTCCAACACCTCGGAGATGTAGCGCTGGCTGTTTAAAGTACCGGCAATGCGTACTAGAGGTGTGCGAGAGTGATATCCAATACCGCCCCATACCATAATACCCGGTGCAGGACCAGTGTGGCGGTGCATAACGCAGCTGTTCAGCATCCTCTCTTCACGGTGTCTCCAGACTCGAATGCGACCATCGTGGTGTTGCAGACAGAAGCGTGACTCGTCAGTAAAGACAATTTCATTCCATTCTGCCGTCCACATCCTTCTGTCATCGCACCATTGGCGGCGGAGACGTCTGTGGTTTTGCGTCAAGGGTAGACAAAGCAATGAACGTCTTGCGGACAGACCACTCTGCTGTAAACGGCGTCGAATGGTACGCGCAGACACTGGATGATGCGTTACAGACTGCATGTGCTGTGCTATGGTTCGTGATGTGACTGAGCGATCCGTCACTGCCATGTGCACAATTTGCCTGTCATCACGTGAAGTGGTGCGCTGAAGTGGATGCGATCGAACACGCCGGTCCGTCGTACCCTCCTGCATCCAACGATCACATATCCGCATTACAGTTGTTTGGTTTCGTCCAACACGACTACCGATTTCCCTGAAAGATAATCCGCAATCTCGGTAGGCCACTATCCTTCCTCTGTCGAACTCGGATACTTGATCAAAAGATGATCGCTGTTTTCGACGAGGCATAATTGATCCTTTTTTTATTTTGGAAAAAAACCACAAGAAAAACACAATTGCCGAACTTGAAATCGTCGAAATCTCCAAGCCTTAAATAGCGGTTTGAAGTGGCGCCACAGGCGCGCGTGATGTGCGTCTGCGCTGAAATTCTAATCATTTGCATATCTCACCTCCGCTAATGCATGTTGTAAATTTCATGTTATTTGCATGTTTCCTTCAGGGTGTTGCATTTACAGTGGCCAGCAGTGTATATATAAAAAAACATGTGATTTCACACATTATAAGCACATAAGCGAAGATACATTTAAACATTTTATTAAATAGTATAACATTGCATTTTTTCAACGATAATTTTTAATACAATAAAAAAATACTGTGTATAATTACTAATATACGTGATACATTGAAAAAAATCACACATTCTAAAAACTTGAACGTGTATAAAAGTCCTTTATAAGTATAATAAACAATTCTATTCTAAATTGGTACTTATATCGTCATTCTTCCACAAATACATGTTCATTAAATCTTTTCAAATTAATTCTTCGTTTGTGGTTTAGTAAAAATATCGGCCATATTTTCTTTAGTGGGTATATACTGAATTTTAAAAAATTTCTTATATATGAAATCGCGCACAAAAATCAATTTCACATCGATGTGTTTAGTGCGATGATTTTCATGTGGATTTTTGACAAATTCTATACTTGCTTGGTTATCCGCTAACAAAATTGGACTAGTGTCTGTATCTTTAAAAAATTTTAGTTTCTGACACTCCAATACGATTCTTTGTAACCAAATCAACTCCTTTGCCGTTTCTGTTAGGGCGACGAATTCACTTTCCATGTTACTTAAACAAACAGATTTTTGTTTAAAACTTCGCCATACTATAGGGGATTTGTCAGCAAATATTATTAATCCACCCATTGAAACGCGATCATCGCGATTATTAGCGAAATCGGCATCAGAATATGCATTTAAGTTTAATGAACTTGTATTTGTCAAATTTATTTTCAAATTCTTTGTACATTTTAAATAACCCAAAATTTTTAACAACCCTTCCCAGTGTGCAATTCCTGGATTTTCTTGGAATTGGGAAAAAATATTAAGCGCATAGCAAATATCTGGACGGGTTCTATTAGCGATGAACGCTAAACTTCCTAATAAATTCCTATAAGGAATTTTCGACATTTCTATCGCTTCGTCATCAGTTTTAGGACATTGCTCTTTCGAATAAATTTTTCCCACTAGTATGGATAATGAGGCAATAGGATAATTGTATTCCTCGTAGTCTAAACAAATTTTTGATATATAATCACTTTGGTGAATAAATAGTTCCCCGTTTTTGTCCTCAAAGTTCACCCCTAAGAGTTTTGTAGTTTTTCCCAAAACTTTATTCTCAAATTTCTGGCTAATTAAATTTATTGCTTTTTCTAAATGTTTAGGTTTTTTGCCAAATATAATGATATCATCCACATAAAATAACAAAACTATTTTTCTTCCATAAATATAACAGCAGTTACACCAGTCGAGTTTTATGAAACCTAATTCATTTAAAACTTCGTGGATTTCAAAATACCACTCGCGTGCACTTTGGTGTAAACCGTAAATTGCCCTTTTAAGTAGGCATACCTTGTTTGAATTTTCAAACCCGGGAGGCTGTTTCATATAAATAGTTTGTTCTAGTGGGACGTAAAGGTAAGCACATGTGATATCTAATTGAACATGGGACCATTTGTAAAAACAGACTAGAGTAGAGAAAAAGAATCGAATAAGGCCGAAATTCACTACGGGTGAAAACGTTTCTTCGTAAGTTTCTCCTTTCCTCTGTAGATGAACTTGGGCTACTAAACGAGCCTTGTAACGGGAAATATCCCCTTTGTCATCGAGTTTAAGGGTATACACCCAACGTCAACCGAGTACTTTCGTATTTTCCGGCAAATCTACTAATTTCCACACTTTACGTTTTTCCATTACTTCTAGTTCGGTTTTCATGGCTTTTACCCAATGTTCAGAATCTTTAGTATTGAGTGCTTGTTTCAGGCTATTTGGGACAAAATGGGGCAAATCTAGTCATTTAACATGACTGCTACTACTTGCGGTTTGATTCGATCCGCGTAAACTATACCTTCGAAAGGATTTTTAGATGAAGAATCAAATAGGTCGTAAACTAGATTTTTATAATTACAATATCCTTTTATTTCTTTGAGGGTTTTTAACCTTTTCGATGTACCTTCAGGATAGTAATAAATATCAATTCTAGAGCTATTTGAACGGGGTATACACTTTCGCGTCCAGCTAATATTTTCGGGAGGCTTTTCTTCAGGGATGTCTTCTGAATCCGCTTGAGATTCAATTTCCGAATCCGTTTTAGGTATTTCCTCAACTATGGGAATTTCTTATTTCGGACTGGTTTCTCTACTTTTGGGAATAGTCTTTTTGGCTTGACTAGAATTTTGTTCTTCGGGAGTACTACTACAAATAAATTGACGTTGGTTAGGAAACAAAACTTCGGGATCGATATCATGATTTTCCGTTTGGTTTTCAGTTTTTCCCGACTCATCAATTCGAACATTGATAGTTTCAATTATCTTGTGTTCGCTTGGAACCCAAACTCTATATCCTTTAGTTTGAAGGGCATAACCAACAAGAATTCCTTGTTGTGCACGCATGTCAAATTTATTACGGACTTGCTTTGGTACTCCAAAAAATACTTTTGTCCCAAAAGGTTTAAGATACTGTACGGAGGGTTTGTATCCGCTATACATCTCGCAAGGGGTTTTCCACTGTGCACTACACGGTTCCATGTATGGGTAAAGTGCCTCAATGCTTCGACCCAGAAACCCTGACTTAGGCCACTGTCTCTTAATAACACATTAATGCCGTTTACGGCAGTATAATTAAATCTTTCAACACAACTGTTGTGTTCTGGGGTGTATGTGTTTGATTTCTGATGAGTTATTCCGAGGTTTTCACAAAATTCACGGAAATCATTATTAATAAACTCTGTACCATTATCGGTACGAATGGTCTTTACTTGTTTTTCGGTGAATCTTTCCGCGTTATTTAAGAAAATTTTAAATGTTTTAAAAGTATCTGCTTTAGTTTTTAAAGGATAGCTCCAGACTTCACGCGAAAAATCATCAACTATCGCTAGAAAATATTTATGATCTTCTATAGACGTTGTTGGAAATGGACCACAGAGGTCAAGGTAAAGAAGTTGTAAAGGTTTAGTTGACTTAATTTCGCCTTTCCCTTTAAAACTTACGCGTCGCGATTTGGCCTCTCGGCATGCGTCGCAAGGTTTTAGTTCACCTTTTAATTTAGGAAGACGTTTAACAGCTTCGTTTCTAGCTGTGTTTTTATTTAATATATTCCGCGTTAATGTGGGCAAATCTTTTGTGCCACACATCTAAACTATCTGTTAAAAAGGATACTCTTTTAGAATTTAAACTTTCTTTAGTTTTAACATTAGTGTCAATTGCATTATTCTTAAAATTCTTAGCTTTAGATTTAGTATTAACAGGTTGAGATTTCACAATATATAAACCATTTTCCCCGTGAGCAGTAAATACAGTTTCTTCATTATCTTTAACTTTTCCATTTTTAAATGTTAAAATAGCCCCTCCTTTGTCAAGTTTAAAACATGATATTAAATTCTTAGATATATTAGGAACATACATGACATTTTTAAGAGTAATTACAGAATTATCAAATTTTACAATAACTTCGACCTTACCTTCAACAGCAGTGTGTGTGCCTTGATACAACTCCCTAACCTTTCGGTTTCCAAGGGAATAAATTTGGTAAAAAGTTCCTTCGACCCACAAACATGGTCGGTTGAGGCGGAGTCCAGGACCCATTCACAGGAAGGTTTAATGGTGGAATACGACACGGACAGATGAGATTTCTTACTGTGAAAGTTCTCAGAATCGGTGCTTGAATCACGCTTCGGTGGGGATCGTCTCGTCTGTCTCCGGTGGGGTGTTGGAGATCTAGCTCTATTCCTGCGTAGTTTAGGGCATCTGTTTCTGAGGTGATTCTTGCTCTTGCATTCATAACATCTCCGCGTTCTTGAGGGTGCAAATGATGGGGAAGTATCACGGGCTGGTTGTTCTCCAGTAGAAGTGGACGTCCATGCTTGATGATTGCGGTCATTCTCCCGTTGCGACAGTCTTGCTTGTTCAGCCAGAACTTCATTAAGGATTCTTGAAAAAATCAGGTCATCCTTTTTCTTTCTGTAGATCGTCTGTACTAGTCCCTCGTAAGGATCCGGAAGGAAACGAAGTAATTGAAAGACCTGGTTGAGTTCTGACACAGGTTCCTTTGCATCCTTCAACTTCTCAGCTATGAATGATAACTGGGCAGAATATTGCGAAATGTCGTCATCCTTCAACCTCGTTGACCAAAACTGGTGTTTCAGGTGCATAACACATGCTAGGGAATCCGGCTCAAAATGCGTCTTCAGCTTCGCCCATGCTTCACGACCATCGACGGCTTTCTCGATGATGTTACTGTATTTAGTTGGCAGATTTAAAAATATGCAGGCCAATGCCTTCTGCCCCTTTTCGTGAAGATCTTCTGCTAGGGCTGTATCCTCCTCCTTGACGGTAACGGCAGGTTCCAGGACCACTTTACTAAGTCCCCGCTCTATTAGCACCATTCTCATGGCCGAAGTCCATGATGTATAGCCATTTTGCGTGAGCAGCGGAACTTTACTGTAAAGGTCAAGTTGTGCCATCTTACTCAGGAACTCTTACAGGAAACAAGATGATAAGCTAATTTAACGAGTCTGGGCCCATAATCTTCTAATAGGGTCTCGATATAGATGATCGAAAAACCCAATCAAGCAGTTATATTTGCGCAGTGGTGCTGAGCACGGTAATGGCTCAGAAATTACAGATTAAGTTTCAACATTAAAAAAATAAAATAAAGTTGAGCAAAACTAAATTTAAGATAAAAATTAAAGTCATTTATTTAACTTTAAAGAATTAAAAACTTTAAAAAGAAATACATTAACCGGCTACATTTCCGGCAAAAAGATTACAAGTAACAAAAAATACGATACAAGACTATAACATGTCAAGTATCACAAAATAAATTAATGCAACAGCGATACACCACAGCCGAACAACAGTTTCATTCGTTATATATAGTCCTTGAACAAGGTTAACAAGCTGCAGTTACCCTTTAAGCAGCCAATCACAAAACAACGAAAAATTTGAATATTGACAGAAAAATTTGCATTTAGCGAATCAAAATACAACGAGAGTGTAGCTTTTACCAGAAAATGACGGTTACGTCATTTTCCAACATGGCGTTGTTTACAAATAAAAGTTCGAAGCTTTCGTACGGCGTACCTCGCGGTAAAGCTAATATACGAGGATACATAAATAAATTAAAAGGAAATAATAGGTGTTTTATATTTTTAGGTGCTCTTTTATTTGTGTATAGTTGCCGGGATATAATTAAAGTTAGGGATAGCGACCTTTATAAGTAAAAATATGCTGATAAATGGCGCTTACTCTTAACAGATTTCGTAGGCACTCAAAATTTCTGAATCCTAGTAAGAAAGGGACCATATACAGTCAGGAACCCTGGATCTGCTAGCGCCATAAATAAGTCCTGTTTTCAAACAATTACTAACAAACTGCCGAAACCCTATCTTGCCCCAATCTATTCTGTTACACACACGTATATATATATATATATATATATATATATATATATATATATATATATATATTACACATTTTAATAACAGTTCAATTAAGACTGCAATAGAAATATTTGCGCATGAAAATGAAAAAAAAAAAAGGATACAAGTTGCAGAGGCAACACCACTATCAGAATTTTCTTCTCTGAAATACACATTATAAGAGTAATGAGTAATGCATGTAAAATATAAAAACTTATTCTAAAATATTGTATAACAATATAAAATTTAAAATACATATTTTAAAGCAGAAATGCAGAAATATACTTCATCTGAAAATATTAACTTCGTGAAGAGAGGCTTTGTATCCTAAGAAATTTATTGTTCTGTAGAAGAACAAGTATTTTTTGAAGGTCAAAATTACTGAAACACCCTGCAGCTGAAATCCTGCATTCAGAATCACGGAAAAGGGCAAAAATTTACTTTTAATCATATTTGGAGTTAACACAGAATTCTTATATTACTGTAATTCATATGAAGTGATATGGCACTCATGAACTATAAATTTTAATTTTAAAACTTGAAACAATAATGAACATTTAAAACTATAAATTCAAGACTAGATCAAGTTTTACAACACAGTAATAATGCTTTTATTTATTTTTTTTCTAACGTTTTCATTTTTGGTGAGTTTTATTGCAAAAATTCTTATAACTCTCAATATATAACTTAACAATGTTATAACTTAATAATGTTATAACTTAATAACTGTCAATAATGACACTGTCTAAAACTATCTGGTTTGCTTAAAATGGATTTTTTTTAATGTATAATCTCTATTCAAAAGCGGCTAGTAATAGTATGATATACAATTCTGAAAGAAAGAGGCTATACATGTATTTAACATAGCAGGCAGGAAACACTGTAAATTAACTTTTATAATAAAAAAGTAGTTTTTAATTGAAAGCTTCATTTAAAAAAAAATTCATTAAGAACAGAGAAAGCAAAAATATACAAAACTACTTACTCCTCTTCAGATGACACATAGGTACAACGAGATAAAATAGCTTCACGGAGTTTTTCTTCCTCAGAGGAACGATTTATAACTTTTAACACAGGCTGTGCTTGTTTTTCCATTATCAAAGCAACTTTATATGCTACATCATTTTTTTCTAAATAAAATTTTTAAATTATCTGTAAGTCTTTTTTAACTACGAGACAGTATCAAAATATAAAACTGTGTATCCATCAGAATATTATATTTTAAATAATTTACACCACAATTTTGTAACTTATGAATGTCTTGCAAAGCAAAAATTAGCAGTTTTTATCTAATAGCACTGTCAAAGACAGACAATAATCCATAACTTTTAAATGTATAATAATGGTATCATTTTTTTAAAATTGAAAACGCTCTGCCAGTTCAAAGAGGTTCATATAAATTATTTTTCCCTTAATGATTTTTATCAGATACTTTGAAGAATTTAAAACCAAAATTAAATTTCTTCAGATAGCTAAACCAATATTTAATTGATTACAATAATTGTATATTTAAATCCAAGAAATTCTAAAAATCCAAAACATTTGCATAAAGTTTATCTATATTATGATGGAACCACAGTGAATTTCTCAAATGAGCAGTCAATGGTTTTGCTTAATAAAGCATTAAAAAAAACGCCTCAATGTAATCTAAAAAAACACACAAGCTAAACTTTAACAAGGTCAAGAAAAATAGAAGAGAAGATACAATCGTGGAAATGAGTGAGTAAGACCAGAAGAAAGCACAAAACTGGAGTACAGTCAACTGGGGTAACTTTGGCCTGATAAACGAAACAAGATTGTATGTGCTGTATCTAGACAAGGGAAAGTGATTATCACTTATTTATTGCAAGGGCCAATAGGTGGCAGTACTGCCTTGACTTTCTCATAATTTTGTCTTGTATTTCCTCAATTTACCACTACTACAGTGCTGCTCCACTTTGGTATCACCAAAACGTATATTGTTGTTGTCTTCCAACTTTTCCTTGTAAATGTGATAGAATACGTGATTCACAGAGAGTAAGCGAATTGTCTCAGTTTATTATTAATCGTTTCAACTATTTTAGATGTCATTATTTTAATTTATTTTGTGGTTTGCCAACTCATGAATATTTATTACATTAGACAAACTTTGTCCCAGGGCTTGGGGTAACTTTGGCCCAAAATAGCAGTTGGGCCAAAGTTACCCAAAGCTTGTTTTTTAGGTTATTACATAATTTTATTAAATAAAATTTTGTATGTTAGCAATGTTTTACGCAGTTAATGTTTCTGACAACATTAAAAGGCATTCTAACCACTCTAATCACTCTGCATTGTTTTAGGAAAAATGCCAAGAAATCCATGGAAAGTTCTCGGCACTAGGGCGACGGTTCTAAATATCTTGGAAGGATTTTAGGTTTAACAGATATCGGACCGACTGTGGAATGTATGGAAAGGAAACTCAAATTTTTGCATTAGCCAGAAAAACAAGACTGTATAAATTATGAGTGGAAAGAAGTGTGCAGGAAAATCAATCCTCTAAAATTCGTATCAAAGAGGAATCAGTTTATTGTTCCTGAACTGGATTATGTTTCTACTCCATAAATTGGACTATCAGTTCATCAAAACATATAAGACTGTTAAATTACTGTTTACTGTTTATCTATTATTATTTTCTTTCCTTTGAAAATTCCACTTGTAATCTTATTAATAAAAGCAAAAATTTGCGTGTGTGTGTGTGCGGCCCCCCAGGCGAATCTGTGAAACTTACAGCAGTGAAATTTGGCACACGGGTAGTGCAGACTATGGGAAGGTGCACCTCGAAGCCCGAATTTTAAATTTTATTCTAGAAAATTTTTTATTTTATGTTTTCTGCGATATTTTATGTTTTTTAAACTTCAGATTACGATATCTCAGCAAAAAAATGATCGCAGAATTTTGATCTTTTTACAATCTAAGACTACAGACATCTGTCCTTCAAACAAGACCTCATTTGTTTAAAAATAATTTAAAACAGACTAATATTTTCATCAAAATATTAAACCCACTTTTTCGAGAAATTTATGGACTTTTGAGGATCTACGGTCGATGCTCTTCGAGTTTTTCTCTTACAAAGAAAATATTTACATCATCTGAAAGATGAAAGCTTTCTCATTCATATAAACCTCATTTCAAGTCTCTATCTTAAAATTTCGATTTTTAAATTTAATTTTAAAGAACAATACGTCAACACAAATTTCAAATGCGGTAGTCTCGAAGAAAGAATTTTTCTTCTGGCTGCGACTGTTTGCAGGACGTGGGTTACGTAGCCACAAAATTTAGATACCTTGATTCGTTGTTTTTTAGTGTTTCCATTCTAATCTGAAACTTACAGCCATGAAATTTGGCACACGGGTAGTGCAGACTATGGGAAGGTGCACCTCGAAGCCCGAATTTTAAATTTTATTCTAGAAAAATTTTTTATTTTATGTTTTGTGGGATATTTTATGTTTTTTTAACTTCAGATTACGATATCTCGGCAAAAAATTATCGTAGAATTTTGATCTTTTTACAATCTAAGACTACAGACATTTCTCCTTCAAACAAGACCTCATTTGTATAAAAATAATTTAAATCAGACTAATATTTTTATCAAAATATTAAAACCACTTTTTCCAGAAATTTAAGCACTTTTTAGCATCTACGGTCGATGCTCTTCGTGTTTTTATCTTACAAAGAAAATATTTACATCATCTGGACGATGAAAGCTTTATCATTCATATAAACCTCATTTC
Organism: Dolomedes plantarius; assembly: GCA_907164885.2. Lineage (NCBI taxonomy): Eukaryota > Metazoa > Arthropoda > Arachnida > Araneae > Dolomedidae > Dolomedes > Dolomedes plantarius. The sequence continues at coordinate 65,325,508 of OU015494.1, read as the reverse complement.
AAGTCTATCTTAAAATTTCGATTTTTAATTCAATTTTAAAGAACGATACTGCAACACAAATTTCTTGCTTTGTTCTTCAAAAGACATAGTACTACAGTTGCAAGGTATGCTGCATGATCACAACTGTTACATCTAGAGCTTTAAGTCGGCTATGGATAAGATTACCCCGGAATACAAATTGGTGATCGTAGCGGACAGAACCCCACACGGTGAACATGAGAGGCGGTTCAAAGCCCCCGCAACAGAAGAAGTCGCTTTGCTCATGGTGGGTGAACAACATGGGACAAGAGACATAGTTTTAGAAGAAAGAAGTGGCACCCTCAAAAAAATTCCCGAGACGCACACGTCCTACGATGCGCTACAGTATCCACTCATCTTTTGGCAGGGGGAGGATGGATATCATTTTGAACTGCGACTAAAAGATCAAACTACAGGAATGCCCCAAACTAAGAAAATTTCAGCTATGCAATTCTATGCTTACAGGATGATGATACGTTCTTAAAATTTCAACACATTACTGAGAAGCAAAGACCTGTTCCACCAATTTATCGTTGACATGTACGCCAAGATTGAATCGGAAAGACTTATTGTACATACGAATAAATGAGAGGACTCTCAGAGTTGAACAGTATGCTCATTTGAGGGATGCGGTCGTGAATGATGAAAATATCTCCGACATAGGCCAGTTCATCATCTTGCCTTCCAACTTTACAGGGGGTCCAAGGTACATGCACGAGCGTACTCAAGATGCCATGACCTACGTGAGAAACTACGGCAGACCAGACCTCTTCATCACTTTCACCTGCAATCCAAACTGGACAGAGATACAGGAAGAACTATTTGTTGGACAAAAACCACAGGATCGCCATGATTTGTTAGCAAGAGTATTTCATCAGAAACAAAAAACGCTTATGAGTCTCATCACAAAGGCAAAGATTTTTGGAGAAGTTCAGGGTCATATGTACACGATAGAGTGGCAGAAGCGAGGACTTCCGCATGCTCACATTCTGATTTGGCTCAAGGACTCCGTACACGTTCACCGCGTGGATGACTTTATCAGTACAGAAATCCCTAATGAACAAGAAGACCCGGGACTTTTTTCAATTGTAACTAAGCAGATGGTGCACGGCCCCTGCGGATCTATACATCCAACCTCTTTATGCATGAAAGATGGAATTTGCACTAAAAGATACCCGCGCCAATTTTTGAAAGAGACGCAAACAGGACGAAACGGATATCCACTTTTTCGGCGCAGATCACCACAAGACAGGGGATTTAAGGCTGACATCGTTTATAAAGGATCGCAAGTGTCTATAGACAATACTTGGATTGTCCCGTATTGCCCTCTACTCACAAAAATTTTCATTGCCAACATTCATTTCATTTTCATATCAACGTAGAGTATTGCAATTCTGTTAAGTCTATAAAGTATGTCTGTAAGTATATTAACAAAGGATCTGACATGGCTGGTTTTCAAGTGAACAGTGGCGAGAATGACTTAAATGAAATTGTCCAGTATCAAATGGGAAGATATATCAGCAGCAACGGAACAGTATGGCGGATACTCAACTTTCCTATTCATGAGCGCCACCCCACAGTGATTCATCTGAGCGTCCACCTTGAGAATGGACAGCCTACTTCACACCAGAAAACGCTGCTGAACGTGCCCAAACATCTCAGGAAACGACACTCACGTCTTTCTTCATACTTTGCACCCAAGATGAGTTTGCACGCACCCTGTTGTACAACCAAGTTCTCAAATACTACACTTGGAACAATGAAAACAAGACATGGAACCGTCGAAAACAAGGACACGTTGTACCTGAGCAAACAGGAATAAGGTCAAGCGATGCACTGGGCCGTGTGTTCACCGTCTATCCGAACAATTCAGAGTGCTTTCACCTGCGCCTCCTGCTTCATGAAGTACCAGGCCCAAAATCATTTGAAGATTTCAAAACATTTCAGGGACGGCTCTGTGAAACTTACAAAAAGGCCTGCCAGCTTAGAGGCCTTTTGGAGAACGATGACCACTGGGACAATGCACTCGAAGAAGCGGCTGCATCTCGATCACCAAAGGTTTTACGGAATCTGTTTGCTGTAATGCTACATACATGCTCCATGTCATCTCCCGAACAGTTATGGATTAATCATAAGGAGAACCTGTCCGAAGACATGCTGCACCAAGCACGCATGCAGCAGCAGAATATGGATCTGGACTACAGTGACGACATCTTCAACAGAGCGCTAATCGACATTGAGGACAAGATTATATTGATGGGTGGATCGGACCTAAAAAAGCTTTGGACTTCCACAACCAAATCGAAGCCTTGATTCAGTCCTGCCGAGTGAAGAACGCATGGAGCGAAATTATAATACGAATGTACTCGCAACATACATAGAGGAAAATGAGCCGAAAATGGTCCCAGATCAAAAGGAAGCATTTGACAAGATCACAACAGCAATTTTCAATGGTCGCGGTGGCATATTCTTTTTGGATGCTCCGGGCGGTACAGGGAAGACTTTTCTAATCAATCTTCTTTTGGCTAAAGTGCGACACAGAAACGAGATTGCCCTGGCTGTTGCTTCTTCTGGCATTGCTGCAACACTATTGACAGGAGGGAGGACAGCTCACTCGGCTTTCAAGTAACCCTTAAATCTGGCAAACACAGAGACTCCTACGTGTAACATTTCAAAAAATTCTGGAAAGGCAAGGGTTCTGAAGCATTGCAAGTTAATTGTCTGGGATGAATGCACCATGTCCCACAAAGCCGCATTCGAAGCACTCGATGTCACATTGAAGGACATCAGAGGTAACAATTACAGAATGGGAGGCGTAACTATGGTGTTGGCTGGCGACTTTCGGCACACTTCCGGTTATTCTACGTGGAACCAGGGCGGATGAAATGCAGGCCTGCTTAAAATCGTTTTACGTGTGGAATGACATCGAAAGACTTGGTCTTTCAACAAACATGCGAGTTCATGTCAATGGTGATCCCTCAGCCCAGCAATTTGCAGATAACCTTCTACAACTTGGAAATGGAGCCATTACTGCTGATAATACAGGATGTATAGCCATGGGAACGATTGGAATGATTGTGACAACTCAACAACAGCTGAAAGAGGCGGTGTTTCCAAATGTGGCCCAGCACTTCACTGATCACACATGGCTGTGCGAAAGAGCAATCCTTGCCCCAAGAAACGAAGATGTCAACGTCATCAATAAGCAGCTTTTACAAGAATTACCAGGTAAAGCTCAAGTTTACAAATCGATTGACACCACCTGTGATACAGAAGAAGCGGTACACTACACCACAGAATATTTAAATATGTTGGAGTCAGCTGGAGTACCCTCTCACATATTAGAGCTGAAGATTGGTGCACCAATTATGCTGCTCAGAAATCTGCATCCACCTTCACTCTGCAATGGAACAAGACTTGCTGTAAAGAATCCGATGCCGAATGTGATTGAAGCCACCATTATGACAGGACACTCTGCAGGCGAAGTCGTATTTATTCCCAGGATACCAATCATCCCTTCTGACATACCATTTCAATTTAAAAGACTTCAGTTCCCTGTCCATTTAAGTTTCGCCATGAGCATTAACAAGGCACAAGGGCAATCGCTAAAAGTAGTTGGACTCGATCTTCTCAAACCCTGTTTCTCTCATGGTCAACTTTATGTGGGTTGTTCTAGAGTTGGAAAAGCCGAAAATCTCTACATCCTAGCTCCAAATGGAAGAACAAAAAATATAGTATATCCTGAGACTCTCTAAACTGATATTTCAAGAAAGAAAAGTGAAAGAAGACTCAAGTGAATTTTATCAACGCTATACAGACTTTAATATAGCATTCAAGCCAACAACATGAATGGACAAGCCACAGATCAAGAAGCGTTAATTTAATTTATATCAGCCTTTTGAAAGACACAAATAAGAGGAGCAATGCCGTTTATTAATTTTATGATATTTATACTGTTATTACCTCTATTTTATTTATACTGCGTTTAGTTTTTAAATTGATTTTTGTTAACAAACATTAGACAATTTGACATTTTTACTTTTTAACATTTAGTAGTAGAAGAATGATGAAAGGCTGAATCTACTAAAATTCTGAGATGTGTATAACATTTGACATGGCTTTTTTTAAAATGTTATTTATACTGTGTTGTGTTTTAAAATTTATTTTGATTAACAAGCATTCGACAATTTCAATCTTATTTATACTGTGTTGTGTTTTTAAATTGATTTTGTTTAACAAACATTCGACAAAGTGACATTTTTACTTTTCAGCTTTACTTTTCAAAATTCTTTACTTTCCTAAAGACAATTTGACATTTTTCCTTTTCGAATTTTAGTGGTTTATTATAAATTCAAATTAATGGAGATAATGTTCATGTTTTTTTGCAGGGAGTAATTTTTTGTTGACATGAAAAATGATTCAGATATAAATTGATTGCTTTTTACATTATTTTCAACTCATAAATGGTTTAAATGTAGATATATAAAAGCTTTCAACTTTTGTTAGTGTATTTAGGCCTGTAGTGTATAATAATGTTTAATTTCTATTTGTATAATTAAATTTTTTTCCCACTGTCTGAATATTTTTTTTCTGTTCAAATTAATGGAGATAATGTTAATGTTTTTTTTACAGGGACAAATTTTTGGTTGACATGAAAAATGATTCAGATATTATAAAAATTGATTGCTTTTTACATTATTTTCAACTCATAAATGGTTTAAATGTAGATATATAAAAGCTTTCAACTTTTGTTAGCATATTTAGGTAGCTAAACATTATTATTGTAGTGTATAATAATGTTTAATTTCTATTTGTATAATTAAATTTTTTTCCCACTGTCTGAATATTTTTTTTCTGTTCAAATTAATGGAGATAATGTTAATGTTTTTTTGCAGGGACTAATTTTTTTATAATTTAAAAAATGATTGATATTATAAAAATTGATTGATTTTAAATAATTAAGGAAACATATCCCTACTGGGGAATCCTCGCCTTGTATATATTGCGAAAGGAGGATAAGGCACCTTTGCTGTACACCTAGCGTGGTGTGGAAAACAGCAGTACCGTCATAAAACGGCAGTTAGTGGCCACGTTTGCAGTTTTGTCATCTTTGGCTATATTGTGTTTCCTTTTCTTTAATTTTGCCCTTTTCATTTTAACCTCAGTTTTAAGGCAAACTTTCTCAGTCATTTATTTTGTTTTTGTATTTCTATAATTTCAAAACATGCTTTTCATTTCATTTTCTGTAATTTTGCACTCTTGATTTTAATCTCAGTTTTATTTCAGGGTCTTTCATTTATAGTTCTGATTTAAGTTGTGTTTAGTTTTTGTTTATACTGTGTTTCCTTTTCTGTAATTTTGCCCTTTTGATTTTAATCTCAATTTTCAGGTAAACTTCAGGTAAAAATATTAAAATATAGTAAAAGAAATGTTCCTCAAACTGTGCTATATTAACTGTACTATATTCTTTTGTATGTTCTACTAGATTTAATTTCAATATTTTCTTCTATATTATTTTGTCTATTAAAATATCTGTTAAGATTTTTTATAAATATATATATATATTTTTTGGCATTAATTGCATACATTGACCATTGTATGTATGCAATTTTAATGTACTCTGTAGCGAAGCACGGGTATTCAGCTAGTATAAAAATAAAATCAGTTTTTCATAGAGAAAATGTTGATTTATGGATTTTTCCAAATTAAGCTTGAGATTAACTCAGATTAGATAGGATATTATTGTTAGGTAATTTGGTAATACTTGTATATGGTCTAACATTCGCCTAAGGTATCTCAACAATTTAAACGTTTGGTTTCCAAGAGCTGGGACAAAGTTGCCCCAATTCAAGGTAACATTAGCCCCCAAATTAAAAAAAAATTAAAAAATTGTTTAAACTTTGAATGTATACTTTAACAATGATTTACATTGCAGTTAAATATGTTTAACATAATATAAACCACTTACCATATCAAATTTTAATTGGTTTAGAGCTATTATTTGCTTCTCCTGTATAAAAAACGTTACCCCACTTGACGGTATTTAAAGATGCATTAACATGAAATATTTTTTTTTCAGGCAGCAGGTAAAAATATTGCATGTCATTGACTGAAACCGAGGAATCAGAACACATAAAAGTTTTCTATAAAATCTAATTCAGATATGGAGACAGTGTAGTGAACAGTTTTATATTTAAATTGGAATCTGAATACCCAAGAGTATTAATCATAAATGTGGATTTTTCTTGATTTTTAACATAGCTTGAATGCACTTCAAAATTGTGAGTCAAAGGTACAATTAGCTTGTCTGAAATAAAATTACAACCACTGCTACACATGTGATTACCATCCTCATTATGGGAATGAGATATTGGGGTTTTCAGGGGAGGAAAGAGAAGTTTATAAATGGGTTAAATGGTAGAATAGTTTAATATGCCACTACCCTCTTCAAATGAGCAAGCCTATGTCCAGCTTGAAGTTCTATTTTTGAAACTTAAAGAATAAAGTAAAGAGAGGAAAATTTTATAATGTAGTTAAATTAATAATATGAACTGAATTAACATTATTAAAGGAAAATATGTTTAATTCATATTGCAATCTTTATTTCCTGAAATAATAAAAAGGAATTAGAAATTAAGGCATGGCAATTTAAATATTTAATATCGGGAGCCCGTGGAACCCATAAGTTAAAGAAATTAGTACAATCCCTGATTTAACATTCAAAATTATAGAAGACGAGCTTGTAAAACAAAAATTAAAGTAATATGATTCAGCCTATTTTTAATTGTTCAGAAAGTAATTCACTTTTACAAATTAATTTTTATGCTTTCTGTTTGAAAATGGCCATTTGAATTAGTTTTAATCTGTGGTTCAACCCTCTTTTACACACATAATTCTGACTATACATAAAATTCGATAGCTTTGTAAAACTAGAATAAATTTTTTAAAGAAAACCACACTGCACAATCTATAAAATTATACACTTTGTACATAAAAACACAAGTCATAGATAATATTTTATTTTACATCTATTGTATGCTTACCTTCTTGTTGTTGTGAAGAAGCAGTCTTATGAAACTCTGACCATTTATCCAACACTTCACTACATAGATGATCAATATCCAAATCATGCTTTAACAGAATGAAAGATAAAATATTCACAGTGAATTATATTTGAATCATGAAGTATGTTTTACTTTGTTATAATGTCACTGTAACTATAAATGCTTTATTTTATCTTATATTCTATATCTATCTATTTTATGTTATGAATGATGTTTACATTAAACGAGGGTTATTACAATAAAGCTAGTGATCAGAGTAGAATGCTTTAGTCCAGGGGTTCCCAACCTTATTTCTACATCAACCCCTTTTAAAAGAATAAATTTCTTCATCGACCCCCTCACATTTTTTTCTAAAACATAGAGCATACAACATAATTATTATACTAATAACTGCACATGATTCACTTAGATAATAATTTTACTAAGAATACGAACAAAAAAATTAGAAAAAGTGGTTCATTAGGTTTATGTTTTATTTTTTTGTACTATTTTCATTTTTAATTTCACAAATATAAACAAGATTTCAGAAACGCAGATTGTAATTGCACAAACATCGCCAAGAGAAAAAACGAAACTGCTTCTGATTGGTTGCATCGGGAGGACCCATGTGCTCTTTAAGGTCCAGCGGATTTCCCCAGTTCTGCCTAGTGTTGGTACACAAATAAAAGCCAACGGCAGCATTCGAGGCATATACAAAAGCGTCATGACATCTGACTTTAGATGCGTGGATCACAACAGCCCTATGCAAATCTGTATTTATACATATTAAAATGGATATTATCTAATAATTATATTCCCAAAAAATTAAATTAAATTTTAAAACAGTAAAATTTATCATAGACCTCTAAGAGACCCCTGGAATACTATAGACACTTTTTAAACTTCCATCGACCCCCAAGGGTCCACCTGAACCCTGTTGGGACTCAATGCTTTAATCATTGTCTTGGTAGATATCAGAATGATTTTATGGGTTAAGTTTTACCTGAAATTTTCAAATGATGGTTAAAAATAACAAGATATTTATAATGATCTATTATACCCTAGTTTAACTCTAGATTGTGAACTCTACAGGGCAACATGCAGCCTATTACTCTCCAAAATTTTACTGCTGGGACTATGTTCTAAATTTGAAAGTTCTTAAGTCTTCTCGATAATTTTATAGAACCTTTTAAAGCAGGGGTTGGCAACATGATGCCTGCGATACAATTTTAAAGTGCCCACCATTGAAATATATAAATTTTAGATATTTGAGCAAGAAACACTCGTAGTTGTAATGAATACAGGGGTCATAGCAAGGGAAGAAAAAAATATAGGAGTTTAAAAGAAAAAAATATAGGAATTAAGTAGAAAATAGTTTGTTGAAGCGCATGTACACAAACAAAACTGAGTACCATTATCAGCACAATTCTACAATGTGTGAAGTCATTGGGTGCCAGTAAAATAATCTATATTTAATAAACAATTTATAAACAGAAGTTTAATAATGTATTACATGCTTGCAGAATGGACATATGCCAATATTACAGATGTTAAAAATAAATAAATAAAAATAAATAAATTATTTTTTAACTTTTTTTGCCAACATATTAATTTGCAGTTCAACTTTTTTGAGTTCTTCTCCCTTTTCAGTAAGCATTTTGTGCCCTGACTGTAGAAGGGCATGTGCAGAGCATACTTCTGCCATATTATTATTCTGAACTGCTTTTGATAGTCTTGTATTAGCTTTGCCAATTAAAGAATGACTAGAATCCACTGCTTTTTGTAAATGTTTTTTCATCACTTCTAAATTTTTCAATTCATCATCACATTTTCTTTTTGAATTTAAAGCCTCTCTTTCTTCTTCTTCCTTTTTATTTTTTTCTAAGTATTCTTTATACATCTTGTGGGCTTCTCTAAAATATTTTAACATCTTGGGAGAGACGGGAATTTTTGTTACATCACCGCCTCTGCTACTGATTTCTGCCTCAACTGTGCGAAGACTGTTGTCTTTTCGTTCAAAGAAGCACGAGAAGTTGTCACATAGCGACAATTTACAGAAAAACCACGTTCAACATCAGCCTGTCCATGATATATACTCAATACTGCTTTAATAAGTTTAGTGAGGTAAGGATACTTGACACTGCCAAAATTATTTCTCATTTGTAGTTTAGTCGACCAGTAATCATCAATTCATTTAGTGCAACCTGAGGGATTTTCTATATTGACTAAATCATCATCTGTTTCCTCATTCATATAAATTTTCCACTCTTCACATACTTTATCGATATCCTCTTTCTTAATTACAGCAGGCATCTGTTCGGCAACTTTTGTCAAGCATCGTAATTAACGCTTATTCTGTTCATGCTTGACATATGGATATAAAATGTGAATATTTTTCAGCAATACATTGTTTAAAGGAAGGTGTTTTAATAAATAATCAATAACAGCAATGATGAAATTTTTTGCTTCCAAATAAAAATATTTCCTACCTTTTTCTTTAAGTTTATGAGCTTCTTTTTTGGCAAGAAAACCAACAGAAATCTTTTCTCCTTGTAGTACATTATCAGAATTTTTCAGGTCAAGAGAAAGCAGTCTGGATATAGATTTCTCTTGCATTTTCTCAGGCTTTACAACCCTTGTTAAGACTTTTTATTAACTTGCAAAGTTCATCATAAAGAATATGAATCAACGGTTCTTCTACTTGCATAATTTTCAAAAAACTTTGAAGCTTTCGCCTACCGATTTCAGAAAATGTAAACGAGTCAAAGTAGAAGAATCAATAAGAACAGATCTCAAGAATTGATATGAGTGGGATTGCAACTGGCTCTTAATTTTACTTTCTGGTATGAATTTTAAGAAATATATGCTTCCCACTGGTTGATAATCCTAGTAATGACTGGTATTAGTATCAGCCACCTATTACTCACAAATCTCATTATCATTTCTTCCTCAGTCCCAACTTTGATTTGGAAGCCTCAGAAATCTTCTTTGCGAGCTGGATATTTATGTAGAAATTTAAATACAGTATCCAAAAAATCTTCAATGTTCCAGTGATTTGCTGCATGAGTCATTGCATGCTTAAAAGAATTGTGCACAATATGCAAGTTACAAGAACCTACTCTGATAAGAGGCAGACAATCTCTATCTTTAAGTCCTTTGTCAATTTCTTCAAGGCATTTTGGTTAACAGAGCTTAGGGCTAACAATTTGTTAACTGGTAACTTATCAAGTGCAAGTGTCAAAAATATTTTGTCTTTCAAAGTATCTGCTGTAGCGTGACCCAGTTCAAAAGTACGCAGGAAATGACTAACAATTTGGTTACGGTCTTCATTCCAAAATCTTGGTGTCTCAATGTGCTTGCAGCATGGTTTTAGGCTTAACTCCAATAATGGACAAGTTTTCTAAATCAAAACTTGCTGTTGAATAAGAGAGGAGATGGGGAGGAAAAAAAATGGCTCAAAGCTCACAGCATTCAAACATATCCATCAGTGCAGCCATTTAGTGAGTTAAATCAGAAACAATCTTCCACTTTTTAGATGTTTTGTGGAGGTATGAATTTTTAAATTTTTGGATAGCATCTAACAGTATATGTAAAAAAATATAAGAAATATAGGAATTGGTGTGAAAATATAGGAGAATATCTGCCAAATGGAGAAAATATAGGAAATATAGGAGGACTATGAGGCCTGTGAATAGTTAAAAAAAATCGTAAAAGCATAAAAATAAAAGAATAAGCAGCCTGCTCTCTTGACAGCATCGCTCTCACCTCCCTGCGAGTCAGCTTCTATTTTCTGCTCTAAAATTGAACTCTGTTTACACATCAACATATGCTTGTGAATCTTTGTTTTCCAATATGAAATACTTAAAATCAAAGTACCGATGAAGCCTCATTGACACTTATTTGGATAAATGCCAGAGAACTGGGAATTCAACTTATGTGCCACATTACAAAGAGTTGGCTGCAGATTTGCAATGTCAAATATTGCATAAAATATCAATTTTAAGATTGTTTTGTTTAAATTGAAATTTGAATTTAGGTATTAAAAATGTTTGTTGCATTTATATTTTCATGTTTAAATATTAACCCCCTCCCCTCCTCTTCAACATGCAATGCCAGCCAAACTCTCGCATTTCTGATATATGCCCTACTACAGGGGTGTCAAACTCAAAGGCTACCTTGGGCCAAACAAACAAGGTTTAACTATAGGTGGGCCGCAAAAAAAATTAATATTAGTATAAATGTAGGTTTATTTACCTAATTACAGTATATTCAACATAAATATATGCATTTTGCTTAATAATAGCAAAAAAGAGTATCATTAAAAAAACATTTGGCAAATTCTTCCTATCTTATTATAATTCTGCATCGGTTATTTTATTATATATTATTGTGTGCCAATATATTGGCCGGGCCGCAAAAATGTTCGTCGCGGGCCGCGAGTTTGACACCCCTGCCCTACTAGTAAAAAAGTTACCGACCCCTGTTTTAAAGCAAAGCTATTATTTTTACTTTTATCAGAGAATTTTTAGCTGCCATTCATAATATGTACTTATCAGACAAAAAAAGATAAGACTTGAAAAAAAATAAGTGCTATTAAACCATCAGAATTCAGTACGGTATATTTATAGTACAGAAACATAAATTTTAGACTGTTTGCGACAAAATTTTTGGTTTCATTTCAATTTCACTAATGAAAGATATTTTCCAAGTCTACTAGCTATGGTATCCTGCACATCAGTTTATTTTTTAAAGAATCTTTGAATAATATGATAGAATGCATACTTCATACAGTTTGACTACAAGCTTAGATGACAATGTTTATTCCCCAATTCAGTTTTAAAATTTTAAAATCATCTAACATTTTGATTTATATTGTTTCTAACATTTCGTTATACCAGAGACTATTGTATAGCTAAAATAGACTATTGTATAGCTAGATTTAACCTATTTAATATACTAGTAAACAAAATTCTAATGACCTTCTCTTTCTTGAATCACCCATGATATGTTCTAAGAAAGCATTTTTGTGCTTGAATTATTCGATAAAGTTAACTAATATTTTCTTACAAGATAATATCAGATACAAATGAAATCAACTGTGTTCAGGTATAGCCGCTACCTCCTTGGGGCATATTACTGGCCTCTTCTGCCCTTAGTACCAAATGTTAAGCAACTTTGCTCCAGCCAAATAAAATGTGATCCTGGTCAATATTGTGTAATTTTGTATTAAAAGATAATCATAAACTGATAGTTCATAAGATATCGGTTACCAAATGACATTTTACATTCAAGACATCTTTCAGTACTTCTAATCAGTGGTGTGGCAAGGGGGATTACAGCATTAGATATCCCCCAAACTATGTGTAAAAAAAAAAACTACAGTAAAACATTTAAAATTTCATTATTTGCAGCAATTTTGGTTTATATAAAGCCCCCCCCCCCCCCCCCCACTACCTGACACAAATCCTTGCTGAACCACAACTTTAAACAAACACTAAATACAAACATTATTTAACAGTTACTTTGAAAAACATAAGATAGGTACTATAGCCACATGATAGATATACAAATCCAGTACTGTCTTGCAACTGACAATCGTAACATCGTGTCCAAATTTGCAAATTATGGTTATATATAAATCACAGTAGTCTCACTCGCGAGAGCTAAACTGAGACAACTTTAACAGCTGTTTATAATGAGCATTCAAGGGGCTAAAACGAAATAAAATTAAATAATGCGACCTAAGTAAGCCATCAGAATATTGCATCGTGAAGTTATAGCAAATAATGGTCAAGCATTATCAAGTTATAGCACAGAAAAAATAATTTTTAAATCATACTACCAGGTATAAAGTCATTAAAATATTCCGAGAACAAGTTTTGCTTACTCTATGATTCAAAGGATATTAAAGGTAATGTAATAAAAAACACGATCTTAAATACTGATGTTTTGATTCGTTAAATTTAATCTTACCGTGACACCAAGCATTATATCTTTCAGTGTATCTTTCTTTTCAGAATAAGAATCATCTGAAGTCACGACGCTGCTGATGTACGAGCCCAATATTTCATCATCTATGTCCAAGCTCTCTAGCTTTTTTACAAGCCAACCATCAAAAGTTGGATCAGACATCGTAAAATCTTAGTATATGCTATCTCATTAAAAATACTAGATCAAAATATCCTACTTCTTCGATCGCAACAACAGAGAGACGATCCATACAGCGAAGCCAGTATCCAAACTATAATATCCCTATAAACGAAAATCCATTTCCCTATTTGTCCCTACTAATGTTTCCTGAACTAGTGTAAAAAGTGTGACGTCACATTTGAAGCCATAGATAGCAAGCCACCACACAACGATGGAATTGACTCCCCACATTACAATGCTAATTGAATTTACTTGATTGTCAAGCATTTTTAAATGCTATTTAGTAACCTACAATTTATATTAATGTTTCTCTCTTCCAATCAAAATTATTTCACTTTAAAAAAAAAAAAACATAATCCTGATCTCAAACCGTAAGGGCCTGTTCACATAGGAGTCCGTTGCGTTGCATTAAGGAAAAGATAACATTGAGACGAAAATAAACCAATCATATGTCTCCAAACGATTAGCAATGAAATTTTTTATGCCTACGATTGGTTTATTTTCGTCTCAACGTCATCTTTTCCTTAACGCAACGCAACAGACTCCTATGTGAACAGGCCCTAATACTCTTCTTTGTTGTCTGTTGTGATTGGGGTTCTTTCGCTCTCCTTCGCATTCCTTCGATGATATGTTTAAGAGGATATGAATAAGTAGGATTGATCAACTCTGCTAGGATGTGAATAACAATTATGTTCGTTCTACAGAAGGCATCAGATACACCCAAAGATATGGTGATGAGGTTACAATTGTATCAATGGATGCATGTCATTCACGCCCGAGGGGGGCACAAAACGTTTTCGTATTCAGTGAATTCAAGAGGGATCGCCGATAGAGATCAAAATAAAGCCAACGAATCCTTTGATATTCCTTTGATATCATTGGATTCATTAAAAATATCTAAGGCGCACACAGGAACGAGATAATTAAAATAAAAGTAGTGTGTTCTGACTTAACTCCGAAAATCCCCACTTTTGCACAAGCATAATAAGTTAGTACCCGAAATCTATGAACAAACACATATTTGCTAATGTAGGAAAAAAAATTATTAATGTATCCTTATGTAGGCATAAATATATAGCATATTTGTCAGTAAAAATTTAAAACAATTTTTTAATTATATTGTAAATTTAATTACAACTTTTTTTCTTTGTAAAAATACTAATATTCTTAGATCATAGCTACAGACTTACAGAAAACTAATTAGAGATATATTTCAAAATGGGTAAAGCCCACCTCCGGAGAGCGATAAAGAAAGTTCCTGGGCAAACCTCACACTCCTCCTTCTAATATATTCAATTATTATAAGACTTAGTTAATTTTTTTAGAAGAGGCACTTGTCGTCAAACATTCACCTATACTACGCCGCAGTTTACTGTCCATTTTATTATGGGGACACCACATAGGCGGACAGCATTACCTCCTTTGAGGGGACGACACAAACGGAGGCATTTTTCATGGCACGACGTCAGGATTCGATCCGAGCACATTCAGCACCGTAAACCAGCGCGCTGTACTACAGGGCCACCACAAGCCCACTTCATTAAAAATAAATCACTGTTTCTTTTCTGGGAAAATTTTGAGAGCGTACTGGCGTTTTATGAAACGCCGTGGGGATTGTACGTTGCTATCATACTTAGGGATAATAAACTGAGGGAATTTCTCGCTAGCTTTCAAACCCTTGTTTTTTTCCTTCAACGTGGCAAGCATTTGTCTTGACGACATCCACCCACCCACACTGCGATTTTTTTCGGCTTTTTTAAAATAGGAGCACCATCTAGATCAGGAGTGTCCAACCCGCGCCCTGCGGGCCGCATGCGGCCCAAAGCAAGTATTAATGAGGCCCAGAAAGAGGGCTCAAAGCGAAAAAAAATATCAATAGCCCGCCTCTGAGATGGTGGTAGGCGGCCATTACAGATCCCGCTTTGTTCAACAAATCGACAATACATCATTTGAAATATCTTTAATTCTATACAAAATTCCGTATGTAATTTCTGTATATTAATTTCATTACAAAAATGAAATGTGAAGTTTTTACAGATTTAACATTTCATATTTTTAATGATATTAAAATTAGTATACAAAAGAGTGAAGCACACTAAGAATCAAATTAGAACCAAAATATCGGATGAACATCTTGAGAACTCCCTGAGTATTTTGACCACTTCAATTGACCCAGATATTGATGCATTAGTTTCTCAAATTCAATGCCAAATATCACATTAAGTTTATGACTTCTGTAGTTATCTTTAATAAAATTTATAATGAAATAAATATGATAACTACATATTATACATTTTTTACTCATCAACTATTTTTAATGTTAGGTATATTTTTGTGCGGCCCAAAACAATTCGTCATCTTTCAATGTGGCCCAAGGAAGCTAAAAGGTTGGACACCCCTGATCTAGATGAACCATCATAGCTCCCTATGAGGGGACAGCATAACAACGTATATGTCTTAGTCGGGATCCAAACCCGAAGCTCACTCAATGGAAGCGCGTGGAGCTAACCTCAAAACAATGGGGACGGTGCTTTCAAAAACCACTGCATCTCCGGCGGAAACTTAAATCAGGGATCGGCAACCTTTTTTACTAGGAGGGCATATTTCAGAAATGCGGGAGTTCGGCGGGCACCGCTGTATGTAAAAGAGGAGGGGGGGGGGGTTAATATTAAAACACAAAAACAAGGCGACATAAATTTTTAATACAAAAATTAAAATTTTAATTTAAACAAAACAATCTTAAAATTGATATTTAATGCGATATTTGACATCGTAAATCTGCCTCCAACTCGTTGTAATGTGGCACATAAGTTGAATTCCCAGTTCTCAGGCATTGGTCCAAATGAGTGTCAGTGAGGCTTGATCGGTACTTTGATTTGTAAGTATATCATATTGGAAAGCTAAGATTCACAAGCATATGTCAACGTACAAACAGAGTTCATTTTGAGAGCAGGGAAAAAAAGGCTGTCTCACAGCGAGGGGAGAGCGACGTTGTCGAGAGAGCAGGCTGCTCAGTTTTTGATATTTACGGTTTTACGATATTTAATTTTTTTACTAAAATTAATCATTACAACTGCGAGCGTTTGTTGTTCAAATCTCTTGGATATTTTAACGGTGGGCACCCTGGTCCCCACGGGCATCCCCTGCTTTAAATTATTCACGAAGTGTAAATACAGCTTGTAGCATAGGCCTAAACGGGTAGTAAATATGTACATTATTCAGTTATGGCAATCCACACAAGGTTTCTAGTCTTAAAATGAATAAAAACTGTCTACGGTCTTCAAATATGACATCAGGCATGGTATTTCCCCTGCAGTTTTATAAAAGACACACCAAACTTGTTCTGTTTTGTTTATGACGGTTAATTCCCAATATACGGTGCCCCTTGTATTTCACTGCATTGGAACCGCCATCTTGGTTCCGTCTCCCGTCGCCAATTTGGCGATGGGAGACGGAACCAAGATGGCGGTTCCAATAAAGTGAAATAATATAAATGACAACATGCAGAACTTTCATTGAAAATTTATCCAGAAAATAAAAAAATGAAGTTAAATAAGGGCAGTCGATTTTATTCTTTTAAATTTTTTGTCGCCCAAGCAGAACGCGTATTTTTGGAACGGGAAATTCCGAAAAGTCCCAAAAATATGCATTTTTTAAACTGTACGACCACAATAAAGCACAAAAACACATAAAATGAAAACTGAAAAATAATGAAAAATTTGTTATGTGTGGGGGGGGGGGCTGCCCCCCCAACCCCCCGCTAAAAAAAGTCAGTATATTGCAAATAATTCATTTAAATAAATATAAAATACATCTTGGTTAAATATATCAGCAAGTAAAAAAAAGAAAGTTTTGCATGTTGTCATTTATATTATTTCATGTTAAAATTAAAAAAAAAAAAACCACTTACCGGTTATTCACTTTCGGTTTAGCTTCTTTTACGTTTTGTTGATTTTTCGGTGATTTTGGATACGCCCAATTCGTCTGTAATCCAAGAACACGGCGTTTTTTTAACCCATAAAGAAGTTAATTTTAAAACCGTAATTAAATCCAATTTACTCGCTTCGAACCGGGAACCACATCTAATGGATCTTTTAACGCAATGTTCAGATCTTTCCTCTCAGTTATAGTCATTTGCAAATTACAATTAAGACAATAATAAATATTAGCTATTAACTCAACATAAATACAATAATCTATAATAGTTCTCTTACCCGCATTTTGAAAATCCCGAAAAAAATCCAAATCAACCCTCCCATTCGTATAAGAAGCCATACCTCGCAAATAAAAGTACGTCCGAGCGCTGGAACTGCAATCCCGAAAAGAACATTCAACGTTTTAATTTTTTGAAACAGGTTCGTTATATAAAATCCAGATAACCCTCGTTTACAAGTAAATCACAAGCTCTGATTGGCTGCTAATTATTCAAATCGGAAGCTATACTAAACGGAACTATACTACTATCGGAAGCTTTAACTTAAAAGTATTTAACAACATAAACCACATTTGGCATTTTATCGTCAACTTGGCAAAAATCTAAAAAACATCGCCAAAAAAATATCGCCATCTTATTGAAATCGAGAGCAATAAATGGTTACCTTAAAAGCATTTTACAAACACAAACCACATTTGGCGTTTCATCGTCAAAGTGGCAAAAATCTAAAAAACTTATCGCTAAGCTGCGGCACCGTGTATTGGGAATGAGCCGTTTAGGTTAAGTACATCTTGGGAGTATATCCCTGACAGCCTTAAAGACTGTTCACATAGCAGTCCGTTAACGTAAGCGCAAAAAGTCAACGGAGTGTTCACGGATGATGATGCGTGAGTCAACTGATGATGTCACACCGCTCAGTTATATGACTGGTTAAAATTAAATGCTAACGCTTACGGAATACTATGTGAACAGGCCCTTATTGAACTTACAAATTTAACTATGGCAGAAACCATGTCAAGGGTTCGAGTTAAGGGAAACCTATCTGATTCCTTTGAAATTAATCATCGTGTTAGGCTGGACGATGCTCTGACATGCCTACTTTCCAACACTGCATTAGGAAAAGTTATTAGAAACTCCGATATTAACGTAAAAGGAACTATTTTTAACAAGTTACTCTAACTGTTTGCTTATGCTGACAACATTGATATCATTGCTCGAATACCCAAATGGCCGGAAAGAAGCCTCCCTTGATTTTGAACCCTCAGGGAATTTACCTAATTTAGATAAACACGGTTGTCGCAATCCCGAGGTACCCCAGCGAACTATC
The DNA here is from genome assembly GCA_907164885.2 of Dolomedes plantarius. Lineage (NCBI taxonomy): Eukaryota > Metazoa > Arthropoda > Arachnida > Araneae > Dolomedidae > Dolomedes > Dolomedes plantarius. The sequence goes on along the minus strand of OU015494.1, from coordinate 65,307,036 downwards.
TCTCCTTTCCTTTTCCTACTCCTCTCCTTCTTCTACTTTCCCCTTTCTTCTCTCCCTCGTTGTGGTTCCTCTTTGGAGTCCAGGGCTTCTCATTACAAGCTGTTGCCGCTCTGTTGCTTCTAGCTTCTAATGGCGTGTATATCACCCACGTGTTTGCCGTGCGTGGGGACCGTGTCCCTGGAAAGCGGGATCATGGTTGTTGAGGGTAAGTTTTGGTCACCCAAAACAATACTTTAGCCCCTCCTTCGGGTAAACGGGAGGTACTTAGTGGTTCCCTGCTTATCATTCTGCCGGTCGCTGATTTTGTCATCGTTTAGGAACCAAGCAATGTTTCGGCTACTGGGCATCTCGTTAAAGGGGGAGGCTACTTCAAGGTTGTTTCAGGCGCACTGGTGCAGGATCTTGAATCACCTTATTGGGCTCCATGGTGGCTTGTGCGGTCGATGTCCGAAACTCCTCTAACTTATTATCATGGAAATTGAAAATTCTTTATCTTCTCCTCCATAGGGAGCAACAAACGTACACGCCAACGAAATTTATTAATTTTTTCAATGCAAAACGTGCTGATAACATTTTTACACCCTTTTCGCCATTCTTTATACAGAAAACAGTGCAATCCATTGTTGGAGAAGTACCATCAATTTGCAAACTCAAATCTCATTGAGGTTTCTGCCGCTCAACAATCTGTCACTTTATTTAAATGCGTTTTGTTTGGGAAATTCCCCGTTTCTGTCACACCTCACAGAACATTAAATTATTCAAAGGGAGTGATTTTTGAATCGGAATTACTTAATGTTCCGGAGTCAAATCTTAGATAATCTAAGCTATCAAAATGTGATTGATACTCACCGCATAACCATACGCCGAGATGGTAAGGTGTTACCTACAAAGCCCCTCATTTTGACTTTCGACAATACGAATCTTCCTATGCATCTGATTTGGTTTGGTTTGGTGCGCTACGGTCAACCTTTTGCTACACGAGGGCTATTTAGACCGGAACTTACAGTTTAAAGTCGATTACGAACGGCTTCAAACATCCCTGCCAACAGTGGGACTCGAACCCACAGGATCTGAACCGAATGCCACCGCCCTAGCCCTTCGGCCATCACCTGGCCCTATGAGTCTGAAGGTTGCTTATCGGCGCTCTCCAATGAGGCCTTAAGTACCGAATCCGCTGCACTGTTTCAAATGAAAGCGATTCGGCCAATCTATGGATGCTTGTCGTGGATCCCTTACTTGTGTGTGTTGTGCGCAAGTGGGTCGCGAAAGTGACAGTTGCTCAGCGGACCTGAAGTGTGTAAACTGTAATGGCAAACATTTGGCTTATTCTAGGTCGTGCTTGAAGTAATCAACAAAAAAAGGAAATTCAGACTCCGATGGTCACCAATAAAATAGCTTGAAACACGGTGAATAGTAGACTCTCGAACCCAGGCTGTCGGAATGGTCGTATGCAGCAGCGACGTCGTTAAAAATGGCATCGATAGGTGTACCAACTGATCCTATCACAACAATGCTGAAGCCTCTAATTTGTCCGTTGTCTGAGTCCCAATCTCAACAAAAAACAACCCAATCCTCCTCTCCATCAGTGAAAAATAAACCACCTCAAACATCTGAATATCTAATACTAGAACCCAATAAAAATAGACCCGTCTCTTCTGTAATACAGTCAAAATCACAAAAGTTTAAGAAAACTGAAAGACTTTATGGAACAAAGAAATAAACCCGGATAATCTTCCAAACACAAGGATGCAAAATACTTCAAGCAATCTAATCGTCAAACGCCCTCAGATGGCATGTTAAAAATTTATACTTTCAGTATCTCTGATACCGATGAGATGGAATTTACTAATATTCCATATTCTACTTCTCAACCTGCAGGGAGAGGTCACTTGGTCTCTCCTTCTCTTTCTTTGCCATAGTGGCATTTCTTTCATGGAATTGTGGCATTCGTCGTAACTATTCTGATGTGAAAGCCCTGGTGGCCTAATACAACCCCGCGGTTGTCGCTCTTCAGGAAACATACCTCAAGTGTACTGACAAGGCTAAGATCAGTCACTAACACTGTGTTCAGAAAGAAAATTATGCCGGTGAGAGAGTTTCGGGAGGTGTTGTTATCTTCACCTCCCATGTGTATCCATCCACCATTGTCCCCTTGCATACCACCTTGCAAGCTGTAACGGTTCGGATCCTTATAAAACTGTTAATCTCCATCTGTGTTATTTACCTGCCACCTAACGAGCCTGTCGCCCAGAACTTTTTAGATAATTTTTATCAATTAGCTACCTTCACATTTCATTCTGATAGGGGACTTAACTGGTCATAGCGTGCTTTGGGGAAGTAAAGACACCAATTTTCGGGGGTGTCATATAGAACAGTTGCTGTCCGACAACTGCCTTTGCCATATGAATAACGGGGAGAAAACCTACATCCAAGAGCCGACTTGCACATTCCATAGCATCGATCTTGCTATCTGCTCACCTTCGCTCCTACCTTTTGAGAATTTTTTTTGCACGGAATGACCTAAGAAATAGTGACAATTTTTCGCTTTTTGTAGACTTTTTAGGTGATGACAATGGTCCTGTTTCACGGCCACGTCGTTACACATTTTAATCAGCTGAGTAGGACATGTTAACTTCCCAGGCCGAATTTACATCGGAGTATGGTGGAGGATAGCATAGATAATGCGGTAGAAACTGTCACGAATGTAATCGTGCGGGCAGCTGATTTGTCCATTCCTAAATCTTCTTCTTTTACGCCAAGACACCGTAAGCCTTGGGGGAATGAAGAGTGTCGGAAAGCCATGATAAAACAAAAGAAATTATGGAGTATCTCTCTCAGATATTCAACTACCAACAATTACATAGCTTTCAAGCGAGACAAGGCGAACGCAAGAAGAGTGCGTCGCCGTAATCAGCGCCAATCGTGGGAATGATATGTTTTTAACATCTTCACGTCCACTACTTCTAAGCAGTTGTGGTCTTGACTGAAACGTCAATGGTGCTGTACAAGGAACAAATCATCTGAAGTTTGAAAGAGAATGATATCACTCTTGGGACGACATTGGACATTGCAAACACCATCGGTCACCGGTTTGCTGCCCCTTCCAGTGCGGAAACCTACCCTTGCTCTTTCGTACATTATAAACAACGTGCTGAATCAAAGTGTCTACGTTTCAACACTTGAATCACACTTCCATAAAATTGTTCTTTTACGACGGCAGAGCTTCTGCGCTGCCTTCGCGAAGTAAAAAATTCTTCACCGGGGCCAGATGGAATATCCTATTGTAAGCTATCCCATCTGTCACGTGAATCTCTTTGTCATCTCTTACATCTGGCAAGGGGCCCTCCCATGCCATTGAGTGATAAAGTTTGCTTGTTTAGACTGCTAAGCCAGTAGCCTAGAGCATATCGTGTTGCTTATTGTGTCTTTGCATTAAAACTAGTAACTGTATTATTCAGAATTTCCTACCGGCACTTCCTCGTGGTGGGCCCTGGGGGCTGAGCACTGGCTCAGCCGCTAACATTGGAGGAGGGGGAAAATAGTGGTGTACACGGAATAAGCTCAAAGGACATTTTCGAGTCATGCAACAATTATGGTAAAAATTGTACAGATAAACTGGCTACACTAACAAATATAGTACATTTGGGTAAAGCGTCTAAGGCGGATCAGAGAGAAATTAATCAATGGGCGACCGAAATAAAAGGTATTGTGGAGAAACAAAACGAGTTGATAAATTATTTGTGTGGACAAGTTTCAGTATTGGAAAAGAGAAAGGAGACGACGTCGTATGCGGAAGTTGTGAAGAAAACCCATGAAATCAAGAGGGAAGTGGTCACGATCCATAAAACGAGATGATGGGACTACTCACTTGGTAGCGATCCAGCCAAAGAATTAATAGGACGGAGAGACAACTGAGAAAGAAGTGCAGAACATGGTTAATCCTAGTAAACTAAAAATAGGAATCAGTAATTGCAAAAAACAAAGAATGGATGACTGTTGATAGATGTGGGGAAAGAAGATGAAATTGATAAATTGATTGAGAAACTTAGACTAATTGATCAGTTAAATAAGGGCTCTAAGATAACCAAACTAAAGAAAAGGGATCCACATATTATTATCTATGGTGTAAATGATAAATATGAATATGTAGAGATGAATGTGAAGCTTAAAGAACAGAATTTGGAGTTGACTGAAGCAAGAGTAAAGATAGTGACTAAGTTCGACGGGTAAATTGATACGAATTAGGTAATCAGCTTACATGGGACGGCGTACAGGAAGATCGAAAAACATAAAAGGATTAAAATAGGCTGGCAGTGTTACAGTTTTAAAGAATATATAAAACCAAAAATTTGTTGTCAGTGTTGGAGATACGGCCACATAGCCAAATTCTGTAAGAATCCAAAAATGTGTAAGGAATGTAACGAGTTATACCATAAAGAATATACGAATACGAAGAAGTGCGGAAAGTGCGAGATACAATGTTAGGAACTCTACGAACATTAACACGTAACATGTTCAGAGCAGCAATACTTGTTTTTGCTATATTAGTGAAATTGATCATATTGTTTCTCTTACCAATTATGGAGGTTCATTATTGGGTTTATTTGTTCGTTCTCTCGTATAATTGTTACCACTACCTTTATATTTTTGTACAGTAAACTGCCGCGGCACTGTTTTTGCGCTGTATGGTTCAAGTTGAATCGTGCAACGGCGTTGCGTTGGATTAGGCCTCGGAGAACAGGCAGGATGTTTCTTTGTTTGGACGAATGGGCTACTGCTTTCGCCTACTATTTGAGGAAGGTGCGTGGTGCCTATGGAACGTTGTATATAGAGTTTATATGTGGTGTATGCATTGTGAATATTGTGATTATGCATTATTGTGTTGGATTGTAATATGAATTGAAATTCATTTGTAGTAACATTTATGTAGGCTTTTTGTGAATTAAAATATTGTGAATATTGTATTTATGTTTGAAATTATTTTAAATTATATAATTATTGTATAATCGGAGTGTTGGTTATATTGTGAATTTACTGAAATTATTGTAGTATTATTATTTTGTCGCTGTGTTGTGAATCGTTATATTTTGATTTTAATGTGATTTTTTTTTGAGAAATAAGGGTTCATTTGGAAGGTAGTATGGTGGTTGCTCGTTTGGGAAGTAATTCCCGGGGAAGCTTAGATCTAAATTGTGTTAGATAGTCGCTTTTGAGCGGGGGGGGGGGGGGGTTGCTGTTGTGGCGGCCGGACTCCAGTTTACAATTGCCAAGTACCTTCGGGTTGGAGCGACGTAATCTTGTTAAATTACATCTGTACAATAGGATATTGGATTCTCATACGTTTCCTGCGTCCTGGCGCAAAGCAACTATCATCCCTTTCCATAAACCTGGAATAGATGTGACGAATGCTACTAACTAACAGCCGATCGCCCTTACCAAGTAAGGGTGATGGAAGGTGTGTGGTGGCCTTGTGTAAAGTGAAGGAAAAAATGTGTAATGCCCGTCTTGTACACGTACTAGAGAGAAACAATCATTTTCTCTCGTTCCAAAGTGGTTTCCATCGTGGCAGATCGACGACTGATAACATCGTCGCTATGATATCCCAAGTTAGGAATGCCTTTGTCAGAAGGTATCATATGGTTTCAGTCAGTTTCGACATTGAGAAAGCATATGATCGTATATGGCGGTATGGTGTCTTTCGAGGCTGATAAAAACAGGATTTTAAAAGGAAATCTACTAATTTTTATTAAAAATTTTTTAGCCACGGGTAATTTTAATGTCTATATTGGATAAACATTGTCTAACAATTTTATACAAGAGGAAGGCATGCCTAAAGGTAATGTCCTAAGTGTCACCCTTTTCTCTATTAAAATGAATGCCATTTTACATCTACAACCTGCAGTAAATGGAGGGCTCTATGTAGAGGATTTACAGGTAATGTGTAAAGGGAAAAATATGCATTTTATTGAGCGGTAACTTCAGACGGCTATAAATCGAATAGTGAGGTGGTGCGGAGAAAATGGTTTTAGCTTTTCGACTGCAAAAACGTGCTGTGTGCACTTTTGAAGGTGACGTGTACTTCACCCAAACCCAGAAATATTCCTCGGAGCATCTCAGATAAACGTGTTAGGGACTTTACAAGGATTAGGGACGTAATCTTTGGCAGAAAATCGACTTTCCTTCAGCATGACAATTGTCCCTCTAAAAAAGATCGCAAAACAAACATTCTGTGCAAAATGTATGAAAAATGTTTGCGGAAAACATTCCGCCGTAATTTGTACTACGTGTACTGAATAACTATTTTTTTTAATCCTACGCCCGTCTTCGGCATTTCTGCCATCAGTCGACGATCAGCCCAATATAGAGATGAAGATATATAAAAGCGAGAGATAAAATTAGCCTCCACAGAGTTGTCTGTTAAAAACTTAAAAACAATGGGGCAGTTCTTGAAGTGGTCACCATCCATATCACCCTGGCGGCACAGAGGGCAACAAGCTGAATCGCTGATGCCTATCCGATGTAGATGTTTTTGTAAATAATCATGTCCAGTTGTCATACGAAAGCAAGCAACTCCAACAGACCGAGGCAAGGAACTAGGGATATTATTACTCCTGTTGAGCAGGATTTTCCACCTCTTATCCACAGCCGTATCAACATATAAGGATATTCTATTAGCTTTCATTTTATTGTGAATAATTCTTTTAATATTTCGCAGAGGAAGAGGAGAATCAGGCTGGGCTATAAGAGATCCAGCCTTGGCTAGTTTATCAGCCTGCTCATTTCCAAAAATAACAATGGCTCGGAATCCATTGAAGAGCAATGCTTTTTCTAGTTTTCTTTAGATCGATAAGCTTCATTCTACAAGAATGAACCTGGGCATTTTCGTTATAGTTCAAACTGGTAAGCGACAAAATAGCAGCTTGAGAATCAATAAAAAACACAATATTATGGTCATGGCTGTCTTTTAATTTATCAATTGCATGATATATAGCTGCAATCTCTCCATCAAAATTATCACAGTACCTCCCAACAGGACAGCTAATACTGAAAATACTAGAATAGACTCCAACCCCGGCATTTTTTATCGCATTTTCTGCTGAACCATCTATGTACACATGGAGCCACTTGTCAGGAGGGTACCTGTTTTGTATAGTAGCAAGTGCAGCGTTCTTTAACTCACCCTGCATAGAAAGCTGCTTGTTTACATTCCAAACAAGATCCAGATGCCCCTCCAACATCTCGTGACCCATAACAGGGTTCCATTCCCGTGAGAAAACCTGTAGATTGGATGTAGGAATATCATAAGTATCATAGAGATCGTGGACAGTCGAAAGGAAAGATCTATGAGTTTTTAGTCTCTCATTTGCTATTCTATAATAATTTAAAAAGTTGTTTTTTCTTCTCAAGATTTTTTCTACAAGGTAAATGGCATTCCTTTGGCACCTCTCACTTAAAGGCTCTAATTCTGTCTGGAGCTCCATAGCAACAATAGGAGTTGATTTAGCACCACCAGTAATTAATCACAACATGTTGTTTTGAAAAATATCAAGTTTGTTTCTAACAGAATCTGAGGAGGTTATCAAAACCTCATTACCATACTCAACAACAGGACGAACATAACTCTTATAGGCTGTTCACAGAACATCTTGGGTAGCACCCAAAGTGACACCAGCCAGACGTTTCAGTAGTCTTGATCTCAGAAGTCCTCGATCAATGGCTCTATCAATTTGCTTCTTCCAAGTTAACTTTGGGTCTAAATGAATGCCCAAGTATACAGTATCATACTGAATAACTGAAATGTTATGAAAATTAAATTTTGTAGTAATTATAACATTTTTAAAAACTTTTATATACTATATGAAGTATATAAACTATAAATGGAGTACAATTCGGAGAAAAAGAACTGAAGTGTTGGAAAGTATGATAAACAGGAAAATTAAAAATTACAAATCATATATACGGATGCATGTACGCACAAATGTACGTGTATAAACAAATGAAACAAAGGGTGTAGTGGTTACTTTTTAAGGATTTTGATATTCTAATAGCACAAAATAAATATATGTCTGATTCGTCATGAATACAAAATTTGAGGTTAGGATTATTATCAAATTTTCTATTCAAAAGGGTATAAAATTCATATGGTCGAGTTGCAGAGTTTTCTGGAATAGAAATGTGTAAGGTATACACAAGATTCGATTCACAAGAATCGAACTTTTGAGTGAATTAAAGAAGCTGCTTTACATATGCTAATTTCGGCATACGCGCTTAGTATAAATACCACGCAGCGTCATTAATAAAAAAGGAGAGGTTGTTAAGGTTGAAAAGGTGTTATCCTGCGCTAGTGCTTAGCGGGCCAGAAGTTTACGTGGCAGTACTGCTGGTTTGACTTACTGTTCGTGAGTATAAAAATATATTGTTCTTGAAAGCTGTGTTTATACATTCCGTACAAGTAGTACGCATGCTTATTGCTGTAAAGCCAATTATATGTGCAACGAATTCAATAAACATTGTTTCATGTATAAACTGTGTGTGGTTCAAATTCAAATAGAGAGCCACTTCAAATTATATACACCCAGGTCTGGGTAGAAGTGAGCATAGAATCTCTATACTGGCGCCCGAAATTATATATACCCTGGTAGTTAGCGTTACATTTGTAACGAACAACATAATTGAAATTAAAAACTGTGTACTGTGTACTTATATTGATAAAATTGTTGCAAGTACTTATATACTATTTAAAAATGAGTGTTGTAGAACAAAATCCTGCTGGAAATTTTCCTCGGGTAATTATGGTTCAGCAAATTGCGGCATTCGAAGCCACATTCAATGGCGGCCCCTCAAGCCAATTCCTAAAGAAAATTGAGCATTACTTTCAGCAACAATGCACCCCAGAGGGGGATAAACTTAAAATTGCTCTAGCCGCTTTAAGAGGTAGTGCATATCAGTGGTACACGTGTATGAAAAGCAGTAATCTGATTTTTGACTATTCGTCATTCAAGCAACAGTTTCTTAGCGTTTTTCCAAAGACCTTTAATCAAAGTGAAATTGAAGCGGAAATTTATTCGCTAAGGCAACGTGCAGGTCAGTCTGCATTAGATTTTGCTACGGAAAAGATTTCCAAGTGTGAGGTATATTTAGAAGGGGTAACGGAAGCGGTAATCTTAAAAATAGTTATCCAACGTTTGAAGCCAAGTGTTCAAGATTTTTTAGATAATCAAACAATTACAAGCAAGGTTACCCTCCTTCAAGCTTTAGCTAAACATTACAATAGGCATTTCTTCGCTACCCCCTACCCTAATTCAGGTACGAGAGATTTTATACACCCCAGCCAAAATTTTTCGCGAGTTTCAAATCGACATCGTGGACGGCATGATAGTAAAGCCCAACGTTATAGTAACATTAGTGCGCTTACATTAAAAAATGTGCAACTACCTTATGTGCACTTGCAAATTGATTCAATTCCCATAACAACTTTACTTGATACCGGCAGCGAAAGGTCGTACATGTCAGAAAAGTACTTCAAATCGCATTACGACATGAAGCGCTTAAACACACATAATAAATTACGAACACTTTCAGCTCAAGGGGAAGAATGTCAAATATTAGGCTCATTATTGACACACATTAGTATACAATCCCAAAAAAACGACCTTGTTTTTCATGTAATGCGAAATATGCAACTGGAGGTTATCCTAGGGATTGATTTTTGCTACTCGTGTAATGTAGCACTAAATTTCAAGCAGAATTCTATCTCGGTGCAGATGCACCAGCAGTCCAAAGAAGCTGTGCTGCCCGTTCCGGTTGACTTGTCGAAAACGGACTTAAAAGAAAACGAAAAAGTTCGTTTACAGACTACTTTAAACAAATTTGCCGAGGTATTTTCAGACAAGCCAGGTATTACTCACGTTACAACTCACAAAATTGATACGGGAGACAGTCCCCCAATTCGTGCCCGCCCATATAGGTACGATACAAACAAGCAGAATGTTATAGACATTCATATTGATAAAATGCTTCGCCAAAATATTATTTCGCTGGTCGATAGTCCGTGGGCAAGTCCGGTTGTGTTATGTCAAAAAAAAGGCAACTTGCCTATTACTGATCCCGAAGCCTGGAGATTTGCAGTTGATTACAGGGGGCTGAATAAAGTAACAAAATTCTCTACATATCCTATGCCAATAATTGAGGATATTCTTCATAGTTTAAAGTCATTTAAATACATGACTACTTTAGATTTAACATCCGGGTTTTTCCAAGTACCTATGGCGGCTGAAGACGTTAAAAAAACGGCGTTTATAACAAAAAAATGCACTTTTGCGTTTCGTCGCATGCCCTTTGGACTCAATGGGGCACCTGGCACATTCCAAAAACTTATGGATATAGTACTAAGGCCTGTTTTAGGAAAGAACGTTGCCGTATACCTCGACGACATAATTATTACGGGGGAAACTTTAACCGAGCACTTAGCTCTTTTACAGGAAGTGCTCTCTCTGATAAAACAGGCTGGCTTAACAATAAATACAAAAAAGTGTCAGTTCGTCCGCAAAGAACTACCGTATTTAGGATTCAAAATTACGCGTCAGGGCGTTCAAACGGATTCATCTAAAATCGACGCTGTAAAAGCGTTTAAAATCCCACAAACGGGAAAACAACTTTCGTCGTTTCTTGGTCTTTGCTCATATTACCGCACATTTATACCTGCATTCTCGGAAGTCGCCGAACCGCTTTACAAATTGCGAAAGAAACGCACTAAATTTACGTGGAGTTCTGAAGCCCAGAACGCCTTCCAAACATTAAAGCAGAAATTGATCCAAGCTCCGGTACTACGCCATCTAGATCACAAGCTACAATTCGTAGTGCAAACGGATGCTTCTAATGTCGGAATCGGCGCTGTACTAATGCAGGAAAACCAACCTATCGCTTTCACATCGCGAACTTTAAATTCCGCAGAACGAAACTATACAACCACTGAAAGGGAATGTTTGGCTATTGTCGTAGCACTCAAAAAATTTCGCTGTTATTTCTCAGAACAGCCGGTTCGGGTTATAACTGACCATGCTGCTTTAACCCGATTATACTCGGGCAAAAATTTTACGCCTCGTGTCATTCGCTGGGCATTAAAGATCCAGGAATACAACTTAATCATTGAGCATCGTCCGGGGAAAGGAAATCTGGTAGCGGATGCTTTAAGCAGAGACCCAGAGGGGGAGTCGATAACTCAATGTGAAATGCTCACTTCTATTGTGCTAGATAATAAAACGCAGTTAAAAGAAGAACTTCGTAAAGACCTGGAATTCGGAGATATAGTTAAATACCTAGAAAACCCCGAACAATTTTCCGGAGTTAATCTGCATGCTATACAGGGTAGAGCACAGAACTATGAACTAGTCGATGATCTCCTTTTTTACAAATCATCCACAAATCGGAATGGTGAAATTCGTCCCGTCATTCCATGTTCAATGAGAACACACATTCTACTTACTCTTCACGATTTACCTACAGCCGGCCATATGGGTATTCGAAAAACTTTTTCTCGACTTAATGAGGTGGTTTACTGGCCCCAAATGAGGAAGTGGGTCACCCAGTACGTTCAAAGCTGCGACACTTGTCAGCGTACTAACTACACAAATTACCGCCCCGCGGGTTTTTTACAAAGTATCGTGGCCACGTTCCCTAATGAAATCGTAGGGATAGATTTATTAGGCCCATATCCCCGTAGTGCAAGTGGAAAATACAGGTTCTTACTCGTAATAGTCGACCATTTTTCAAAATGGACCGAAATTATACCCCTGCGTAGAGCCTCAGCCAAAGCAGTTGCTGATGCATTTACACATAATTATGTTTTGCGATATGGTGCCCCTGTAAAAATTATTAGCGATAACGGTGTTCAGTTTGTCAGCGAAGTTTTCACGGACCTGTGTCGCAGGCTTCAAATAAAACATGCAAAAATGGTCACTTATAGACCACAGTCGAATATTGCGGAGCGGGTAAATCGCAATGTAGTTAAAATGATTCGCGCATTTATACAAAACAATTATAAAACATGGGATCAACATATACAGCAGTTTGCGTTTGCATTACGTTCGGCTGTCCACGACTCGACAGCCAAAACACCTGCCGAAGTTTTTCTAGGCAGAAAGATTATCACCCCTTTAGACAGTCTATTCTTCGCACCGGGGCAAGCGCCTCAATTTCAACTAGCTGATATTCAGGAGATGCTTCGCGAGGTCAAGCAAGTTAATGACCAGATGCGGAAGCAACAGAAGATATACTACGATAAAAATCGTAGGGAGGAGAAATTTGAAGTTGGGCAATGGGTTTTAAAAGCCACCCACTCACTATCTAACGCCAGTAAAGGCATAGTCGGGAAATTTTGCCCGAAATTTCAAGGTCCGTACCAAATAAAAAAGGTAGCAGGCCCAGTGGTTACCTTACAAGAAGGCCAACAGCAAGTTCCCGCAAATATAGACCAGATTAAGAGGTATATAAACCGTGCAGACTATACCCTGTTTTCAAATCAAGTGCAACAAGGTTCACAAGGTTCACAAGATGCTGGACCCTCGGGGGTCACCAACGAAGACCGTCCTCCCCCTACTCACGATTCCGGTGATAACCTGCATGAGGGAAGCAGCTCCACTCCTGCACAGGAACCCCGGTCAGGAGTTAAAAGAAAGACTCCCATGACTTCTCCATCGTCGGCGCCTGACTCTCAGCCGTTCGAACATCCACGCAAGCGGGGGAAGCAGACGCAAAGGAAACGAAAGATCTCTGCCGCCCAACAAGATCCTCCTCCCAAGAGACCTCCTGTCCATCGTCAAGCCGGACCAGCGCCTCAGGACCAACGACCTGCTGCACGAAGGATGCCCACACGGTCAACGAACCCCTTTACTAGGACTGCGACCGTCAAGAGAGGTCCCACGGATTGGACAGACTGGTGCAAGGAAGTTGCTGCATTCATGAGGAACAAGTCTTGTATCAACTTTCTTATTCTAACTCCCACCCTTTAATAAAACCGAACCAAATTGGTTTGAAGTTCCCCATTGTATATACTGTGTAAACATTTTGAGGGGAAGGAGTGAGCCACTGAAAAAAACGGCATACTGTTGTTTTATAAATTTTTGAAAGGGACATGTAGTGAAAAAAAAAATACATACTAACTACAGATAACAAACAACTAACATACTAACTTCACAAATCATAACACATGTGCATTATGATTGGGGAAGAGCAGATACAAACAGTCAAGAAATGTCATGCTGTGCAATTGTGTTGTCATTTTAAATTAAAATAAGTTTTTTAGGGCGCAGTTGGTCAGCCCAGTATCCGCAACTCTGCAAATCCACTGTTTGATGGTGTCACCTGGACCCTTCGGGGTTAGTTTTGTAAAATGGTAGTGGCGTTTTTCCTCCACACAACGTGTGGAAGGTTTTTTGACTTTGCCACCCATTATGTAAAAAGTCAGACCAGCACGCGTTTTCAATTAGTTAACTGAAGCCGTTCAGACCTCAGTTACCTAATTTTTTTTTTCGAGGGAGGCCAGTGTAAGGTATACACAAGATTCGATTCACAAGAATCGAACTTTTGAGTGAATTAAAGAAGCTGCTTTACATATGCTAATTTCGGCATACGCGCTTAGTATAAATACCACGCAGCGTCATTAATAAAAAAGGAGAGGTTGTTAAGGTTGAAAAGGTGTTATCCTGCGCTAGTGCTTAGCGAGCCAGAAGTTTACGTGGCAGTACTGCTGGTTTGACTTACTGTTCGTGAGTATAAAAATATATTGTTCTTGAAAGCTGTGTTTATACATTCCGTACAAGTAGTACGCATGCTTATTGCTGTAAAGCCAATTATATGTGCAACGAATTCAATAAACATTGTTTCATGTATAAACTGTGTGTGGTTCAAATTCAAATAGAGAGCCACTTCAAATTATATACACCCAGGTCTGGGTAGAAGTGAGCATAGAATCTCTATAAATGCTAGAAAAGTTTCAAAATTGCTCCTGAAGCTGCGGATAATAAAATCTGCAATTTTGTAAACTGTCTAAGGCTAGTGTTATCAGATTTCTCAGATATAAAGTGGCATAAGCTCTTCCAACTGCAGTGCGAACTGAGATTGTGATTCGATAGATTTGGTGGTGGCTTCTCTGTGATATATATTCGCAATATTTGACTTGAAAATGCTTTCTCCTGGATACTTTGAGCAACTATATTGATACAAATCAGTTCCTTTTTCACAAATTTAACTTTTAAGTTTGCCATGAACATACAATGCAAAACTGAAGGGTTGTATTTGTGAAAACTATTAATTTTTAAAATGTTTGTAAACTGATAGGTATAATTTATCTTTTAAATGCATTCCAGCCAATATTAATTCATACCAGCTTCGATGAAGGATATGAGTCATACTCTGAGATATATCAGTCCCGAACACGATGAACTAAACATACTTGGATAACATAAGAGTCTACAGAGATGATTCCGAACACCTACAAAAAAGCATGCCACTCCTGAGACTCGAATTCGCTGACTCCGGAACTGAAAGCCAGCGACCGGCTCCGACAGATATTGGAAAAAGTAAAATTAAATATCTTTCAGGTAAAAAAAATGTTTTAGAACTTAAAAATGTATAACATATCAACTTATGTATTTTTTACCATTTCTTCGCAATTTATTTATTTTGTACGTTTAATACGTTATAAGAATAGTAAACAAAAACTTCGGAGAAAGAAAAAAAGTTTTTTACAGAGTACAATAAATTTTCATACATTTGAAATTAAAAAGACCGAAAAAAAACTTGTAGAGGGGTTGTAGCCGTTTGTTTTTGTAACTGGAAAATACTAGAATCAAGTGTAACATGATTTGCTCGTGAACAAAAAATAATCTTTTCTTCCTTTTACAAAAAATTTTTGGCATGAGGATAAACGTTTCATTGCGACGCAAAATCATTTCTTATTGAAAAGAACTCTGACAAAAAAGCACTTTACAGGCTTTTTCCTCTATTATCATGGATATTTTGAAATAAATCGGATAAAAAGCATATTTCCTGATACAGAAGCTATTCATAATATTTCGACAGTGCCTTTTAAAACGTTCTGTTCATGAAGTGTAGAGATTTAATTTCCTTAAGCGTGTTTAATGTTATCTATGCAAAACGCTAACGTCATAATTATATTTATATATATATATATATATATATATATATATATATATATATATATATATATATATATATATATATATATGTAACATGGGAGACAGATCGTAGACTCAGAAGATATTTAGTCTCCCATGCTACGGTGAGGAGATGCAGTTATGCTCAAAACAAAATTATTTCATAATTAAAGACGACTAATATGAGCTTTTTACGGGAACATTTTTATTCAATATACCGACCGATCCGTCGGTATGGATGCAGCAAGTGAAAATACACGAATCCGTCCTACTTCCGCGTAACATTGTATTATATAAACTTCAGTCCATCACGTGATTAAAGGGTGTGTCTTAATAGTTGATTGGTTTAAAGTTGTTGTTGATGTGCAGAACTGATTTAAACTTGTACTGACGCCACGCAAGGTCTCTTTAGTTAAAAAAGACAGCCATCTTGAATGATTTTGCCTAAGGCTGTAATAATGGAATTTAATGCGAATGCCCAAAGGGAATTAAATAGTTTAAGGGATTAAAAAAGGGTTTGTAATTTGGAATAGTAAAGTGAGGAATTAACAGTTTTAAATGTTAAGAGTGTTGAATTAAGAAATAACTAGTTTTTTAATATTATAGAATATCCCCCCCGTCCGAGAAGAGGCTGACCTACAATGCCTGCATTGGAGGGCAGACTCACTCAAATGAGTGAGAAGAATGGGCATTAACAAAAATTTGGAATAGTTTCTTTAAGTATTATCAGCAAAATTTAGTTATAGCAAAAACAAATTTTAAAAATCACGTGATGAAATGACATGACATTATGAGCAATTTGTAATATTTAAATATCACATTAAAAAAATACACATAATACTAACTTTGAAACTTCTACATAATTTCTAGTTGAAACTATGATGCGTAGGGCTGCAGTCCTCACACAACACAATCTCAGAAAAAAAAATCAATTAACATAACCAAAAAATTTGTAAACTACCAAAAAATTTCACTGGAAACATACACTTAATACAATATCTACCATCATCTCGAGTTGAATAATACAAAATAACAAAACATAGTAATAAAAATATTAAAACAAGCAAAATTTAAGAAACTGAAGTTGGCTTTGATAACAAGTTGAAAATTCAAAAGTTTTTCTCAACTTTCACTACTATGGAGTGAGTCCAAAAAAATTTTTTATTTATTTTTCTTTGCCATGAATTATCTGTGCAGCATTTTTAGTCCTTTCACAGTCATTAGTATGTTGAGGAAAATACACCAATTAAAAAATCACAGTCTTTGTGTTGCTGTGTCTAATTTCTGCTTCACCAACGTAGAATACATAAAACATAACATTATTTTGGTTTGTTTACATATCAAGAAAAATAGTTCTTCAGTTATATAATAAAAATCACAGTTTATAATAAAAATCACACTTTCAATAAAAATCACAAGTTTTAATAAAATCACATTTCTAATATATAAATTGTATATAAAAATTACAGAACATTTATTATACCTTAAGAAAAACTCAATCATTTCAACATCAAATCCTTATTCATTATGTCTAGTTTCATATCTTTATATTTCTTATTATTATCATTTCATTATTCCCTATGTTCATTTTTATTCCAACAATATTTATTTATTCCAAAATTCTATTCAATATTTTTTAGTTATACTTATTCATATTTATTCTAACTTTATTTACCTATTCTCAATACTTTTCACTTTATTTTCAAATTATTTGTTTACTATTCATTTGTGTACACTTATTATCATCAGTTTATGTGGATCCAATTCTTTGTGTTGAAGGTACCTTGTTGTATGTGTGTCACCCAAACTCTTAGTCTCAAATTCTTTAATTCTACCTCTAAGCAGTGAGGGGTTGTGTTTATGTTTGTGTAACAAGTGAGTTTCCTTTCTCCCTATTGTTCTCTGACTAATAAGGAGGAAGAGTCTTTTTAGCCGTACAGTGGACTAACCGTGAATCTCCGACAGGATATGACTGTGTAGCAATACAACATCTTGCATAGTACAAAGATGGAGAAAAAGGAAAATGTGCAGTTGTCATACCTGTGGGAGTATAATATATAGAAATGGGAGGACAAAAGGAGTGGCCATCCCAGCCCTGTTTTAGTCATTACTCAAGCATATGGTCTTCAGCACTTTAAGTGACTGAGTTGATGAATTAAAAACAAATAGCAAAAAAAATTAAAAAAGATCTTAAACAGTTGGGACGACATCCAACGCGCTTGTAGAGTGGGTGATAGGAAAGTGTATTCAAGAAATAGAAAATTTACTGAAAGGTTAAAGAAGTAGATTTGTCACAGTCGGTGTTTGATTTTCAGATCCAAAAAAATTCACATATAATAGTATTCTTAAGAAGAAAGTTTAAGTAAGACAGTTTTTTTTAAATTTTATCTTTAGTAGGACAACACATAATTAATTATATCAATTAAAAAAGTATAATGATGTTAAGCATCACATGGAAAAGAAAAAAAATGGATCTAATGTTTGTCACTATTTGTGGTGTAGTTTTAAGTTCTCTGGTGCATTATAGTATCTTAATTTACAAGCATGGACAATTTCAGAATCTCGTTTAGTGTGAAAATTTGGCCTGTCAATTTCATAATTAACTTTTGACATTTGTCTTAATATGGTGTACGGTCCAGAATAAGGTGAGCTTAATTTTCTTGTATTAGGGTAGTTGAATTCTTCGAATAACACTAAATCTCCAACATTAAATTTAGATTCTACAAAGCGTGCATCATATTTAACTTTATTCCTATTATGGTAATTAATTGTCCTTTCTTTAGCTAACTTTCTCGCCTCATCCACCTGAGGATAAAAATCTTGTTTTTTAACATGAGGTTCATAAGGTAATATTCCAAAAAGTAGGTAGGCTGGGGTCATTTGGGTAACTGAATGAGGCGTATGATTGTATTCATTAATTACTTCATTTAATAGGGTTGTCCAGGGAGTTTTACTTGTTGAGTTATGTACTTTGCACCTTAATCTAGTAATTATTGTTTGATTTACCCTCTCTACCTTCCCATTCGTTTGTGGATGATGACTCGTCGTAAGTAATTGTTTCACATTATTATGCTCTAAAAATCTTCTAAACTTTGAACATGTAAAAGCTGCGTTTCTGTCCGTTAGCAATTTTTTTGGTGTTTGAATTTGGAATATTTGTTTTAAGCAATTTGTATAAGTTTCAGTAGTTACGCTTTTTGATGGAAAAGCCCAAATATAACGCGTTGCATGGTCAATTATCAAATGTAAATATTTCTTTGTGGAATTATAGTAATTGAATCCGCCTACTGTGTCTACTCTTAAGCACTCGAAGGGTTGGTCTGTCGGAGGTACTTCTTGCAGCAATCCAAACCTTTTCTGTCTTGTCTTTTTTTTTAATTGACAAGTATGGCAATGTTTAACATAATTACTAATGTCCTCAGTAATTTTGGGCCAATAATATTGGGGTGTAAGTAATTGCATTGTTTCATTTATTCCAGGGTGTCTATAGTCCTCGTGGGCTCTTTTTAAAATTTCTAACCTCAATGAAAATGGTACTACAATTTTTAAAAATCCTTTCTTTCTCACGTAAATTACATCATTTAGTTTTTTATATTTAAGTCCCTGCACATTGTCTTTATTTTGAAATTCTACAATTTTTCTTAGTTCAATTAAATGATTTATTTGGGTTTTAGGTTCTAGAATAGGGTTTCTGGAAAGCATGTCAGCTTCAATATTTGCAGTTCCCTTCTGGTATTTAATTTCATAGTCGAACATACTTAGTTTTAATGACCAGCGAAAGAGTCGACCTCGAAGATTTTTCACATTTTTAAGCCAAACTAAGGCAGCATGGTCTGTGTGAATTGTGAACTTTTTCCCGTGGAGATAATGATAGTACCTGTCTAAACTGTCCACAATTGCCAAACACTCAAGTTCAGTAATAGAATAGTTTGCCTCATAGTCCTTTAATATACGAGAGTGATATGCTATGGGATGCAACACCCCATCTTCACCTGGCTGTTTTAAAACAGCTCCAACCTGATGTTTACTCGCATCCACAAATAAATGACAGTCTTTGTTTACATCATACAATTGCAATATTGGTTTACAAATCAATAAATTCTTAAGGTCCTCAAAAGCTTCTTGGCACTTGTCTGACCATCCCCATTTTACTCTCTTTTTCAATAATGTATTTAATGGATGCTTTACTTTTGCATATTTTGGAATAAACTTATTATACACATTTATTGTGCCCAAGAATCTTTGGAGTTCTTTTACATTAGTTGGTGGTTTCAAACACTTTATCTTTTCAATGTTAATGTTGTCTGGGGCAATTTTCCCATTTGTTACATTATATCCAAGAAAATTAATTTGTTGCTGCAGAAAAGTACATTTAGCTAATTTTAACTTGATATTCTCTTTTTTGAAAATGTTAAACAGTTGATCTAAATGTTCAAGGTGTTGTTCTTTGGAGTCTGAAAAAATTATAATATCATCGAAATAGTGGCATGCAAAGTTAACTTTATATTTATCTAAAATTCTCCTGATAGTCCTATTGAATATTGCAGGGGCGTTCTTTAAGCCAAATGGAAGTCTTAGCCACTCGTATAAGCCAAAAGTAGTGGCAAATGCCAATTTCTCAGTATCTTTTGGGTGAACGGGTACATGCCAATACCCTGAGGTAAGGTCCAAAGTTGAAAAGTAATTAGCTCTGCTTAATTTATCTAGAATATCATCAATTCTGGGTAAGGGTTCTGCATCTGTCTTAGTAATTAAATTTAGTTTTCTGAAATCAATACAAAGTCTAGTTTTTCCTTCATTTCGCTTTCTTGCCAAAGTCACAGGACTTGAGTATGAACTATGTGATTCTTTTATGATTCCTGCTTCTAACAGATTGTTAATTTGGGTCCTGATCTCTTTTTCCTCAATTGGCGAAGTCCTGTATGCTCTTAGACTCACTGGTAAATCAGAATTTAGGATTATTCTTTGGGGTTCCATCCTTATTTTGCCTATGTCATATTTGTTAGTTGAAAACAGTCTATTATTTTTGTGCAATAAATTTTTTAATTCCCTATCAACACCTAAATTTTTGATTTGACCATTAATGTCAACATTTTCATAATTTGGGGTATTTTCTGCTTTTATTTCACCAGAGTGTTCATTAAAAGTTTCACCTACATCATAATCAATACAGAAAATATCATTTCTTTCTGCGAATTCTCTTCATAAGGGTTAAACATATCAGAAACTTCAATTTCATGAACATTTCTATTATTATACACATGCTTATTATCACATTTATTTTGTAGATGAAATGAAATTTTACTTATATCACAAATATTAACCAACTGCAAAGAAATTCCATTCTGATACACACAAAATTGGTTACAGTCAGTTACTACTTTAAACTTTTTACACTCAGGAAGTCCCAGAATAAGATAAGGCAAGTCATTGTCCAAAACATATGCAGAAATATTTCTAATTATTTTCCCTATCCTCAAAGTTAATACACATTTAGTTGTAATTAAGATTTCACCCTCAGCTTGCCTGACCTTAATGGGAGAGCTTGAATAACATTTCAGTTTACACTGCTTTACCAGTTTTTGTGACATCAGACTAATAGTCGAAGCAGTGTCAATCACACAATTTGAAAAATTCTGTTTCTCATTTCTATATAGTCCTTTTGTTTTGTCAACCCCATGATTTCTGATAATGTTCCCCCTCAATGACAGTAATTGTCATTCTGGCGCCTGATCTCTTTCAAATTCAGGTTCCTCATAATGATGTTTATTGTCTGACACCGACATCTTATCAAATCTCTCACTAATAGAGCAAGTTTGTTCCCAATGGTAAGCATTGCTTATGCCAAAATTAGAACATTTTCGATAGGGTCTAGGTGGTAAATCTGCATACTGTTGGTGGTGATTAATTTGGTTATTGGGTCTGGGTGTAAAATTCCTATTCAACTTGTGATCTCTGGGTTGCAATTGTCTGAATTGTTGCTGCTGACTATAATTAGGTCTAAACTGAGTTTGTTGATTATTATTAGGTCTAAATTGAGGCTGGGAAGAGTAATTTTGTCTAAATTGATGAGGTGGGCTATAATTCATCCTAACTTGAGGTTGGTTGTAGTAATTAAGTCTAAATTGGGGTCTATTTTCAAATCTAGTGTTAAAAAAGTTATCCCGATCCCCTTGATTAGCTTTGTTTCCTTCATTATTTATTTTGATTAGCTTACTAGCCAACACTATCCATTCTGTCGTTGTTTGAGGAGGATTTGCAGCTATGGTCATTCTCATTTGAGCATTTAGGCCTTGTGTTAGGTCCTCTAGTATTAACTTCTGTGATAATCCCAATCTTTTTCCTACATCAATTTTTTTATGAAAATATTTGGTTAAGTCATCATCATATTCAAATTTCAAATTGGAAAATTCAGAGAATTCCACGCTATCTGCCTCAAAGAATAATTCTTGCAAAGTATCTTTTAATTCTGTCCATTCTTGAATGTGTAGACAAGAGTTTATGAAGGTCGTAAGAGCTTTCCCTTTTAGGAATTTTGAAATACATCTTATTTTATGTTCATATGAAACATTTGCTTAGGAAAATTTCTGCTCAATATAGGCAAGCCATATTTGTAGTTTCATACCCCCCTCTGGGTCAAAAGGAATAAAATCCCTGAATTCTTTCTCTAAATTTTCAAGTTGAAATTGGTCCTTGCATTCTGTCCCTTCATTTTTATTTTCTGTTTGTCCCCCCTGATTTTCTGTTTTTATATTTTTTCCTTCCATTTTATAAGTTTAACAAAATATCACAATTATATACTTCAATTAAAAACAGGAATACAATACCATACAATAACATTTTAAAAAAAATCTTTCCTGTACTGTTTTTATATTTTTTCCTCCATTACTAAAATTAACAAAATATTACAAATTTATACGTCAAATAGGGAGATAATACTTTCTATATCATAAAAATCACTGTTTATGAAAATAATTTTAAAAAGTTTATGACGGAAAAAAACATTAAAGACCTGGTCGTGTTATTCTTGATTTGTTGAAAACACTACTGTAAAATTCTCGGACAGCAGGTTGCACAAAATTTGTCTTTCGCTCACGGTACAGCGCTAGGGCTTGCATACCGGGTTAATTAAATTCACATACGGCAAAAAAAAGATTCTTTCCAAAATTTTTTCCTCAAAGAGAAACAAAAAGACGACTTCTATAATCCATAGAAACACTGGCGAACAAAATCGTGCAGTCTCTTGATTCAAAGAACGCATCTAGAAAAGTATCATCGTAGAATACCCGATATAAAAAAAACTTTCACAGATGATCACACACACTCGAACTTAAGTCACACGGAGTAGACGAAAAAAACAACTTTCCAGAGAGCAAACAACATCTGTACAGCGCTGAATTGGAACGAAGTTGACGTAACACGATGGCGGTGACCAACTTCCGTTTTCTGCGTTGCTAACTTGGTGCGGCGAAATTCACAAAAACACTGAACCGGTGGGAAAAACTGTATCAGCGGACGATCCGTATGGCAATGGAACTCCTTTGTGATCTTCTCGCAGCAGGTGAGATAATCATGCCGACTTTTGTAACATGGGAGACAGATCGTAGACTCAGAAGATATCTAGTCTCCCATGCTACGGTGAGAAGATGCAGTTATGCTCAAAACAAAATTATTTCATAATTAAAGACGACTAATATGAGCTTTTTACGGGAACATTTTTATTCAATATACCGACCGATCCGTCGGTATGGATGCAGCAAGTGAAAATACACGAATCCGTCCTACTTCCGGGTAACAAGTTTTATATAAACTTCAGTCCATCACGTGATTAAAAGGTGTGTCTTAATAGTTGATTGGTTTAAAGTTGTTGTTGATGTGCAGAACTGATTTAAACTTGTACTGACGCCACGCACGGTCTCTTTAGTTAAAAAAGACAGCCATCTTGAATGATTTTGCCTAAGGCTGTAATAACGGAATTTAACGCGAATGCCCAAAGGGACTTAAATAGTTTAAGGGATTAAAAAAGGGTTTGTAATTTGGAATAGTAAAGTGAGGAATTAACAGTTTTAAATGTTAAGAGTGTTGAATTAAGAAATAACTAGTTTTTTAATATTATATATATATATATATATATATATATATATATATATATATATATATATATATATATATATATATATATATATATATATATATACTGCTGGCCACTGTAAATGCAACACCCTGAAGGAAACATACAAATAACATGAAATTTACAACATGCATTAGCGGAGGTGAGATATGCAAATGATTAGAATTTCAGCGCAGACGCACATCACACGCGCCTGTGGCGCCACTTCAAACCGCTATTTAAGGCTTGGAGATTTCGACGATTTCAAGTTCGGCAATTGTGTTTTTCTTGTGGTTTTTTAAAAAAACGATCAATTATGCCTCGTCGAAAACAGCAATCATCTTTTGATCAAGTATCCGAGTTCGAGAGAGGAAGGATAGTGGCCTACCGACATTGTGGATTATCTTTCAGGGAAATCGGTAGTCGTGTTGGACGAAACAAAACAACTGTAATGCGGATATGTGATCGTTGGATGCAGGAGGGTACGACGGACCGGCGTGTTCGATCGCATCCACCTCAGCGCACCACTTCACGTGATGACAGGCAAATTGTGCTCATGGCAGTGACGGATCGCTCAGTCACATCACGAACCATAGCACGGCACATGCAGTCTGTAACGCATCATCCAGTGTCTGCGCGTACCATTCGACGCCGTTTACAGCAGAGTGGTCTGTCCGCAAGACGTCCATTGCTTTGTATACCCTTGACGCAGAACCACAGACGTCTCCGCCGCCAATGGTGCGATGACAGAAGGATGTGGACGGCAGAATAGAATGAAATTGTCTTTACTGACGAGTCACGCTTCTGTCTGCAACACCACGATGGTCGCATTCGAGTCTGGAGACACCGTTAAGAGAGGATGCTGAACAGCTGCGTTATGCACCGCCACACTGGTCCTGCACCGGGTATTATGGTATGGGGCGGTATTGGATATCACTCTCGCACACCTCTAGTACGCATTGCCGGTACTTTTAACAGCCATGGCTACATGTCCGAGGTGTTGGAGCCAGTTGTCCTTCCTTACCTTCAGGGCTTGCCCACAGCCATATTTCAACAGGATAATGCGCGACCACACGTGGCACGCATTTTCCAACGGTTCTTCGTCAATCGCCAGATTGAATTGCTTCCCTGGCCGCCTCGCTCTCCGGATCTTTCGCCGATAGAAAACATGTGGTCCATGGTTGCTCTACGATTGACCCAGGTTCCATCCCCAGCTGCTATAGCAGATCAACTTTGGCAACGTGTGGAAGCTGCTTGGTCTGCTGTACCCCAAGAACTCATCCAAAGTCTCTTTGAATCAATGCCGAGGCGTGTGGCAGCGGTGATCTCCAACAATGGCGGCTACACTGGCTACTGATTTTGGCAGGAACCACACTTCACAAAAGTGTATAAATTTAATCATTTGATACTTGGTCAACATGTTATCTACAAAATAAATTTTGTTGTGATATCTCTTGTCTTTCATGGTGTTGCAATTTTGGTGGCCAACAGTGTATATCCATTATAAGATTTTCGGTCAGTTCTGTCACCTCCCCAGTCAGCATCAGAATAGATTAGCAGCGGTTCACCTGTCTTCCTAAATTTCAACTTTCTGTGTCGAGTTCCCTTTAGATACCTCAGGACATGCTTCACACCCCGCCAGTGTGCTTCTCATTGAACTGGCTCATATAGGTGGATGAGTAAGCCATATCTGGGCGAGTACCACAGGTGAGATATAGCAGGCTCCCAATAGCTTGCCTATATGGGATCTCCTTGATTTCTTCCCTTTTTTTGTCTGCTTTGCTGTATTTTATTCTGGGGTCTAATGGTGTAGCTGCAGGTCTTGCTTCAGTCATCTTGAAGGTTTCTAGTATTTCTGACACATAGGCAGTTTGATCTAAAGTGTATGATCCATCTTTTTCCTTGCACATTTTCCTCGATAAAATTTGGCTTGCTGGGCCTAAATCCTTAGCAGTGAATTTTTCCTTGATCTTTTCTTTGAACTTGTTTATTTCTTGTATGTCACCAATGATCAAAAGGTCATCAACATAGACTCCAACTATGATGTTTCTCTGGTGACAAAAATAAATACATGGGTCTGCATTTGCCCTCACTAATCCATAATCAATTAGGAAGTCATTTAAACAAGTGTTTCACGTACGTCCTGATTGTCGAAGCCATATATATGAAGGATTTTTATCTTCTTGTTGTGAAGAGTTTCAACCATGCGGCGGTACTCATCAAATTTTTCCAACGCTTCACTTTTAGCCTTCATGGTGTACAAGGTAGTAAAGTTCGAGAAATCATCAGTAAATGTAACAAAATAGCTTGATCCTCCAAAGGATGAAGGGGAAATTTTACCAACAACATTAGAATGTATTATTTCAAGGGGATCCTTAGCTCGTGTGTTGGCATACTTTGGAAATTTTTCCGTTTCATTTTTCCCTGGATGCAGATGGAACATGGTGCATTTGCTAACACTAGCGATTCTTTATCTTCGTTAATGGAGTTTACAGTTTTAATTGTATTGAAATGTGGGTGACCAAGTCTGCGGTGCATCAGTTCAATACTTTCAGTTCTCGTCACACAAGCAGTTTCTGTCTGTTCTTCAATAGTGTAGAGTCTTCCCTTTTTCTTAGCTGACAGGAGTGTCTTCCCATGGTTCTCTATCACCTTGGCTGTACCGTCTACAAATTCTACCTTCAAGCCTTTCTCTTCGATTCTTCCAATTGATAGTAGGTTTCCTCCCAGTTTTGGGACATATAGAACATTTTGAATGGTTATGTTTCATACTTCATTTTCTACATATATATGGAATGATATATTGCCTATTCCACTGACATTTATTCTTTCTGAGTTTGCAACTTCAACTTCAGATGCATATTGTCTAAGGTTTGAAAATTTTCTTCGGTCAGACGTCATATGCTCTGTGGCTCCGCTGTCTAGAATCCAGAGGTTTCTTTTCCTTGATTCGTCTTCATCTGCTAGCAGTGAGATGCTTGTCTCAAGATCAACTGCTGTTTTGGCACTGCTTTGATTCTGTTGTTTGGCTTCTTCACAATTTCTCGAGATGTGCCCCCATTTGCCACAGCAAAAGCATTTTGTATTTTTTCTTCTGTTTATTTCTGCTTCTTCATTATATTTTCTTGGCATGTATTTCTTGATGGGTTTTTCTGCTGCAGATCTTTTCTGGTTTGAGCTCAAACTTCTTGTGTGGAGGGCTTGTTCTTCATGGCACTCTTTGGGTAAGCTCTCATTCCTTGGTATCCTTTTTTCTTCTACTAGCAGTCTGGACTTCACGAGTGTGGTTGTCAGGTTTGCTTCGTCTTTTTCGAAATTTAGAATCAGCGATTCATAGGCCTTGGGTAGCCCTAATAGCATCACTAAAGCAACCTCTCTGTCTGTGAATGCATAACCTCCATTGGATAGCTTCCTGTGTAAGCCCATTAATCTAGCTAGGTAGGCTTGCACAGATTCATTGGGGTTCATCACAGTATTGAAGAATTCTCTCATGAGTTGCAGCACGTGCAGTAAACCGAACTTGGTATGCATTTCTTTAAGAGAGTTCCAGGTGTCTCTGGCTCTAACACAATCTCCAATGTCATCCAAGAAGGTGTCTTCAACGATAAGGAGTAAGAGAGAAAGGGCTTCGTCATTTTTCTTCCTTTCTGCTTCACTCATAGCATTTCTATATCCTGGTTCTACGGCTTCCCAGCATCGTTTCTGCACTAAGATGGCTCGGGAACGAATACACCACGTGTGATAATTATCGCCATTTAATTTCGGCATTTTGTATTCTTCTGAGACCATTTTCTTTTTCTTCGCACGTTAAAGTTTGAATAAAATCCACTTGTAATTTATCTTCGTCAAGAGTTAAGGAAATTTACTCACTTCGGCTTTCAACGTGGTTAGGCTTAAATTCGGCTTCGGCTTCGTGCTATGACTTCGAAATTATCTTCGATTCTGGATCGTAATTGGCATTCCGGATAGAACTTCGTGCTGATAACGTGTTATTAAATAGTAATTAAACATGATGAAATAACCAAACTACTTTCCAGATTAAATAATGTATTTACACATAGCAAAAATCACACCAACATGGCAATCGGATTACACACGCTAGCGAAGCGAGCAAGACAATAATAATGACAACTTGTTGCCAAATCTTACTACACAAGTTCTGTTTGAAAGAAGGTTGCCACTCTACAAGCTTAATACAATTATAATGAAAACAGTTAAGTTATACATATTAGAACATTTAAATATTGGAATTTGTATATATTTTAACACCATGTGTAGCAAAAATGGACTTCAAGACGTTTATTACAGCTTGTGCTGTTGTACTGATTACTGGCTTTAATTCAACATATTTAGAAAAATAGTCTATCATCAGGAGATACTGTTTACCTTTTTAAATAGAAAAAAAATCACAGGCTACTTTCTGCCATGGTCTCTCTGGAAGGTCTTCTTCATAAATGGTTTCTTTTTGGTTTGCTCGTTGATATTTCTGGCAGATCTTGCACTTTAATACGTATGCTTCAACTTCATTGTTTATATTAGGCCAATAAAAGTATTCTCTAGCTTTGATTTTACTACACACAACACCTTTATGCGACACATGTAATATTTTCAAAATTTCATGCCTAAAAGCTGTTGGCACTACAAGTCATTGTCCTCGACATATTACTCCTTCTTTTGTTTCATACAATTCATCTTTACAATGCCAGTATGCTTGAGCAGCTAATCTTGTCTTCTTTATATCAGGCCAACAATTTTTTATGTGAAATATCAAATCTTGCAGATCGGAATCATTTCTTGTGAGCTCTGCAATTTCTTCCCATCTTGCTGAAGAAGCTTGTGTTAACAAGTTTATTTTCACTGTAGATTCTTGATATAACCCATCATCAAATTTGTCAACTATAGACTGTGCTCTGGACAGTGCATCGGCTATGAGTAATTCCTTTCCTGGTACATATTCTAATGTTACATTGTACCTTTTAAGCCGAAGTAACATGCGTTGAAGACGAGGAGAAATTGTATCATACGGTTTCTTCAACGGTTCAGGCCGTTGAAGAACCGTATGAAATTGGGTACGGTTCAGGCCGGTTCAGACCAAGTATTGGTTTGTGATCAGTTTGCACTGTTACATTTCTTCCATATGTATAGTAGTTGAAATGTTCCAAGCCATAAACTATAGCTAATAACTCTTTTTCAATTTGAGGATAGTTTTGTTGGGCTTCAGTGAGGGATGCTGATCCATAGGCAATAGGTTTACAATCTCGAAGTAGAACTGCTCCTAACCCATCTTTGCTAGCATCTACAGACACAGTTACAGCTTTAGGCTCATCAAAATATTGTAAACATGGGGACTGCATGATAGTTTGCTTTATTAGCTGAAAGTATCTCTGAATATTTTCATCCCATAGCCATTCAATGTCTTTTTTCAATAACTGTCGCAATGAATGAGTCAAGTTTGACAGATGTGATGTAAATTTTGCCAAGTATGTTATCATACCCAGAAACCTTTGCAAGTCTTCTCTACATTTTGGCACTGCAAACTCATGAATTACCTTTATCTTCTTGGGATCTGCTGTAATACCTTTATCTGATATTATGTGTCCTAAATAGTTCACACCGGACAATGCAAGCTGGGTTTTATCTAGATTGAATTTAAGATTAGCTCTTCTAGCAATGGTGAGAACCCTACGTAACAGCTGGCAGTGTTCTGCAACTGAAACAGACCCTAATGCTATATCATCAAAATATGCATTCACTTCCAACTCTTTTTCAAACACTTCCTCCATTGCTTTCTGAAACTCTTCTGGGGCATTATTGAGCCCAAAAGGCAAAACACAAAATCGATATCTACCCCATGGGATGGCAAATGTTGTTAATAATGACGAATTTTTATCTAATGGCAATTGCCAGAACCCATTTTTAGCATCTAATATGGTAAAGATTTTGCTGCCTTGAAGCTTAGTCATTAAACTGTCCGCTGTTGGGATTGGATAATGTGGTCTTTGTATGGCTTTGTTCAATGCAATTCCTTTGTATGGCCTTGGATAAAGACAAATTCGGAGCTTTTTAGGAGTGTTTACAATCATCATGTTACTTACCCACTCAGTAGGTTCTTCAACTTTGGTAATAATGCCAGTATCCTCCATTCTGTTTAGCTCTTCCTTAACTTTATCATGAAGAGCTAATGGCACTTTGCGAGCTGCTGCTATGTGTGGGACACAATGAGGAATTTGCACGTTTTTTTATTTTACATTTATGATATAGAAAATAGAAAAATATGATCGAAAGCATCTTTTTTTTTAGTTTTAGAACTCTAAAAGTTAACATAATTTGTTTTTAAACGCGCACTATTTACTTCATCTCAAAAACGCTACTTTTCCTACGCGGATACATGTGACGTCACAATGCTCCATAGCGAATTTGTTTACTTCGGTGTTTGGATTGTGTTGCGTAGTTTGAGTTTGATATCTAGTGTTTTTTCTTTATTTTTATGATGTCAAAGTGTGTTAAAGCAAATTTTAAATATTGTATAGTACCTTGCTGCACAAGCACGACGGTAAATACACCTGGAAAGCTTTTTTTTAGTGTTCCAAAAGATGATGTCAAAAGGAAAGCTTGGACAGTTGCAATGAAACGCGACGAAAAAAAAATCCACCATTGTCCACTAAGACAACTCGCTGGTGTTGTGAAGATCACTTTTCGGTAAGTTATTTCTTTATTCTGTAAACATATGAAATGTAACTTTTAATAAGAATTCAATGTTGCTTCAAAATAGTGCTACAAGAAAAATACATAATTATATAACTTTGTTCCATTATGCATATTAATTTGCTTACAATGAAGATTAAAACTATGAAATTAATGTTTTACAAGATTAGTCTAATATTTTTATTAGCCAAAATCATTATCAATTTATGAATAAATTTATATGACACTTTTACTGAAATTTTAAGGCTATACTGTTGCTGCATTTTAATAACACAGGTCTGCAAATTTTCAGTGAACAAATATTTTTTGCAAAGTAGCAATTGACTTTTATGTTTTTTGGTACGCTAATTTCAAATATGTCATTCGTTTTTGTCCATTACGTAACAGTTTTTTGAAAATTTAGAAAAATAATAATTTATATACCATGTAAAAACATTTCTAGGGAGTAAAACAAAATAATAAGTAAGAAGTTTTGTGGAAAAAATTACTTTAATATTCACATATATATTTAGAATCCACATTACTGAGTCGTTTACTGTGATTAGCACAAAAGCATATTATTCTGTATATTCTGCAATCCTTTTCTCGTCTTTTAAACCGTGAAAAGGAGACATCAGGTGCCACATGTCTGTCTTAAGAGGAAGTGACAGAATGAATGAATTTCATCTCATTGTCTACACTATTTTATTAATTTCTTTCCTTTGTTTATTTATGTATACCGAACTTTTTTTTATTTTATTAATTGTTTATTATAAAATTACAAAAAAAGTTATATATATGTTAATGAAATTCAGCGGGCGAAGAAAAGTAAATTACATGTTAATTGTATATTCATAAAAACACAAAGACTGAAAACAGAAAATTTCATATTGTGAAAAAAACTGTATGTGATGGAATTTTTTGGTTGAACCGCCCCCCCCCCCCACCCCACATGTCTTCACTGAACCACTGCACCTGTACCTCTATATTTCTGCAACATATGTCAGGTTCTCTTTTTTAATTAGGGGCATAGACATGATAATAATGTGTGTGCTTGTTTGATCATTTCAAATAAAGAACAGTACTAGAAGGAAATCCAAATAACAGGACAAAATTTCCAACTTCGCTTGCTCAGCTAAATAGGCTTCCTGTTATTTATTTACAATCATCATGACTTATAGTGATTACCTTGCTAAGGGCAAAGAAAGTGCTTGCTCCTGGCACCTCAAAGAGGTAAAATTCTTAACGGATGTTTGGAATTTTTTTATAAGAGAGTATGTAGTCAGTAATAAAAATTAAATTTATTTCATATTTTTACCTTTAAAGAACTTTACCATGTTTCCTTATCTTTCAGTTGGAGGAGGACATGGAAAATTACTGGCAGTGGCGTTTGACAAAAGATGTTAAAAGATTACAGCTGAAAGTTGGTGTAGTCCCACATCGTTTTGAGTGCCAGAAGAAAACACCGTTGTCCCAAACTGAGCGAAAAGGTGCTTTGAAAAGGAAACGGATAGCTCTTGTCCAAAAAGCTCTTTCAGCGGCTGCCATACCTTCAGCATCAATGGAACCCTCAACTTCAATACCTCCTACTTTTGATGAAGAACCTTCAACTTTTGATGAAGATAACTTAAAAGATAGGGGTATACAAGTGAACATCGTAAGACCATTTAGAAGTAAGGGTACAAACACAGATGTCACAAAGACTTCTGATATTGCCTGTTCGCCATTAAAAATGTATGTTCCAAATCATACAGAAAATGCTGTTGCTCATACATGTTCAGGTGTTCATCCAGGTTCATTTAAGATAGAAGAGGATATGTCATCAGATTCTGTAAGTGACTTTGACTGTCCAAGTAACATTTCAGATAATTTTAGTTCGGATGATGAAGATATCTGCCTCGAAAAGTACAAGGAACATATAAGTAAAGGTACTTTCATGTCAATCGAAAAAAATCCTAGACTTTTTCTAGGTTTTCCTATGAAAAGTTATTTCCTAATTCAGATGATTACTGAAGAGGTGCCATTGCCTACCCGAAATATATATATTGTGCTGAAGAAGTTGCGGTTACACAACCAATTTTCAATCCTAGCAATCGACTTTGGATTGTCTGTAAGTACAGTGAGTAGGATATTTTCCAAGTCTGTCACTGTGCTTGCACAGTTGATGCAAGACCTTATTGTTTGGCCGAAAGTTGAAGATATTCATGTGCATTTGCCAATCCCCTTCCGTGCACGATATTCAAAAGTCTGCTCTATTGTTGATTGTTTGGAGATTGAAATATAAAAACCGAGCAACCCAGTCCATCAATCTCTCACATGGTCTAAGTATTATGGTTGAAATACATTGAAATTTTTAATTTCTTGCACTCCCGATGGGTTAGTGAATTTTATTTCAAATGCACTGCTGGCCACCCAAATTGCAACACCAAGAAAGACAAGAGATATCACAGCAAAATTTGGATGAGTTCTTGGGGTACAGCAAACCAAGCAGCTTCCATACGTTGCCAAAGTTGATCTGCTGTGGCAGCTGGGGATGGGATCTGGGTCAATCGTAGAGCAACCATGGACCACATGTTTTCTATCGGCGAAAGATCCGGAGAGCGAGGCGGCCAGGGAAGCAATTCAATCTGGCGATTGACGAAGAACCGTTGGACAATGCGTGCCAACTGTGGTCGCGCATTATCCTGTTGAAATATGGCTGTGGGCAAGCCCTGAAGGTAAGGAAGGACAACTGGCTCCAACACCTCGGAGATGTAGCGCTGGCTGTTTAAAGTACCGGCAATGCGTACTAGAGGTGTGCGAGAGTGATATCCAATACCTCCCCATACCATAATACCCGGTGCAGGACCAGTGTGGCGGTGCATAACGCAGCTGTTCAGCATCCTCTCTTCACGGTGTCTCCAGACTCGAATGCGACCATCGTGGTGTCGCAGACAGAAGCGTGACTCGTCAGTAAAGACAATTTCATTCCATTCTGCCGTCCACATCCTTCTGTGATCGCACCATTGGTGGCGGAGACGTCTGTGGTTCTGCGTCAAGTGTAGACAAAGCAATGGACGTCTTGCGGACAGACCACTCTGCTGTAAACGGCGTCGAATGGTACGCGCAGACACTGGATAATGCGTTACAGACTGCATGTGCTGTGCTATGGTTCGTGATGTGACTGAGCGATCCGTCACTGCCATGCGCACAATTTGCCTGTCATCACGTGAAGTGGTGCACTGAGGTGGATGCGATCGAACACGCCGGTCCGTCGTACCCTCCTGCATCCAACGATCTCATATCCGCATTACAGTTGTTTGGTTTCGTCCAACACGACTACCGATTTCCCTGAAAGATAATCCACAATCTCGGTAGGCCACTATCCTTCCTCTGTCGAACTCGGATACTTGATCAAAAGATGATCGCTGTTTTCGACGAGGCATAATTGATAGTTTTTTTGAAAATCCACAAGAAAAACACAATTGCCGAACTTGAAATCGTCGAAATCTCCAAGCCTTAAATAGCGCTTTGAAGTTGCACCACAGGCGCGCGTGATGTGCGTCTGCGCTGAAATTCTAATCATTTGCATATCTCACCTCCGCTAATGCATGTTGTAAATTTCATGTTATTTGCATGTTTCCTTCAGGGTGTTGCATTTACAGTGGCTAGCAGTGTAGTTATGGTGGTCGAACTTCAGATGTCATGATTATTGAAGATAGTGGTTATCTTGATAAATAAGTTTCTTGAACCTCAATCATGGCAGACAGGGGTTTTAAACACATATCATCTTTGTTGCAGCAAAAAGGATGTAAATTAGTCCGACCACCATCAGTTTTAACAGCATCAGTCAGCTCTAAAGCTGATGTAAAATTGTCAAAAAAAATTGCATCTTTACGTATCCATGTTGAACGAGTTATTGGACGATTGAGAGAATTTAAAATGCTCTGTCCACATTCATGCATTCATAACCATTTAATTCCCTATTTGGATTATTTAATTATTATTGCATGTGGAGTTATTAACATGCAAGACCATTTGATCCAAAAACAAATTTAGTAATTTTACTCATACTCAGTGTTAATTTTGTAAAAAAAGAAATTGGGTAAAAAAAAAATTACAAAAATTAAGCTTTAACACGTATTTATTCAAATATAAATTTTTAATACACAAGAGTCTTGATTTCTTCCAGTAGCTCGAAACTGACGTCACTGCTGATTCTTCACTCCGTCTATGAAGCCACATAAGCAAAGCTACAGCATGTTTACATCCACCTGTAAAAAATATAATTATAGAAACCCTCAGAAATATTAATATACAATTTAGTTAACAAAAAAAAATATTGTCGGTTAAATTTAAACTAGCATTTAATGCAAAAATGAAAACTATATTCCGAGAATATCATATTTTATTCACTTGAATAATCATTGTAAAATGTTTATTTGCATTAAAATTTAGATTTTATGAAAAATGTTTCAAATAAAATGCTGTTATTTCTGACTTTAATTTTCTTCTGTGTTCATTAAATGAATAAACTTTTATCCATAATTGAAAATCGTTAAATTACCATATTATCTCTATCAGATTAAATTATTTTGAATATACCTGAATAACTTCAGAAAAACTAGAATTCTGGATAGCGGTCTATAAAATATTTGTTCACAGCAGAGATATGCAATATACAACTCTTAAAGTATATTACATTCAGTTACTTGATAATAGCTTTGATGCTGAAATAGTTTTAAATGCTCAGTAAGTGGATCTTCATTCAATAATTTTTTAATTTAGCTATAATTGTGGGTTTTAATATGATACAGATGATTTGCCAAATCATTGCAGCAAATATGAATTTAAAATGCAAGTTTTGACATTTTCCACTTAAATAAATATTTAAATATATTTGTAAAAACATCGAGTTTTGTTATGAGTTATATTCTCCAGATGGTGAATTCCACCTAACATGAAACCATTACGAAAGAAAATCATTTTAAACAAACTCTTAAGTGTTATATATCATTGGAAAGCTTATGGCCTCCAGAACTAGAACCTATTATTGCTTTTTTCTTACATTAAGTTTGTTTTTTAGGGAAAGTAATGGGAAAATATCTATTTGTAAGTTTTTTAGCAAGTAAAATTATCATTTTTATAGCTTATTACTTACGTAAATTATGCCACTGAATTTAATTGGAGTAAATTTAATATTAATGTAAAAACTATAAAAGTAAAATAAATGAATGTTTGTGACTGTTTTGAATATAAATAGCCTAGTTAAGGGTACAGTTGCAACATCATGTATTATATGTAACGTCTGTTACAAATAGTTTTTAAAATTTTTATTACAGAAAAAAATGACTGAATTTTTATGTCAAGGTTCTGATAAATTACAGGCATGTCTTGGGATGTTATTTTTTAAATATTTGAACAAATTTACATAATAGATTCACAGATTTTTTTTATCTTATGACGCTATAGTACAAATAATGTTCCATTTTATGTAACATCCGTTACATTAAAGATTTTTTTTTCAGCTTAAATACAGCAGAAATAAATTTTGAAACCTGTCAAGTTTATCTTTAGTATTGGTTTTATGAGGAAAAAATAACGTACTCCTATTTTGAAGCATTAATATGCATATTATAATCTTTTAATCATTTATTTTTTGTGTGAATGTAACGTCCGTTACAATGGAATTCACCAGATGCTGGGTTGGGGGTAGGAGATGAAATTTTAAAATAAATACACTTCGCGTGCAAAATGTGACAAAAGCATAAAATGTATTAATTATTTTGTAAGTTTATTTTTAATTAATCTTTTTACACTAGTTTTGGGTGCTAGTTTTTTACATAAAATGTATAAAGTATCGTATTAAAAAGATTTTTTTTATAACTGCTGAAGTATTACTAATTATTTATCAATGACTTAAAGCAGGGAAAGCTAACCATAGATGGTCTATTGTATCTACCCCAAACACACTATCATTAAAACTATTAGATAAAATTAAACATAATACATAAAGGAACTCACCCAAAGATGCTGCACAATCATTGCATTGGACGGAAAGGACATTTTCTTCTTTTTCATTCAACTTGAGTTCCACACTGTAAGTCTTTTTTGTGACATTATGTTCTGGTGTCACCCTTGCATAGACTGTACAGATATCTCCATCCCTTTTTACCTGAACATATCCTACAGCATTATCTCCATAGCCTTCTCGTCCAGATCTAAGTAAAAGTAACTTTCTAA
The DNA here is from genome assembly GCA_907164885.2 of Dolomedes plantarius. NCBI lineage: Eukaryota > Metazoa > Arthropoda > Arachnida > Araneae > Dolomedidae > Dolomedes > Dolomedes plantarius. The sequence continues at coordinate 65,270,844 of OU015494.1, read as the reverse complement.
GTACTAAAGCATTAATTTAAAAATGTGTTTTTAAAACACAAAATTATGGAGTTAGAGGATTGTTTAAAATTATTGTGAGTAGTAAACATTTGTTTCTTTGCACCACTTAATATGTGATTAGTCAAAAGTTTAATTATCATGCATAGTTCAGATTTATTATAATTCCTTTACCATTTAAAATACCCATATTTCTATGATATGAATGCAGAAAACTGAACACATTCGTAAATTTGGTAGTGTTTTTAATTTCTGTCAACTTTTTAATACACAATTAAAAATACTAAATATCCTATAGCAGACACTACTTGTAATGTTGCAGTGCTAATTAATTCTACAAAATTAAACATGTAATATGAATGAATAATAATAGAAGCTGTTTATTAAACTTTTAGAGTACGCGATTAATTTAATAATATGCATAAACAATGTCTAACTTTAAAGTTTGTGTAAAGTACAACGCACGTCAGCGTTCTACAATCTACATTACATAACTAGAATAATAAATGCAAACAAATATATACATACCTCTGAGCTTTAAATCCTCGTATTTCTGCTCCCATAAAACTTGGATTATTTCCCAAAAAGGAAAACACTGCAAATGAATCCATTTTAGGCAGGTTGTCAGATTGCCCTTTTGCAAAACCGGGTAATAACGCCATGGTAAACAAAACAGAAATAAAACTAATAATAAAGACGACGATAGAACATAATTTTTTTTAAAAAGGGAATAAACAATAGCCACAAACTAAAATTAGAAAAATTAAACCAAATTAGAAAAAAAAATATATGATTTTAAAATGTTAGTTTAAGAGGAGGAAACTTAGAATCTCGCGATAGAAAATGTAAACATTGAAACATGGTGCATAGTGACGTCAGAACCAATCACGTAGCGTTTTGAAGTCACATGATTTTTCAACACTTTTCGCTTATTTTAAATTTAAAATTTTTATTATTTAGATCTATATGTAAGTTTTAATTGATGTTTTCGAACAATTTGATAACCAATCTGTTAATAAAAAATAGAAATGAGCATTTTCCCCACATGTGCAAATTCCTCATTATCTTTAAGCTTAATCTTCACTGTTCGGTTAAGTCTCCCTACACGTATGAAGACATCACTAAATTCTTTTATTACTTGTTCTGGGGTTTCTTCTAAATTAGACGTGTTTTCTTTTATTTGATACAAACATTTTATCAGCCCTAGCTTAGTACAGGCTTGTAGGCTTAAAATGGGGCTAGATTCTAGCTCTGTCACTAAAAAATGTAAATTTTCCTCTTTGTTTTTAATTTTACAGGGTAAATTACATTCTCCTATTATTGGAACCAAATTATCACTGTAGTCCAGAACAGTTTGTTTGCATTTCGTAACAATAGGTTTATTGGGCCATTTTAAAATTTTACTTTTCGGTATTACATTCACTTGAGATCCAGTATCCATTTTAAATGTTACACAATTGCCATTTACAATAATATCCTGATACCAAACACTTTTACTATCACTACAATTAATTGCGTCAATTGTTTTCAGCTCTCCCAGGTAAACAGATTCAGAGTCACTCACCTCATCATTTTCTTCCATCGCGTTCACGCGTTTCATTTTATTTTGATTTCTTCCTCGCGATCTGCAGACTTTAGCCCAATGATTTCTTAGCTTACACACTCGGCATACAGTTCCAAAACCTGGGCAGTTTCTAGGTTCGTGAACCATACCGCACGATCAGCACATATATTTATTTTCATTTCAGGCGCCGAATTCTCTTCTAGATGAGACAGCTCGGGAGATCCCTCGTTCAATGGCGTCTATCGCGGAGGGTTTGTGTACGTTCATCTCACTGGCTTGCGCTTTTCTGTGCTCTGCAGTTTTACACTAGATGACAATTTCCTGCAACGTTTTTGCTTTTCTGCTTGTTTCTCTTATCAGGCGCTCTTGCAAAGGTTTATCCTGTAACCTTTGTAGAATTTTATCCCGTAGCATGCGATCTTCTAGTTCTCCGTAATTACATTCAGTAACGGCACTCTTTAGTCTTAGGTAGAAATCGGTGAATTTCTCCCCTATTTCTTGTTTCATTTCGACAAACTTGAAGGACGCATATATTTCATTTTGGAAATCTTGGAAATATTTTCCAAATTTGTCTAGAATTTGTTGTAGGCTTATCTCCGTAGTACCGGTTAACGGTTTCAAGTTGAATGCTCTGTACTGTCTCTTTAGTTCATCTCCACACACGTGGCGAAAAAGAACCATTTTTGTCTTTTCCGATTCATTTCCATATCGTAGAGCTTCAATATAGTCCTCAAAATCTTGTTTCCAATTTCTCCACGCTTCTGGCGGATTTGTACCTGCATCGAAAGATTGTGCCGCTGGTAGATTACTCGTCATTTTGCGATCGTCAGTTTCTTCTTTTTCAGGCGATTTTTTACTGGAAATTGGTGGATGGTGTTCTATTCTGACACCATTTAAGATACTCTCGATGACTTAATATTCATAAGCATTATTATTTAGGTGGATGAATTGAGATAACTACAGACAATCAAACTCTACATCGTTACTGCAGGCATGTCCTCAGCTAGCTTACTTCAAAGTGAAGTTTGTGGCCGATACACTTTTATTTGCTTTTTGTACACAGGTGCTGCCATCTACATTCAGGGCCACCCAGAGACTTTATGGGGGCGAACTTCTGTTGGGGGCCCCAAGAAATCTGATTAATGGAATAATTTTTTGGAACGAAGTTCTTTTACGCGGCTTACAGTAAACTCGCAGGAATCGTCACGTAACGAAAAATCGTTATGCCCCCCTTAATAAGAGCTTTTTCGCAAGGAATCTGTGGCTGGATGGATATCGCATCGGACTTCAGAGTATCGGACTATTGCACTACGGAGCGGGAGGTCCCTGGTTCAAATCGGGGCCATCGTGATCACCGGGCCGCATATTTTGAAAGACTAGCGATCTCGGCACTCAATTGCCGGTTTGACGAAAGCATCAGTTTCGCCATCTGTTTACATATATAGGAATCTTTTTATTATAAGTTTTTTTTTTACTTCTACGCAATTTAGTATGTTTTAAAATCTGAATTACATATATAACACAGGATTTAAAGAGATTTTAAAAAAATAAATAAATGAATAAATTGAAATAAGTATATTATTGAATTTTAAATTTACTGTCTTCAAATATCCACAATAATTTTTACTTATTTATTAATTAATAATTTGAAAATGCTAAATTTGTTACTTCATATTTTGCAAAGCCAACGTAAAAGGAAAGATGATTCAATTATAAACCTATGTTATTAGTTTATTTTTCCAGTAGATAGCGTCACTAAAATTAAAGAAAATCAGATTAAAAAATCATACAAATTACTCAAGTGCAAAAAATTTTTGCAGTCTATTTCAATAAATAAGAATAAATTCAAATTTAACAATCAAATTCAATCTATTTCAATTTAATATAAATGTATTATATATTCATGTATTACGCTATATACATGTATAAATATGCTATGTATAAATATATTTACATCCAAATATAATCATTTAGACATTACGAAATGACATTACGAAATCAAATACATTCAGAAGTGAAAGAATGTTTTCACTTCTTCGTTACCGCACTCCTTGTGTTTTAATTCAATTATCCCAAAAAATTTCAACAATAAGAGCTAGAGAGCTAAGATTAGTGGCATTTAAAAGCAATTTTCAAGACCTTTTTCAATGATATATAACACAATTAGGGCTTAGAAAAATTTACTTTATTTGAATTTAAAATCTGAATTTTTCAAAATGCGCCGCTTGAAAAATTTTCAATTTTTTTAAATAATACTTTATATAGTACTGAAATGATTGTATAAGTTTGAAAGTGGGATCTGTATGGGTTCATGTTAAAATATTGCATTGAATACAGTATTCCTGATTTGAAAACACGAAATTACTTAATACAATATGTTTTAAAGCCTAGAAAATTAGAAAAAAAAATTTAAGATGTGTAAGTAATCGTACTTGTTTTGTATAATTGAAAGTAATCATATTTGTTTTGAAAAAGATTTAGAACCATTTTTATCAGACTGTATATACTTCAGCACATACAGTACCAGACTTTCATTCACTTTCTTGCTTTCAGTGCAAGATTTTCAAATGCTCTTATTTTCAATTAAATTCTGAAAATAAAACAAAAAAAAATCTACTGCAAAGAAAGATCAAAAGATCAAAAACACTAAATACAAAGTTGGTGAGTAGGTGATGATAAATTATGATAAAACACTGTGTCTTGGAGAGATCCTATTAGTAGACATTGAAAATTTCACTATAAATATAATGGTTTCAACAGGAAACTACAGATATGCATGACTCTCAACAAAGGACATTCATGCTTACAGCTTGATAGGTATAAAATATGAACTGCCCCAGCCTACACCTTGTAATAGCAGACAAAGCCAATATAAATATAGGAAATGTTGCATTTCCCTGTCTATTATTAGATGTACGTGCATTATCGTTATATCTTACAGTACGTTTAAACAAATAACAGTCTTTCATTAAGTGATTTAGTTTCCCACAAAATGCACACATCAGCGATTGAGAATTACCATTATTATGTTGCCTTTGGCTCCTGCGCTGCACAAAATTATTTCTATTTCTTTGGTAGAAGTTATTTTCATTATGGTGAGTACCAGGAAAACGGGAATTTTTATATTTATTATGCCTATGATTTTGATATGAATTAGCATTCTTAGTATATGGCCTGTTTGACTGATTTTTACATGAATTTAAATTTAGGATTTCTTTTTGGAGAGCATTAACTTGAGCAGTAAGCTGCATAACTGAAGAATTATTGGGATCATGAGAAATACAATTGGTTTCTATCTGAATCTCTTGTAATAGTTGGGAACGATTAACAGCCTCAGCGTATGATTTAATATTATCCTCAAGTATTTTCACCTTATGTGACTGGGGAATAATCCAAAATTTTTGGTATGCTTCCAAAAATTTTTGGCATTTAATTGCGTCAAGTGCTATCGGATCAACAATTTCGGGATACACATTCTGGATTAGTAAATTCAGTCTATGAGCTAGGTTGTTAAGAGTTTCAGAAGGCAATAATTTTAAAGAATTAAGTTCTTGAATTGATGTTAATTTTGACTGAGGTTTGAAGAATTCCGCAAATTTGTTTTTAATTTCGTCAATAGTTTTTAAGGTTTTAAAAGTAGAGCATTCTATAAAATATTTTAAGGCAACGCCAGTTAATTTAGTTTTCAAAAAGGCGATTGTTTGTATATTAGTCCACTTGTTTATAGATTGCAATTCATCAATTTGGCCAAAGAAAAAGTTTAATAAACTAGGCTCTGCTTCAAAAGGCAAGATATTTAACAGCATAGATTGATTAGGTGCCATGGTTAAAAATTAAACTAAGTACAGAAGTTGAGTTCCAAAGAAATATAATATATATCAATATGTATATCTAGTAAAATGAACGAAAAAAAAACGAAAAAGAATTGTGCAATCATAAAAATATAGATATACGCAAAAAAAAGCAAAATTATGAAAATTCATATATATATATGCACATTTGATATCAAAAACAAATTATGAATACTTTTCAAAATAATAATTGTATCAAATTATCACTACCTAATTGTCAAATGATGAGAGCCATTGGAAAAATTACAATAGGATATGCATTATCAAATTTATGAGTTAACGTTAAATTGCCAGACTCAAATTAAAAAAGAAAAAGATTACACAGACCTTGGTTGACTGGTGGTCACGGCCCAAGTGTGGCATTAAATTGTGTCCATTGTGGCACTAAAATGTCATTGGAAGAAAGGAACATATCTTAATATCTAACGGATACACATATAACATGGCCAGTGCTGGTCACTCTGAAAAAAAAGATAAAGGGTGACAGACACGAGTATATGAAGTACTTCGGATTTATTTTAAAATTTAAGTTAGTTAGAGGAGGCTTAAGGCCAGTGGCTTATTGCCATTTACAAATAGAGGTACATGGTCGAGCATAGTCTCCGGTCAGCAAGGGTCAGGCGGGCGAGATGTCGGCCAGTAACGGCATTGGAATCGCTTCTTCCAGGGCGTTGGAAACAGGAGTAGTAATGACTGCATGGTCTTACCGCAAGGCTCCCGAGAGATCCCTCTGTCTGTTTTTCTTCAACCTTTGCCCCGTGCTGGGACGGTCACGTGACTTCTTGATTCAGACACCATCTGGAGCATATCACGCCAATTCGAGCGCCAAGGCGCACGGCAAATTCTGTGGACAAAGATTATTGATGTGTCTGCGAGTAAAAAAAGGGATCAAAGGAGAATGTTATCGCCAATCGTTAGGCAACCATTTCCAGCTGGAAAAACAGAGGCCATGTAAGGGTGCAACTGGTCCGCAATGATGTTCAGACACCCTGTAGCATTCATGGTCTGCTCTACCACAACCACGGGTCCCAGAGACGCCCAAGAGAACGTCCCCCAAAGCATAATACCGCCACCACCGGCCTGTGTATGACCTACTGTATATTGAGGGAGCAACAGTTCGCCTGGAAGACGGCGTATCCTGACACGGCCATCGGCGTGATGAATGACAAACCGTGATTCATCTGACCAGGCAACTCTCTCCCACTGATCCATGGACCAGTCGCTATGTTCCCGGGCCCAGCGCAGGCGCAGTTGACGATGACGCTTGGTCAGCAAAGGCACACAAGTGGGACGTTTGCTGCGTAGCCCCATATCCAACAGTGTCCGCTGAACAGTGTGCTGCGATACTATTCTACTTGGCCCTGCATTGTATTGGGCTGTCAGCTGAGCCACTGTTTGGCTCCGGTTTTGCTTCACCATGCGAGACAGTTTCCGACGACCTTTTTCTTTGATAGCGTGTGGACATCCAACACCATGTCGTCTACTGCGGGTTTCACCCTCATTCATCCACTTTGCATAAGTACTAACAACTGTAGGTCGCGAACAACCAACGAGTCGTGCAGTTTCGGAAATACTTGTTCCGAGTCTTCGAGCCATTACAATCTGCCCTCTATGAAAGTCGCTTAGATCCGCAGCCTTTCCCATCACACACAGAAGTAAGTGAAAGAATGATTCTTCAGACTCTCCAGCAGCAGTTAAATACCACTTCCACCTGATCACGTGCCTTCCACGTCATCCAGGCGAATTCATTGCCAAATGTAGGGGTGGTCATAATGTTTTAGCTCTTGAGTGTATATATGTGTGTGTATGTATATATATGCATATATATGTATATAATGTCTATATATATATATATATATATAATGATATCGGCTAACGAGCACGGTAAACTTTAACTTAAACTATGAAGAGGAGATGAAACACAAACATGTTGTAGACGTAGCCAGAGTGTCAGGAGATGAAGACCATTTCACGAGAGCCGTTGACACATCGGGAAGGAAAACTACACACTGGAAGAGGCATTGGAAGGACGCACACAACACATATGCGACGCATATTAATTTATTCCGGATTCTAATGTAGACAAATATTATTCAGCAAAACACAGGTATCTTGACAACTGAACACACACAATAGCAACGCCACCGGTCCCCGCCGGGGCGCATTCAGAACACCGATTTTACATCATATCGGACAGCAGGTCCGACAGCAACGAGAGTTGGACACCAAGAGACAGAAATCTTCTGTTCACGCAATATTAAATGGGTGTTTTGCGATATTGACGCCAGAGGGCCTAAACCACTTAATATTTTAATTGGGCGACGTTAGATTCGTGGAGTTCACGTGTCCACTTAAGTTTATCGGGAACTGTACTGCTAGATCCCGCGTTTGATAGAACCGCGAACTATTGACCTGGGTGCAGGATAAGTGGCCATAAAGTTCTTATAAAGTGTGGTTTTGACGCTACAGAACCCATAAATAGAGAGTGGTTCGAGGGCTCTTCAATAATTTTGACACTATACTGACATTCGGAATCTCATAACTTCTAACACTCATATCTGGGGATGTTATTGAGTTCAGCTACTTCACATGCCTGTATCATGATCAGCAGGGCTACGATAAATTATCTTATTTTAGTTTTAGGTTGCAATTTTGGAAAAAGGGGTCGTGCTTTATTAACAGGATAATTTTAAATACGCTTTAGATATATAATGGTGGGCCGTTATTATCACACATATATATATATATATATATATATATATATATATATATATATATATATATATATATATATATATATATGTATGTATATATATATGTATATGTATGTATATGTATATATATATATATATGTATATATATA
>OU015494.1:65217569-65260069 GCA_907164885.2 Dolomedes plantarius | reverse complement strand
ATTTCGTAAGGACCAAAGAATTTGGGGTGCAATTTGAGCCCAGACCCAAACTAGTTACGTTGAATTGCTTCTTCATAGGTAGTTGCTTGTTTTCGACGTTTGTTATACTGACACTTGTTCTGCTGTTGTAGTTTCAAAATGTTGTTTTTTGCGTCGTTGCGAAGATGATTTGTGGCGTGAAATGTCATGTTGATAAAGTCGTCTTCTAGACCAGAAACCTGCTGTATCAAAGCTAGTCGTTTTTCTTCATTTTGTTCATCTCGAGCTGGCAAGTCTTTTTCTAACTGAGTCTTTAGTTTTTTCATGTTCACTTCGAAACGTAATTTGGAATCTTGAGTTAACTGTAATTGATCTTCAAGTTCTTCAATTTGGTTGTCTAATTCGATGTTAAGGTCTTCAAACTTTGATTGCAATTTGTTCTTTGATTTATTCAGATTTTCATGAACCATATGTAATTCATCTAATTTGTGGTTCAGTATATCAATATATTTCGAAATCGTCTTCTTTTGTTCTTGTAACAAAGCAGAAGCATCTGCTTTCTCGTCAGCTTTCTTTTTATATTCTGCAATCTGGATTTTGGCAATATCTAACTTTTTCTCTAAGCTCTTCCTTGCTTCTACTTCTTCAAATACTTGCTCTTGTAAGCTTTCACGTTCAAGTTCAAGATTGTGCTTAGTCTCCTCTAAAGCAATTTTAGCTTTTTGCACTGAATGTAACTGTTCATTGAATTTTTCAGTGGCAATTGTATGTTTCTGCTTCAAATTTCGAATCTGGTTTTGGTGTGCAGCAGTTTCGTCTTCCAAGTTTCTCTTTAAAATATTGAGTTCTTTCTCCAATTTAATCGCAAATCTTGTTGTGTAGCTGTTGAATCTATATAATCAATAAGTTTATTCCTCAAATCTTCTAACTCCTCATTTAAGTTTCTTTTCTGCATTTCAGACATTGCTAAATCTTCTTTTAAGTGAATCAGTTCAGATTCCAAAGCTTTTTGTGTCTTTTTAGCTTCTTTCGCTTGAGCATTCAGTTCATCTTCAACTAACCGAGATTCTTCCACTTCTCGCTGAAAATCTTTCAACTCAGTCTGCAATTTTTTGAGTTGGTGGGTTTGGTCAGTAATCATTGTAGCTTCGCTACCGGAATCGTGAAGCTCATGAAGATCAACATTGTTTATCATTATTGGATAACACTTATAAATGGATGGTGTAGGAACATGTAAGGCGTCATTAGGTGGAGTAGTGTCCGAAGAATTTTCTGGAATTGTCTGTCGAACGCATTGGGAGCAAATTGAGGATTGCATGAAAAGAATTGCAAAAAAGAATTGCGACAGAAGCGTGACTGGTCAGTAAAGACAATTTCATTCCATTCTGCCGTCCACATCCTTCTGTCATCGCACCATTGGCGGCGGAGACGTCTGTGGTTCTGCGTCAAGGGTAGACAAAGCAATGGACGTCTTGCGGACAGACCACTCTGCTGTAAACGGCGTCGAATAGTACGCGCAGACACTGGATGATGCATTACAGACTGCATGTGCTGTGCTATGGTCCGTGATGTGACTGAGCGATCCGTCACTGCCATGCGCACAATTTGCCTGTCATCACGTGAAGTGGTGCGCTGAGGTGGATGCGATCGAACACGCCGGTCCGTCGTACCCTCCTGCATCCAACGATCACATATCCGCATTACAGTTGTTTGGTTTCGTCCAACACGACTACCGATTTCCCTGAAAGATAATCCACAATCTCGGTAGGCCACTATCCTTCCTCTGTCGAACTCGGATACTTGATCAAAAGATGATCGCTGTTTTCGACGAGGCATAATTGATAGTTTTTTTGAAAAAACCACAAGAAAAACACAATTGCGAATTTGAAATCGTCGAAATCTCCAAGCCTAAATAGCGCTTTGAAGTGGCGCCACAGGCGCGCGTGATGTGCGTATGCGCTGAAATTCTAATCATTTGCATATCTCACCTCCGCTAATGCATGTTGTAAATTTCATGTTATTTGCATGTTTCCTTCAGGGTGTTGCATTTACATTGGCCAGCAGTGTATATAACTTTAAAAATGTATCACTGAAGAAGAAAAATCTCCTAGTATGTATAACCCCAGAAAATATATTATACTATGTTATCTAAAATTGACATATTAAAAAGCAATACAGACTTGCCTTAATCATAAAATGAAGCAGAAGATATGCAGTGTAAAGTAAACTTTTATTAAAAATACGAATTACACTTTGGGGAAAAACTGTAAAGTTTATGTTTGGTTTTGTTTATGATGCCTACATTGTTCAGCCAACTTCTCGATTTGAAGTAAACTTTTCAATTCATTTTCAGAGGAAGGTTCCATCTGAATAAATGCTTTCAGAGTTTTAATAGAGTCCATTATGGCTTTGTCCATTATGGCCGCATTAAAAATATATTTCGGCAGGTAAGTAGAGAAAAGCCCTGGCAGTTTCCTACCGAAATTAGTGCATACGTCTTCGTTTACATCAGAGCTTTGGACACATACAGTTTGATAAGAAATATTTTGCCTTGACTTAAATCGAGAAAGCCATCCATCACTGCATTTAAAATTTTCAATGCCCATTCGACTTGCCAATTCATCAGGTTTCGTCAGCACTAGGAGTCCATTTATCGAAAAAATTCCGAGATCTAACATCCTGGAACCATAGCAGTAGAGCTTTTTCTAGAACTTCTTGGGACGCATTTCCCATGCGTTTCCATCCTCTAGCAAATTTTGATTTCTCCCATGAATCTAAAATTGACTCCTTGTTTTTCAAATTAGTTGACAAGGCATTTTTTTTAAATTCCATAGTCAGCTGCTCTTTGTTTTACATTCGTCATTCTCTACTTTCTTTAAAATTTCTACCTTTGTCTCCAAAGTTAGGGTTTTATACTTTCCACGTGTAGACATCCTGAAATTTTACATGTTCACACCACACAATGGAGGAAGAAAAACTAGACCACATTAACTTGTCTGCACTGGAGTTATAACCGACGCAGCTCCGTAGAATCTGTAGTAAAGACTAGTTTTTCTGAAATTCTAAGAAAATTGATCCAAATAAAGGAAAATTGCTTTTTCCGTTTAGCACTAATAAGAAGGGCAATAGCTACTAACGTATAGCGGACATGCAATAGTCTAGGAAAGCAGGCATGTGCCTCTTTACACAGAAAAGAAATTTTGACATACAAAATAATAAATACAGTGTGTATTTTCTCCATTAAACGAGGAAAAAGAATTTTTTTGTCAAATTTTTAGTTCGAATTAACCGAAGTGATAAAAATTTAGTTCGAATTAATGAGGTATTTTTAACATTAACTCCAATACAAGTTTTTTCCGAAAGTTCGAATTAACCGAGTTCGAATTAACGAGCGTCCACTGTATATATATATATATATATATATATATATATATATATATATATATATATATATATATATATAATAAATAGAAATCTACATATTAAATCCCGTTTAGAGTTGAAAAAATAACGTAAGGATATTCCCCGTCAGGAACGAAGTTCCTGACTTGGGTCCCCCGACCGCACAATTTATTTATTTTTTTTTTGGGGGGGGCCCCTTTTTTCAGGAGATTATTTTGAATTTTGAAGTACGGTACAAGTTTCAGAATTTTCTTTCGGAGGAAATCTAATAAATATATTTTTAAAAATTTTTTGGGGCCTCTCCGGCAGTTGGGGGCCTGGGGCAAAGTGCCCCAGTTGTCCCCCCCCCCCTCTGGGCGGCCCTGTCTACATTTATATATACTAAATATCTTACATAGATGATATAAAATTTCGCATATTCTTAACAAGATGCGGGAAGTCAGAAATGAACCACAATCTTCTCTCGGGATCACAAATATGACTGCAGCTTAAATTTTCTGAGTTGATGCCAAATTGGGTCAACATGTTCCTGTTCCATGTTGCTTCATCACTGACGACAGCATCGACAAAAAAAAAACAGAATGCTCCAGCAGAATGATGCATTCTATAATCAGATGATGGAGTACTGTACCAGATGCAGCTCCTGTGCTCAGAAAGCATGCCAGCGTTTCGACCCATTTACCTTTAAAGGGCTGGTACATGAATACTAAAGCATGGTCCCCCTTCTCACATTTTTGATGATCCGGAGTGAACTTTCCCAAATCAGTAAAACCTTTTACCGAAAGTTCTCTCTGATCAAACACGAGAGCAAGGAACAGCTTCATCTCATCAATGAGCAGCGTTCCTAAAAAGAAGCACAATAAAGAAATTTAGAAATAAAGAGAGATTTTGCAGCCATGATACACCATATTAAATTTTGCACAAGCATTACCTCGGTGATCAGATACCTCCATGTTCCCAGCTTTCTTTTTCATACAAACAAATATACTTTTCTGAAACCCATACACCCCCTTAACAGACTTAATATAATTCATAAGGGTACGCGGGGAAGGCAAAGAAAGCATATTATGCTCCCGTAGATGTTTGTACGCTTTGCTGCTTTTTATTCTCAGAAGCAAGCACTCGTAAATCCACTGCCTTGGGTATCTCAAGGCCGCACTACATTTTGCTTTTGCAGCTGAAACATATGTTTCTATTGCCATTTGTTGTTGGGATGGCAAATGAGCAATAGCTTCTTGCAGACCCTTTTCCTTCATTTCAGCACATAAACGTTTAGATCTCAGATCATTTCTTAACTGCAATACCTATGTAAAGAAATAATTAAAAATAAATACACTGTCAAATTACAAATAAATTTTAAACGTTATATTTAAAATTTTTCCTTTAAGGTTAACCTTCTTCTTCAAACGAGAATTCATTTTTGTAATATTTTTCATCCGTAACGCAATTTTAAATTTTTTCTTGGCTGCAAGCCGCAATTCTTTTTTTCTTTTCAAGTCATTTTTTCTCTTCATAGATCGACGGCACGCACTACAAAGTGTTTGCTTATTTTTCTCAGAGAGATACCCAAGACAACTAATAGACATCCTAAAATAAAATGAAACAATAAGTAAAGTTCAAGAACAAATGTTACCACCCACTGAATCAGATTAAAATTAGTCTTACCCTGATTTAGCATTTTTTAAAATTGATAAATCATTGATAAATCATAACACGCTGTAGTAAAAATGACAGGCTTTCAACATCATGCAGATCAACATCCAGTGATATTTCTATATTTCCCAAAAAAATCTGAAATATGAAAAGCAGTGTACTTTAATTTTTATTATTAGTAATATTTAACGATTAAAATTAATATGCATTAACAAGTAAAATCAATATACATTAATTCATTATGTCATATACTCTTAAAGTAAAGAAATCTATTTAAAAAGTACTTATGATTACATTATCAACACAATTGGAGACAAGTGTTCATTACTTTTATATCTATTACATACACCTTTACTATTATACTTAGTACATTATTTTATATCATTTAACATTTTAAAATTAATCATCAACCATTTTACAATTTAAACTTTTTTAAACAATAATATTCTGTACATACTTTTACAGATGAATCTTTACAAATAAGAACTCGTCGCTCACAAGAATATTTAGAATTCCATTTTGAACATATCAAATACTTTTGAGTAGATGCTGCTGTTCACCATGAATCTGGTTTTTGTATATTTTCTAAATTAACCAAACATTTAGAATAATAATTTTACTGTTGTTCAGCTTCTGTATGAGATTCAACATCTTTACTTATATTAGGTCTTTTGTTTATTCAAATGAAGAATAGCGAGAAGCTGGAGGTTTTCTCTTGCATGGTCTAACAGACAGATATTTTGGTAAACTAGGGAATAATGTTGGGATAGAACCTGCTTTTAAACGCAATATCCCTCTCTCAAGATTAAATATTGTTCCATAAGTGAGTGAAGTTGAATATAACATTTCTACACTCTCTTCTTCAAAATGCAACTCACAGAGATGGTTACCAACACTGAAAACTTTGTCTTTTCTGGGGATGGCTTTTCGCCATTTCTCCAAAAGTACACTATCCTGTAATAAGTAGAATTGAAATGAACAACAGACAAAATATATATTTATAAAATGAAAACTGTATGCTAGGTATAAAATTCACTCTCAGAGAACTTGTTACATTCCACAAACATATCAAATGAATTACAATCGTCAATGAAGGTAAATTTTTACTTAAAAATATGAAAAACATCAAAAAATAATACTTTAATATATATGTAAGTATCGCACATCTTTTGTTGATTAAGTGATTTCCTTTAGAGCAATAATTTCAGTAATTATTTACATTTGTTTACGTACAACAAAGCTTTGTGAACACCTTTTTTTCTGAAATATAGGGATGATTGAAAAATAAAACATGCTTATTTCCGGCAGAATTTAAGCTGTCTAAACTTTGGGTTCGCTTAAAACACAGCAGCTGTATTTTTCTCTCACTATTATACAGCTTATATTAAAACAAAACATTAATAATGCTCTTACCTTAGGAGCAGAAAACATACTAGGATTTCTCTGCCCAGTTTCTTTGTTTCTTTTCATGGCTGATCGATAGCCACTGGAACAACCAGGTGCAAAACATGTTGGCATATCTGCACACAGAATAAATTAAAAATTTTTTAAAACAATTTTCTAAAACACGTGTCCATATAACTCAATGAAAAATCCGCTCCAGTAGAACATGTCGCGCCGTCTGTCGGTGAGCGACCATAATCGGTCCATATTTCGAGGAATTTCCCATTGAAGCTTACGCTCCTTCTGTAGCTTCATGGACACTACTCTCGGCAATTTTGAGTATTTTACTTTCCACCCATCTTCCCCCCTAATGCTGATGGGGCTGAACTTCCCTTAAACGACATCGGGAGTGTCACTATTCATCTCAGGGACCCTGAAAACTATGGATTCGACACTATTCTCTGTCATTTTGGACATTTTATATTCACCCCGCCTCCCCACCCAATGCTTGTGCGTGTGTGGGGGGGGGGAGGGCTGAACTCTCCCTTAAACGGCATCGGGAGTGTCACTATTCATTTCAGCGACCCCGAAAACTATGGATTCGACACTGCTCTCGGTCATTTTGGACATTTTATATTCACCCCTTCTCCCTCCTCGCCTCCCCCCAATGCTGATTGGGGGATGAACTTGCACTTAAACGGTATTGGGAGTGTCACTATTAATCTCAGCGACCCCGAAAACTATGGATTCGACATTAATATCAGTCATTTTGGATTATTTCTACATGTCCCCCCTGCCCCCCCCCCCCTAGGGATGCTTTAGGTGTCTTCTCCCACTCCAGTGTTTCTTTACCGATTGTAAGTGATATGTGTACCAAGTTTGGTCAAAATTGCTCCAGCCGTTCCAGAGTGATGGCACACACAATATTAATAACATAGAAAAAACATGTGAAATGTTATACACGTGAATAAAAGGAAAACCCAATATAAAAATATATATATTTATAATAAACTCCTGAGAATTCAGCTACATTTATCCTTTCACCATTAGATAAAAAAAAGCTGACATTTCAGGTTTAGCAGAATTTTCCAATAGAACCATGAAATGACTCCAGCATTGCTTCTTAAAAAAAAAAAATATATATATATATATATATATATATATATATATATATATATGAAGTGTCCGATTGAGGGCAGCAAACCATTAAACTCCTTTCCCCATTAAATTCCTATAAACATCCTCTACATATTAAATTCCTTTTCCCTGCATAATAAACTCCTCAGAATTTAGGTAGATTCAGCCTTTATCATTATACCACTAAATTTACAGCCACATCATTATACCACTAAATTTACAGCCACATCATTATATCACTAAAAGCTGAAAAGTAAAAATGTCAAATTGTGTTTTTGCCATGAGAACTGTGCATGATGTAAGGAACTGAAAAAAAAGTTTGTTTACCAAAATCCATTAAAAAACTAAACACAGTATGATTAACAGAAAAAAAAGCATACGAAATGTTATACACATCAATAATATGAAAACCCAATTTACAACTCCTCTCCACATTAAACTCCTATAAACATCCTCTACTTATTAAATTCCTTTTCTCTCCATAATAAACACCTCAGAATTTTGGTACATTCAGACTTTCATCATATTTATTTCCTAGACGATTTGTTGGCGAGTTGCCAAATTTTCCGATAATTCGGCTGCTGAAACAGTTTACCTAGTTGGCGTTAAAATACTGTCGTCTGAATTGGAAATGATGTCACCCTTCCGCGCATGCGGAGTGCAAAGAAGTATTGTTCTTCTGAACCAATAGCATAATGCCATGTTTCAACAATTTCTACGACTACAATGCTTCTAGAACTTTCTAGTTTTGCTTGCGTCATAAGTAACCGTTGGTTGAGTGGGAGAAACAAAGTATTTAAAAACTATCCTAGGCTTTGCCAAGGCTAAAACTATTAATTTTTTATAAAATAAAATAAAAATTCATTTTACAATCCTTAAACTTCCTTCAAGCACTTATTATTTGTCTCTGAGAAAATCCTTTTGGATTTCCTCGATTTCCTAGTTTTAGAACTCACGGATTCTGAACCTTATCTCTCTATGAAAACTCTTTTCTTCTTCCTCTCTCTACCTGCCAACTGAAAACCAGCTTTCAGACAGCTATAGACTCCGCCTCCACCAGTGAAGCATCACGAAGATCCTGGAGACGTCCATTGAGAACTCTTCATTTCACCCTCCAAAGCTCTGACCAAAAAACTCTCTCCTTCACTTTTGTGTTGCAATTTACGCTTCCGAAGATATTTAAAAACGAACATTCCTTTTCTCATTTCGGTGGAACTTTCGCTCTCCGTTGTCAATCTCATGAAAAATCTGTGTTAGAATGCGTTGGCCTAGGTAACACAGTTAATCACATGTTCCTATGGTCCTATGGTGGGAGAAACCCCGTTTAGTTTGCTTCCGTTGCGCTAGAGAAACGTTGCTCACATTTCGCTGCGTTAAGATACTGGTCTGCTAGCAATATTTCTTCTCATTACAAGTCTCCTTCATAGTTTCACAGATCAAGAGGTAATTGGAGCGTGATTCGAGGTAAGAGTTTTTCATAAGTGCATTTTTCTTACATTTTCCTTAAATTTTTTTAAAAATTCAACTTGTAACATTCATAGCTAGCCCATCGATTCCGTCGAGCGTTTTACTTATAAATTTAATTTAATCTAATGACACCGAATGACAGATTTATAGAACTTATTGTTATAAGTAATTTTATATTTTTAACACCAGTGGCGGTTTATGACTTCATAGCGTTCGTTCTGTGTACCAAATTCTCATTTTTCTAAACTGTATTCTCGCTTATCCATATATGGATTAATGGATTATTCATGCATCGAAAAAGGTTGGACATAAACTTCCAATAGTCTAAAAATAGCACGCGTCGTGAAACAAAACAATATACTTAACTTTTTCCGGAAAGAAACTGAATATCTAGGTAGTCTTTAATAATTTTTTAAATTCATCTGTTTTTGAATCCCTCTGCGCCGTTTATTTAAAACTACTTAATGCTCAATTTTTTATTGTATAGATGGCCTATTTAGGTCCCGATAACCGTATACCTATCCAATTTATCGCATCCTATATGTTTTACGATGTCCCGTCAACTCTCGGGCTTTCATTTTCTCGGACAATCGGAAGCTCAATATTCTCTTCTTTGAGATTCTATGCATTTTACATTATAATTTTAGGCTGAATTTGAGAATTTGATTTTTTTTCACCTTATGTTATCCACGTAGATTTGCGCATCTTTTAATTAATAACTTGAAATCATCCGTAAAGCATACGATTTAAAGCGTTTGTATATAACAACAAAGAAATGTAATATTTATTTCATAACACTGTTATTGATTTTTCACTTTTAAAATTAATGCCTGATGCTTGTTATCACTTTTTTGTTTCATTCCTACACGCGTTCGCACGCAAGGTTAACGGTAAACAGACAGAACTTAATTATAACCCAAGAAAGAATTGTACATGTCTATAAAATTAACAAATGGAGAAAACGTTTGAACGTTGTAAATGGCTTATAACATTGCAGGTAACAATGGAAGAGGGCTTTTACCCCTTGCTGCCTATCAGTTTTTGTTAAAATTATCCGAAGTAATAAAAATTCGAAAATATTGAAAAAAAAATCTTCGCACCGACCGCATTTATTTATTTCCATTCTGTTTGCTATTCTATCATTTAAAAACATTTTTTCTGTTTTAGGTTTTACATTGTGGCATAATTTATAAGCATTAAAAATCAAACAATTCAGTTTTCGTACGTATGTACTTACAAAAACTGAATTGTTACTGTATGTGTGTGTGTCTGTCTGTCTGTCTGTATGTATGTATGTATTTATTTATTTACTTATTGACTTATTTATTTATTTATTTAATTATTAATTTAATTATTTAATTTTTATTGATTTTTTTTCTGTTCTGTTTTATTCTAGGTTTTACATTGTGGCATAATTTATAAGCATTAAAAATCAAACTATTCAGTTCTTCCCTGAGTAGTATTAACGATGTTCCGATGTTTTAACAATTACTAATGAATTTTTATACCTACAATGTTTTTATACCTCACTATTTATTCACTTCCAACATTTTTGTTGATGTTACTCATAGTTTATATTTTTTTCAGTTTATTTTGTTCTTGCGTTAGGCTATTGTCGCATTACGTGTCTCATTATTCTGTGTATTTTGAATTGTCCTTACAGCTCGTGTATATTTCTTCTTAATGTTCAGTTTGAATGCCATTCTATCCATAATTTAAAGAGGTTGTATAATGGAATACCTAAATTTATACACTTTCATTTTTTTCAGATGGAAAAATTGAATTACACCACGACAATCGTATGTCCATTTGAGGTGAAGTATACAGCGCTTGTCGCAGCAACAGGATTGAGTGCTTTACTCTTACAGGCATATTTCCTGATGCCTTAAGGTAAGTTTCAGTCCACGCTATTAATTTTACTTACATTTAATATATATTTTAAAATGTCTTTAAGTGATGGCTGCAGTTGTAAAATTTTTATATCCTTTTTATTAATTACCCAATATCAAATTTAATTGTAAGTGACGTAAACAAATATGGTCCTCAAAACATTTCCATTAATTTATACTCAATGAAAGCAAGTAACAAAATAGCAGATTATGCCGTTGCATATAGGCTAAAGTTTGAGAAAATGATCCACTATACTAGTGTTCATAGAATAAAATATTCCTAATTAGTTGTCAGTGTAGTAGATTTAAGCTGATTGCAACAGTATACTATAAACAGCTGTAATGAAAAGCGCAGAATTCACACTTTAGACAGTGGCCCCAGATTTATGATGGTTAAGATACGGCAGGCAGAAACAAAAGGACCCCCCCCCCCCACACGCAAAAAAAAAGTAAAATGTGTCTTTTCTGATGGTCATAAATACGGTTCCCACTACTTATTTTTTCCCCCATCCGAACATGGCGTCGAACTTAACATGCCCATTTATTCCAGTTCAGTTAAGAACAGGACCTAACAATAAGACCTCTCTCCTTTAAATAAAAGCTTGTTCATCCGGCTAGATACCAGAGCTGCCTTACATCTGAGAGGAGGAAAAGATTCATTTGGAGAAATTTCTGCCCGTTGATGGCCAAGGCTCTTTAATCATCGATCAGAACAAATTCCTTCTTTGAGTCTCCAAGCTCTGTTTCCTCGTGTTTTTAGAATCATTCAAAATTTCCTTCTTCATGCACAGTAATGAGCGTATTAAAATTGTGGATCCGAAATCTTCTTGAGAAGTTAAGTATTTTATTAAGGGAAGGAAGGGGATGCAGAAATTGTGGGGATTAATGAACGATATTTCGGCGAGTAATTTGTTGGTTGGATGTCGTAGTGTCCCTTAAAGAGTCTATATTGAACCATGAACTAAAAACACCGCTCTCGCATTTATAGAAATAGTTCCGAATATGATTTTTCCTGCAGGCGAACAACTATCGGACTTTTTTGCTCACTACTCATTGTTTCAAAGTGCGAGTTATTACGGCTCATCTGTAAAGTATGTGGTAGACCATTGAGTTATGTCTGCTAAGGTCGATTCGGTCAATATTTGTCCGAGAAATGTCTTGAATTCTACGGAATCAGAGTAAAGGGAATATAAACCAGTCAACACTCATTTCGAATTCAGTTGCGCTCAACTTAAAACAGCGAAACACTGTTTACTCTAATCTGCAATTGATTGCAGCATTTTGTAACCATGCATCATATTTTCATGTATTCAAAACAAATTTTTTTGTATATTAAAATGGTTATGCAGCTAAAGAGAAGGATCAGAGAAAATACAATTAAGGATTCCTCCAAATAAAGTATAAGTGTCGAGGTCCCTTTCCAGGCGAATTCGTCGTTTAGGGCTAAGCGCAAGTAACATGATTCTTAAAGTTAATTTTTTCTTAGTTTTAAAGCAAAGCTACATCAAAATTATTTTCATATTATAAAGCAGAGTACTATGCTATACATAACTATCATATATTAACTTTAATAACATTACTGTTTAAATGTCGCGCATGTATTCCATTAAGTTCTGTATGTCTACACCGTGAGACTTCTGTCATGTATTTGTGTATACATTGTTAGTTCCGTAATTTTTACATTTATAAACATACTGCAATTTATAGAGATTTTGCACTTCTCCCCTCACTTTGGGTATGTATATCTTTTGAAGTAGCACTCTAATGAATTAGATTCAAACACAGTTAATACTTGAAAACCAACCAGCAGTGCTGTCACGTAAACTTTGGGCCTAACAAGAACTCGAGTAGGTTTGAAGCAACCTAGCTCTACCCTCAACACTTCGTTTCTTTAATCTAGCTGCTTGGTATTTATACCAACCGCGTATGCCGCAATTAGCATATCTTAAGCGGCTTCTTTAGATTTATTCACCTAAAAGTTCGATTATTGTGAATCGAATCTTATGCAAACCTTACAAATTGTACACGAATCATTCTTTTACTCTTTTATGAGTTACGAGGCATTACTTTGTTTTTGAGTCAATGTAGTCGCTTTATTAAGAGTTAAGATTTTAGGGGCCTAAATTTATCCACATTTTTCCAATATCGGGGATAGTTTTTCCAATTTTTTGAGAGCCTACGAGGTAAATATGAGACTTGTGTCCTTATCCCCTTGAAGGGGAATGCCAACTGTACGAATTGTTTGAGAGAATGTCAGCAAAAGTTCGTAACAAAGGTACACAATAGACTTGATTTCGAAAGAGAAACTGAACTTTAAAAGTTTTATTGAATGACCCTATTTAAATATCTAGATGGGTATCATTAAAAACTTTTGGATAGCTTTTTTTGGTTCTATACATGATCATTTTTGAAGTCTTCATCTTGCTTCATGGGGTTCCCTTTATTTACAATCAGGAGTTCTATGAATTTGAAAATTAAAGCAAGATTATCCTAACTGAGGGTCCACTTACTGATATATATATATTACATCAAGAGCGTAAATCGTAGAAACAATCCAATAATACCTTCAGATGAACTATCTTTACATTCTGCTGACATTACGGGATTATTTTTAATTTTTATTTATCTAAAATAGGTACGTATTTTTTCTTTTCAGCACAAGAAATGGAGGATGTGAGCTACAATTGTCAGCGGAAATGCAAAGAAGCTGCTAAATACCTGCACAAAAATTTGTTTTGCTTTTCTTCTTTTGGAAAAAAAAAGAGGGTTACGTTCCGAAAACTTATTAGAAAAAAACTTTTTTTAAAAATTCCATATAAGCACCTTAATTTTTATTAAAAATATAAATGTATGTATAACACAAAACGAAAAGAAACAAAAAATATTATTTTCATTTAATGCGACCTTAATTTAATAAATTTCTTCCTCATCGCTGCTCAGTACAATCAAACGAGAGCGTTTTTTCGGTTGAACGATATCACCTTCACTTTCAGAACCTTTTTCTTCATTTAGATATTTTGCACTTCCTATCCTCTTTAAAAAAATCTGTAATGTTGGTTTGTTTGCTGGTTCTTACGAGGTCATTGTAGATTTCACGGTATGGAGATAGACAATTGCGCAGCTCCCTTTTGAATTTTCGGCTTCTTTCAGCAGAAGGGTAGACGAATCGAAAGAACTAAGTCCTGCACGCGGTATATTCTAACTACAAGTTTAATGTACATTTTTACAAATTATTTACATTACTCTGGCATGATCGGATCAAATCAAAGCTACTCATACAGAGATCAAAATATATATTAATCTAAACAAAATCAAAAGTGCATCTGCCGACGTCATCAGCACGAATTCGAACGACGCAGCGTTCGTCCACATGGGGGTATTACGTCAAACGTGTAAACTGTGCATGACGCTTTCCACTATGGCATCGGAATAGAGTTATAATTGAATGAATAATAATTTGTTTATACATTTTTATGTAAAGCTACTAGAGTTCATTATTCCTTCCCGTCATTATTTTAAGGCATTTTATTATTTAAATGTGTCAAACAAAAATCAAGTTATCTAGTGCTGTAGAAGTACAGTGTTGTACAAAGGTTTTCGCATTTTTTTTTATCGTGTTAGAGCGAAACCGTGTTATAGGTTGCAGTGTTACACGAGGGTTCCCGCAATTTTACTATCGTGTTAGAGAGAAACCGTGTTGTAAGATGCCGTTTTGTCGGAGGGCTACCTGTACATCACCATCACCGAACTTAAGAGTTGGAACGATGTACTCGGGTAACAGAGGTTCGCCTGGCATTCGCCAAACCCAAGTACGCCCATCCGACTGGAAGAGCGTGTAGCGTAACTTGTCTCTCCATAAGACAGTTTTCCAGTGGTCCACAGTCCAGTTGCGACGTTACAAAAACCAAGCGAGTCTGCCGGCTTTGTTGAACGGGTTGATGTTTGGTTTGTGTGCGGCAACACATCCGTGGATATTGAGGGCATGCAGTTCTTTCCGCAAAGTATTGGGGTGCACCGTAACCCCTGCTGCCTGTTGAAACTGCTGCCGTTTTCTGTGTATTTAAACTGTAAAATATGATATGCACTAACTAAAAAATATGATAAATATCTAGCATATATATTTACCGTCATTTCTAGTAAATTAATTTCTCACATCACATGTTTGTAAAGAATATTTCTTTGAAGTGCTTCTAGAACATTAATTCGTAGAACCTCTTAACCTTTTGTTGATCAGATTTGTGAAGAACAACTAATCTACATGCTATGCCACGCTACGATAGACGATTAAATTTAGGTTTATGACTGCTTTTGAGTATACTGGAGTTGCATGTTATAGGCAATTATTATCCTTATGCATTTTTACTAATTCATAGGCATTTCTGCATTTTGCGCAATAACTATGAGGGATTTATTCTGTCCTTTAAAAGTTCAAATGAAAGGAATAAATTCAGAAAATATAAAGTATTTTTTCATAACCGAAATAATTTTTTTTCCAGAGTATTTAGCTGCTGTGTCATGCTGATGAGCCCATAAATGAAGGTGAAACCTAAGTTCTGCTATTGAATATGCGAGATATTCATCATGTTTTGCTTTAAGTAGCTCTTCCTGAGAAAACCTGTTTAATGCATTTTCAGGAATATCTGAATTTTTCTCGTTATATTTTACTGAACTACGTTCTATGTCTTCTAACCTTTCTTTTCTTTTTTCCTTAAATACTATATATTATCCTCCTTTTTGTATAATACTTCATGGATTCCCTTCAAACTCCTGATGAATTTTAATATTTTAAATGTTTAATTTTATTTCATTTTTCTACGTATAAAATTCCCATGCATTCCAAATTTTTATCGGGATTCTCTCGTTGACATGCGTAGAAAGCTCTTTTCTAGCTTCAACTCTGTAGTATTTAAATGCTCATGGTTTTAGGACCCCAGTCTGCGACAAATACAAGGAGTTTCTATCCATACCACTCCTGTATGATTTTGCACATGTAATTCTGCTTCATGAAGACTATGGTGAAGTTTTCATGAGATAACAAATCTAATCTGAAATCGGGAGTGACTACTTTGCTGCAGTTCTGATGCTTTCTATTGCTGACTACTCGAGCCATGACATACAAGTCATAACATAGTATGTTGTTGATGCGGAATTTTCTTTCCCGAGCTTCTAGTACTTGGGAAATACTTTCATAACCTATTGTTTTGACTTTGTGAAACTCCAGAATGTTTAACAATGGCCTGTTGTGTTTGACAATTTTACTGTGATATCACTGTCTATGGATCTGGCTGTGGTAAAAGATGTTGAGAAAACTTGTAAAAAACACCATGCTAGTTTTCTCTGTTATACGTGGAATGTCCAACTCCCAGCTAATTTTTTCCAATTACACCAGTGCATGTTAACTGCTGCACACCAGTGAATTTGTTTACAATATGAATTTTTTAACCAAATCATTCCTCCATTCATAAAGTAATGTATGAATATTTGATGTGAAAATAAAATTGTCAGCTGGTATTTGATATTCTGTGTCTCTGAATTCTTCCAATGTTTTCCTAGTGTATTTAAATTTGCAGTAAAATTTCAAAATAAGAAACTCATTAAAAGGCATTTTTTGGTCTATCGTTCGTCTTTTTTATGGACATGAAAATATTTCTGTCGGTCGAGAAGAAGGACTGAAGAAGTAAAAAAAATCGAAGTGAGGTCATGCAACTATTTTATATTTATGATGATTTGTAATGGCTTTCGGATATGTTGTTGTAGAAGTAAAAGATGAAAATTATACACTTTCTATATTGCATCTAGAGCCCCTTTGAGTCCTGGGAAATAAAAGTTTTACTGTTTTAGCTACAAGTTTTCAGTCGTAATGCGAGTGAATTACTTGCCGGTAATAAGGAAAACGGAACCATTTGAGTCCTCTGCTATTTTCTTTTTTTAACTTTTTATTAATATGGGCTTGGTCCGCCGTCGCCATCAACTAGTGAAACGTGACAGCGCACCTGAGCGTGCTCGTTTTTCTTGCATCCTTTTTATGTTATTTAAAAAAAAAATTGAAGGCTTCGTTTTCGGGCTACAATTAAGGGTCCGGGGGCGGGTTCCAGGTGATTCCAGGGATATTGCTTCAGAATCCTTGAGAGGAAAGTACAAATAGTAGTAAAAACGCATTTGGCGATTAAACTGCCATTGAATAGCAATTACGACTTAATAGAAATTAACTGTTAGATCACAATCTGGCATTGTTAAAATGTTATACTGAGTAAGCAAAGGATATAACCTTATAAACTGGGTGTTAAAGGAAATTTATAACTCGATTGCTAGAACATCTGAAGCAATATTCATCATTATGGCTTAGAGATGACGTCTAGAAGTTATATAAAGAGTAGAGTAGAGTGGAGTTGACAGATTTTGAAGTTAAACAGCCGAAGAGGAAAGATTCTAAATTCCTTTATTTAGGGCCTGTTCACATAGAATCCGTCAGCTTTAGCGTGAAAATTTTTTACCAACCAGCGCCAACGGAATCTTGAATGCTGACGGATGCTATGTGAACAGACCCTTAGTGTCTGTGGTTTCCATCCCTTTGAAACTGTACCAACGTACTATGTTAGAAGGAAGGAATAGTCACCAGAAGACTCGTTACTGGTAATCTGTTATATTTTGCGGGAAAAGCTATTTAGCTTACCGTTTGTTAAATAAATATTTTTAATTTTTAGGGTGAAAAATGTAACGGATTTTTATTCAAATTCATCAAGGAGCAGGCCATATAAATAGAAATATTTCATATACAGTTTTGACAATTTTAACGTAGAATTACATTCCTCCATAACGGTCCGCGGTAAAGCAAAACAGACACCTGTTTTTCAGACGTTAAAACCGTCGTCGCGAGTTATAAATCAAGAGTGGCAGAATATTATTTGTAAAAGTTTTTTTTTATCCCTTTTTCTCCCTTTATATTTAACCAAAGTCGATAAATAAGGTACCAGTTTAAAGATTAAGATCTCCGCTTCGTACGAACTATTAATTTCGAATTACACTGGGAAACTCTTTTATTGACTTGACATTTACACGACACATTATCCCCGATTTTCTGACATATTTAACTTATTTTGGTTACCATCGATCTATTCTGCATAGGGTTATCACTCATCCTTCTCTTCGTATGTAGGAATTTTATTGTTAAAAAAAAGAAGTAAGCAACGATAAGTAATCTTACGTTAATAACCCGCGATAGTTTCGTTAGACGAGATTACCTAGAATTATTTTTAGCATACTTTTAAGAGTTATGCTATTAACAGTAAGATAGATAAATAGTAGAGGGGAAACTGGTCGGTTTTATTTTCTTAGGATCTGAAACATATATCGGCCTTAGAAAAAAAAATCAGGTAGTCTCTTCTAATGAAACTACCGCGGGTTATTAACGTAGGATTACTTATCGTTGCTTACCTATATTGTATGTGTTATGTATATGTGTATCTATCTATCTATCTATCTATCTATATATATATATATATATATATATATATATATATATATATATATATATATATATATATACAGAGGCTGTTAGCACATTTTTTAGACGATTTTGGTAAGCGGTAATAAAAAATGATTTGCTGCAAAAGAAATAATTGCAATTGTACTATGTTTTTAAAAATAAAAATTATCATCTGCGGCTTGAAAGTTTTGTTTCTATTCAAAATGGCGTTTTTAACAAAGCAGTGGTTCGAAGGCTACATTTATGCTCTTTCTGAAGAGAAATATGCATACTCCGTTATCCAAAAACGATGTGAGAGTCATGGATAACTACAGCCAAAGTGACCGTAGAGCTCCATCTGAATCTGCAGGCTCCAGTACCAGTCATCACAGGTAAGAGAAAACTTCAAAAACAAAACACTTACGGCAGAGTAATAATTCTCAAACCACTTGTAACAGATGTGAAAACAAACCGTCCTCTACAGTAGTGACACGAGCACAAATCCTGGTCGAGTGATACGTTGAAATATGACATTTGATTAGGCGAATCATTGTTCACTTTGTCCCCTGCAACAGGACGTGCGTATGTCTGAAAACACCTACACAAGCGTATTATCATGCTTGTCTCATGCCAGCTGTCAAACATGGGGAAGACATTTCTTAGGGTTTCGGTGGCCATCTCATGGTTTTCAAAAGGGATCTATTGTAACCCCGAGAGGGAGATTGACTGGGAAGTACTATGTCGAACTTTTAGCCGACCAGATCCATCCTATGGTGCAAAAATTGTTTCCTGTAGGAGATGGAGTTCTCCATGATGATAATGCTCCGATCCATATAGCTAGACGTGTCAGGTCGTGGTTTGAGGAACATAAAGACCAAGTCAAACACCTTATCTGGTCCGCACAGTCCCTAAAGCTCAAGATCATAGAAATGCTGTGGTCTGTTTTAGGGAACAGAGTCAGGAATCAATATAGAGCAATAGCATCTCTACAGTAACATTGACAATTTATCCATAAAGAATGGTAAAATATTCCCTTAACCACTATTCATGACTTGCATAATTCACTTCCTTGGGGAATCCAGGTGGTATTAAATGCCATAGATGGTCCTATACCATATTAATATAGAATTTCTTGTTTTTCCTAAGTGTTTCCATTATTTTGATAACCACCTGTATGCATGTATATATATATATATACACTAGCAGACCCGACAGACGTTGTCCTGTTGAAACGTTGTAATTCTAGCTGAAGTACCCGGCATTGCCCCGGATTTTAAGAATGTTTGTTAACCAAAATCAATTTAAAAACTAAACACAGTATAAGTAACATAGAAAAGATTTAGCCTTTATCATTGGAGCAAAAAATCCTGAAAAGTAAAATATAAAATATATAAATTTATAATAAGCCTACAAAAATCCATTAAAAAACTAAACGCAGTATAAATAACATAGAAAAAAAGCATACGAAATGTTATACATATTAATAATATGAAAACCCAATTAAAAATATATAAATGTATAATAACTCCTCAGATTTCAGCTATATTCGGTATTTCATCATAAAAAAGCTGAAAAAAAATAAAAATAAATAAAAATAATAGTTTTAAAAAATAATAAAATTAAATTTAAATTTAAATTTAAAAAATAAAAATAAATAAAAATAATAGTTTTAAAAAATAATAAAATTAAATTAAAATTTAAATTTAAAAAATAAAATAAAATAATAATTAAAAAAATAATAAAATAAAAGCTGTAATAAAAAAGCCTTAAAAAATGCTGAAATAACAGGTCTAGCAAAATTTACACGACTCTGCATCCGAACCCGGGTCGATAGCATGGTACTCGTTCGACCTTCCGAATACGCCACGATGACACGGTATTCTACTGAGTAAAGTGAAACTTAGTCGTTATTCGAAAGTTGTGGGCTGGTGATTATACATGTCAGAGGAGTTTTTATTCAGAAATAAGATAGCAGGATAGAAGATTAGTCTTTAGCTCTTCAATAGACACAAATATATAGGCGAGGGGGATTGCAGTAGCGATTAAAAAAGATCTCGTGTCACTTAGCGTGGTTGATTCGAATATTCCATCGCGTGTCGAGAGTATGAATATGCAGTTGGATCTGATGTATTTTAGAGTATAAAATCTGACTTGAAAGTTTATTATTTTCATTTACTATTCTGGTTTAATATATGACTTCAAACTTTTTTGATTTTATTTAGTTTTATCTTTTCGCTCGCTGTTTGCTAACTAAACCTAACGTGGACGGCATTATCCAGAGGGCCGATTCCACAAACTGTAACAGCTTCCATTTACCGGACGCACCCCCTTATAAATTGTTGGTTTTTTATTAATTAATTAAAAATATAAAAACATTTTCTATCGGATCAAATTGTGAATCTAAACCATTCTCGATTCAACTTAATCGCACACACAAAATTTCATAAAAATCAGTCCAGTTGTTTAGGAGGAGTTCAGTTACATACACACGGACAGAAGAAATATATATATAAGATATATATATATATATATATATATTTATATATATATATATATATATATATATATATATATATATATATATATATGCATGTATATATATATATATATATATATATATATATATATATATATATATATATATATATATATATATATGCGTGTGTATATATATATATATACACACGCATATATATATATATATATGCATGTATATATATATATATATATATATATATATATATATGAGTGTATATATATATATATATATATATATATATATACACTCACTTCCAAAAGTTAAGCACGGAGCGGTAAAATGCGAAAAAAAGGACAAGTACTGCTTTTATTGACATGAAATGCTGCAAGTAAGTAGCTCTATGTTTACTTATGAAACAAAACAAAGAATTGCATACAGAGATAAAAAAAATATTGAATTTTCATAAATTATAACATGACGTCATATTTGCGTCATTAACAAAATGATGTTTAAATGCAAAACAAACAACAAAAACCGACATTAATAGGGTATGTGAGCACCCCTCAGCTTCATACAAAGTGTACAGCGTGTGATCATGCTTGTTATGAGGTGATCAACCACTGTAAAGTTTAGTAATCGCCATTCCTCCTGTAGGGTAGTTTCTAAATTTCTGAGAGTGGATGGAGGTGGGAAAAGTCTACATACAGCAAGACCGAGGGCATCCCAAAGATTTTCAATTGGATTAAGGTCCGGCGAATAAGCTGGCCACTCCATACGCGGAATCCCCTCCCTTTCCAGAAAGTCGTCAGCGATGGCAGCTCTATGGGTACGGGCATTATCGTCCATTAAAGCGAAAGAAGGACCAACTGCTCCAGCGTACAGTTCACAGTGGGGTCTATGACTTCATCTCGATACCGTACAGTCGTCACAGAACTTCGCCTGTAGATGTGCAGGTCGGTGCAACATCCCAACCTGCACCGCGGAACACCGCGGAACGCGTGATGTTAGGTGATGTTCTCGGGTCGATTGCGTGTGCCTTGTTCCCTCCAGACCCTTACACGCTTATCATCGGTTGTAGGGCAAATTTGGACTCTTCTATGAACGTAACGTTGCCCCAATCAGACACAGTCCAATTCACATGCTGGCGGCACCACTTTAATCGTGCCCCTCTGGATTGGACGGATAAAGGAACACAAACTCGTGGTACCCGGGCGTACAGACCATTCATTTGTAGCCTTTGACGAACAGTAGTGGCAGATATCATCTTACCAATGTCCGCTGCAACCATAGATGTCACACGTGTGGAGGTCGATCTTCGATTCCGCTTGGCTACAGCAGCAATATATCGATCTTCCGAGGGAGCCGTAACCCTTGGACGACAGGCTACAGGTCTTCGGACAACTGTTCGGCTGGTTTGGAATTGTTTCCATAATCGTGAAATGACGGAATGATGAAAGCCGAAGAAAAGAGCAACATCTGTGATAGACTGTCCTTCTTCAATGTGTCCGCCAGCCCGCCAGCGCTGAGAATTTCCCATTCGTCTTCTGGAAGCCATAGAAGCACGTCTAGCTTGAAAACAAATCGTACGAATGTTCTAAACACCTTTCATCAACACTTACATGCAACTCCTGTAACCCTTCACAATGCCGGCTTCTTATACGACTGCCTATTTTGCATATTTCTCGACGCGAAACCGTGATTGGCTGTTACCTAACAAATTTGCATATTTCCTTCTACCTTTGCAGAAAATTTCAGCTTGATTAATTCAGATTGGCTTACGGAAATTAACATTTTCCTCTCTGTGCTTAACTTTTGGAAGTGAGTGTATGTGTGTATATATATATATATATATATATATATATATATATATATATATATATATATATATATATATATGTATGTATGTATGTATGTATGTATGTACGTATGTATATATGCATATATGTATGTCAAAATTTTGACGCATTTTGGTACTTTTCTGTTTAACTGTTTACTGCTTGTCCAAGCGATACAGACTGGGTTTAGCGCGCTGCCAAAATTATTACTTGCGAGGTTCGGACGGACGGTTTTAGCGTCTGAAATTTTGCTTTCTGGAGGAACGTAATTCTACGTTAAAAATCAAATATTTTTTATACGTTTCTGAGCCTTGTCATCATCTTATATGATTTGTAACTATTAAATAGAACAGTAAATTTATCCTAATTATTTTTCTGTTATGGTAACATAGTTCTGCTTGTGATATAGAGAAAAAATGAACATATATCACCCCCCCTCCACACACACACGCACAAATTGACAACTATCTACGATATTTGAAACTCTATTTTTTAAAAAAAAATCGAAAAACGGAAAACTAAAAGAGCAGTATCTGAACAAAAAGTCACCCTTCGTATAGAAAAAACAATAATATTTGAAGCTGTACTCACGAGAAAACCAATTTCTTTATTGGAAAACTATTTTTTCCCCTATTACTGGTACTTCCTGTACAGAAAGAAATCTTGAAAGTCAAAAGAATAATCTTCAAAGTCAAAAGAATTTAAGTGACTTCAGCAAAAATACTAAATATCAAATATCATGCTGTTAGTTGACATTTTCCGAGAGCAGTAAAACATACAGCTAGATGGACAATAGAGTAAAACTGGTAGGCGTCGATGTTTCATCATTTAAAATGCCTGTTTAAAGTGGATCGTTTTCAATTGTTTCTCAATTTTGAAATTACGTATTGCTACTATTTCAGAAGTAACCTAAAATCATACGTATTGTTTTTATGCACACATATTGAATTACGCAAATGACTTGGAGGCTGGAAATTTTAAGATCTCGCAAGTGTTATGAAATTTCTTGGATTGTTGAAAATTCTGGACATGTTCAACCGGAGGGTCACAACGCCCCCCAGTCATTAAATTAAAACACCTTCTATCCTGTCTATAACCTCGTAAGGCTATCGTGGTTTCTTTTGTCCTTATCCGTGCAGGTATATTCATGTCTTGCTGCATCGGTCCCCTTTTGCATTTAATTTATAATTTATTCCTATTTTGTAAATAATTTTATGATCAGCTTAGCACCTATCTTTGTTTACTTAGCCTATACCGGGCTTGTGGTGGCCCAGTGGTACAGCGCGCTGGTTTTCGGTGCTGAGGGTGCTCGGATCCAATCCAGGCGTCGCGCCACGAAAAATGCCTCCGTTGGTGTCGTCCCTTCATAGGGGGTAATGCTGTCCGCCTATATGGTGCCCCCACAATAAAATGGGCAGTAAAATTGCGGCGTAGTATAGGAGAATATTTGACGACAAGTGCCTCCACATTGGGGGGAAAAAAACTTAGCCTTTACCAGATTTTTATGGATTATAGTAATTCTTACTTTTCATTTGAAATATATATATATATATATATATACACCACAGACAGGAGAGGCACTGCTGAACACACAGAACAAAGATGCGACGCACGAACAGTACCCATGGATTTTTTTTATTAAGAACTCGATGATATAATTCAAGACTGTGACATGGACGCAAGGATGACACAAGAAGCTCAGGAGTAACATTAAAATAAGACAAAAGCTACCGACCCTGCCGGAGCTAAAAAGTATGATAAGCTTACATCACGGTACTTTTGGGAGCAGTACACGGACAAGGGACGCGAGAATGCGGGTCAGAAGACCAAGGCAAGGAAGGACCGAAAGTCGCTGCTTAACGTATTTATACTATGGGGGCAGTAGGAGTCTAAAATTCTTCTAATTATACCCGAATACCTGACTTAACCAAGTGAGCCATAACTCAAGATTTCGAACATGCGATGCAAGCAGCGTGGTTTCTGAATCATCCTGAATCATAGTCACTTGAATTTCAGCGCGTGTCTTAAGGGACAAACTAGTTAGTTAATTCGTTTACTTGTTGGTCGAACTTTGGAAGAAGGGACTGTACTTTATTAAAAAGAGAATAATTAGAATACACGTTAAGTAAAAAAGGTGGGGCGGAACAGTTAATAATAGGGGGGGCGTTATATATATATATATATATATATATACACTGTACAGGATGCAGGATCTCAACGGCCTCCCGCCACTAACGACCGAGAGGACAGACATATTGTCAGGTCGGCCTTGCAGGATCGTACAGCCACATTACGGACAGTAAGGAAATGGGCTTTTTTGAAGCACGACAAGTATCCTCAAGGACAGTGAAGCGACGTCTGGAGCAGCACGGACTGTCTGCACGGTGACCATTATTGCAACTTCCCGTGAGACTGCAGCATAGAGACGCGCGGCGACAGTGGTGCGCCCAATGACAAAACTGGATACAGGAGTGGCACCACGTCATCTTTTCAGACGAGTCCCGGTTCTGTGTGCAACATCATGATGGACGTATCCGTGTCTAGAGGTACCGAGGAGAACGCACGTGGCCTGTTTGCATTCGATATCGTCATACGGGCTGTAACGTATTCCTGCGATTTGTGTCAAAAGCAAACACTTAGGTAGCGTCACAGGTTACGTGTAAGGTAGACAGCTTACTAAAATAGAGACTTTTAAGGTAATGAGAATTTCAGTTTTATTTAATAAACACGGTTAGGCCGCGATCTCGAATGATATATATATACAAAGCAGTCCGTAGAAGTTGGAGTAGAAATCGGGAACTGTCTCTCAAGGATGGAGCACACTGTCGCTAAAACGAGGCGACGAATTGCTGGTCAGGTCACAGAAAAAAGGGCCCGCACTCGTCCACTGGAAGCTAGCAGCTTCTCCGAAATAACACAATTGGGGAGATCAAGTTCCGATCGGTTTCCCCGACCTTTCTCGGTGAAAAAGGGTCTTCTCACGTAGAGGGCAGAGCCTCACAAAAAACAAGTCACTTAAAAGTGCGTGGAGCTAGGAGATCAGGTATCACTCCTAAACTCTCTAAGAAAAAACTCTCCGCACAAAAAACTGGCCTTCAAGCCCTCGTCGGCTTATTTAAAAGCTTGATCCCTGGCGGAATTCTTTTTCCAGCCTCCTCTCTCTAGCTTGCTCCGGATAGGCTGAACGTCCAGCCGTGCGCAAAAAACGATGCCGATTATTTCATCTTCATCGCCCGCTCCCTCGTTAGCGATCTCGTTTCAGGGCGTAAACTGTCATTGTCGGCCAATGTCAAAATATGGCACCAGACTGTCTCCTCTTTTCATCCCAGGAATGCGTCCCGAAGAGGTGTCCATTGTGGTCCTCTTCCGCTCGGGGGGTCTGCCATTCTTTAGCATCGGTTCACGGCTAGCGACGATTTTAATGGTCTTCCTACTCGCCTCGAGGAGGGGGAATTGCCACAGGGCCCTGCACCTGGTATGATGGTATGGGAAGCCATTGGGTACACGACACGAACATCTCTTGTTCGCGTCGTCGGTAATCTGAACAGCAAGCATTACATTTCTCAGATCTTAAGGCCGGTGTCTGTGCCGCATCTTCGAGGCTTCGGAGACGTCATCTTTTAACAAGATAACGCAAGACCGCATGTTGCCCGTGTCGTCCTGACCTACTTCGACACAGAGAGTGTTCGACTATTGCCCTGGCCAGCACGTTCTCTAGATCTCTCATCCATTGAAAACATCTGGTCATGGGTTACTGAGAGAACGGGCGGTTATTGATGAAGTGTGTCATAGACTTGAAGCAGCATGGAATGACTTGCCCATATCTGTCATCCAAGTCCAGTTCGACTCGATGCCCAACTGTGTTAGAGCCATTTTAGCTACCAGAGGCGTCAGCTGTGTGTACTAATTTCGGATCCTGTATACCTCCAAATTGATTACAAATTTAATCATGTTCCCTTCCTACTATGCCGTATACGTAGAAAAAGTAAAGTTTTGTTATTTGCTTTCCTGTCTGGTGTTACAATTTTAATGGCCAGCAATATACTATATATATATATATATATATATATATATATATATATATATATATATATATATATATATATATATATATATATATATATATATATATATATATATTATGGTTATATGACACATTGTTGTCCTGCAATTTTATTAAAACATATCCATAAATTTTTTATTTAAATAAAATTTTATTTAAATATATGCATAAAATTGCTGCAATAGGATTTGCCTTTATCCTATATTGTCTTCAGCATCTGAGAGTAAAAACACGAGTTTACTCGGTACCAATCACCAATATGTTAACATATAAATTATTTAACAGATTCATAACTATTATAAAAAAGAATTTAACACTTCTAGACTTTGATATAATTTAGTTTTTTTATCACAACCATTATATCACGTACAATTTAGGTATTTTAAAATCATTTACGGGATCCCTCGAACCGTTTTCATAAAACCACGATTTATATTATATAAAGTATTCCGTGTTGAAGCCAGTCATTAATTATTTTATGAATGCAAATAAACAGATGCAATTTTATCTCAGCAACCGATTACAATATGATTTTCAGAGGACTGTAAGAAATTTATATTATTGCTTTTCGATTTAGAACATTCTTGGCGTTTTGACTAAATATATGACATATATCCGAAAATTTGAGTCTTGCTTATTTATTTATAAGCGACAATCTACAGACTGCTATCTTGCAAAAATAGAGTAATATTCCGAACTATATTGACTCTAATAAAATGCTAAATAAAATAAATTAATGACATGAAATGAATCTTAGCTTTAAAGTTAGTATTCATGAAAGTTATTTCCATAAAAAATGTAACATTGCAAAACAAATTACAGCTTTCTATCGTTTATAAAGAATGAAATTGTCAAAAATAATTTGGAATTATTTATGACAATTTTTTATACAACCATCTTAAACATTCGAACGTTTTACAGATTTTTCAAAAGAGGAGAGTATACACTTTTGAAGTTTTTAGTGATCCAAACTATACATGCAAAATAGAATATAATAACTATAAATATCATAACTGAAATTGTTCTTTTAACTACATTCTACCCATTTATTCAAAATATAAGACTGTTTATGGTGAATTTTTTTAGATGCATAATGCAAACATATCTGATTAGAAATTACAGTTTTCATCTGATATTTTAGTTAATTTTTGATGAACAATGAAAGGAAGCACGAGGCATTTTAATCTGACAGTACACCCGATAATTTTTTGCATGGGGGATATGTTCCAGAGACCACCGGTGCCCCCCTCCCAAAAAAAAGGTACATTGAACTTATAAAAATTAGACATAGGTTCTACCCAAATATACTTAGTAAGAAAATGTTCATTTTCATATGAAATTTGTATTCGATCGATTGCACTTAAATAAAGATGTGAGAGCAAATCCACAAATTGTATTTTAATTATGTTTATACGGGTTATTTTTTAAATTGAAAAAGTGCTGCAGTCGCATTTAAAGGGTTAAAAATGAACTCAAATGGTTAAACATAAATTTAATTTATTTTTTATTAATACATACATAAATATAACAAAACTAGCTGAAAACCCGCACTTCGATACGGAGTACATTCAAATTAAATACAACTGTTAATGTATGCAATTAATGCAAAAAAAAAAAAATATATATATATATACATTTATGATAAATACGACGATCAATGTATACAATTGATGTAAAAGAAAACAAAAAAATATATTTATAAAAAAATCGTAAGGAATATTTTTATAGACAAAATAATGCAGAAGAAAATATTCAAATTAAATCTAATAGGACATAAGAATATAGGACTGAAGAATATAGTACAGTTAATATAGTACAGTTTGAGGAACATAATATCTTTTATTGTATTTTGATATTTTTTTGGATAATGTCCAATCGTCTGCCCCATTAGCAAGAAATATTTTTTTGTCTATTTAGTTGTTATGCACGTGACGATAAATTTATTTAAAGTACCAGAAAAAGAAATCACGTGATCAACCTTTAATAAATTAAATTCTAAAAATTAATCTTTAAAAATTCACCAAAAATCAGAAAATGAAGGTAAATATTCGAAAAAGATCTCATTTTAAAGGAATTTTTATGATCTTTCTCGTGATTTAAATTTTATAACCCTCAAATTATTATTTTAAATGAAAACTTTAAAAAGTTACTAAAATAACTTAAAAATTTAATTTTAAAAAATCTAAGAAGAATTTTTCAAAAATATTTTGGTCTGTGCGTTGTATGTCAGTCAGTCAGTCAGTTACGGAACTGTTTTATATATATAGATAATTTAGTCATTCAGTGTCACTACTAGACAATAAACGTGCCCGTTTTCTGATTTTCTGTGGCGAAAAATCACTCTCGTTACTGGAAACATTTAATGGCGTTACATCTACTTGAATAAAGTTAACATCTTGTGTTTCTTTTGTTTCCCTGGTTTGAATACGAATTCGGTTATCAGACGCTGTGATTTTATTTTTGTTAGATTTTTATATGATTCTTAATAACGTGACCTAATCATTTTTAAAAGACATTGGAAATGTACAGCTCTTTCGACATTGAAATCATTTTCAGAAAATTATTTCGAAGTTTATTGGCTAGTTGGTGGCCTTCTAAAATTATGCTTGCAGATAGTGGAACCACTCCTTCATCATCACTAACATAAACTAGCGTGAAATCATCTACATTCTCTGAAATTCTCTCTGATAACATTGCACTCAATTTTTTACAATTTGTTTTAGATTTTTAAACTGTGTAAAAGAAAAAAAACAGTGTAAAAAGAAAATCGGTTCTTTTTCTTGGACTGTATTATTTCAAAATCGTGCAGAAAGAGAATCGGGTTATATACATTGTACACAAAACTAAGGATACGTTAAAAAAAACTTCAGTTTTAAATTGCCTCGCAGCTTAAAGTCCAGTAGCTTAATTCCCGTTTATAACAAACTCCTAAAAGTAAATTCTCCTCATTGAATTTAAAACGTTTCTTTGGCTAGTTCAGGGTGTTTCAAACCATGAGAACGTTTCATATTGGAGTCTCCAGGTAAAAACTCCACCTGCACTCTCTCTGCAGCAGGTGAGTCCCGCACGCAAACGTGACCCGCAAAGTAACCTATTATCCGCTGAAAGATTGTTGTGGCGCATCTCTGAAATTAGACTTCGCTGCGAAAGACGTAATAATTCCGTACTGCTTAGCAAGCATTTCGTTACAATGTAAAAAAAATTGTGTGTCTATGACAACAGTTTATTGAAATGAAAATAATTAAAATGTGTCAAACAGATTCTCAAATGCAAACTTTTGACAAGAAAGGTATTGTACCAGTTTTTATATTTAATTTTACTTTTTTACTGTATATATTTTAATTAGCTGATTTTTCAGAAATCATTTTTTTTTATATAGCCCAATGCAAGTACAGTGAGACCTATTAGTAATAACAAAAATGATCCGAATAATATTTGAAATTACTCTAAAAGCGCTATGCGGGCCCACATATTACAGAGGGGGAATACCAAAGAATAATGATAAATTTTGATAATCAAACTCATTTTAACAGATAGTATAACTGTTGCGTTTTATTAAATCCTACTGCAAGCTTTGAATCTAGGTCGAATATTCCTTACTATATCTGATGAGAGTGTATATTTTAATAAAAAGCATTTTTAAGTTTAAAAATATGCAATATAGAAAAGGTGCACTATCCCTTTAATCCGTTAGGACTAAATCAATCAATCAACCGACTTATATATATATATATATATATATATATTTATTTATTTATTTATTTATTTATATTAGAGTCACGTTATGGGACTCAGGTTTTTCAAGTCATCAAAATCTATCGTATTTAATAGAGTAATTTCCACAATATTTTAAATTAAGACTAACAATATAATAAGTGAAGAGTTACTCTTAAGTTGTGTTAACGCATCGTTAATCGGCACTTTTATTTAAATATACGCAAGTCACTAGCAAGGATTGAAACTTTGGAATAAATTAAGGCACTTTTATTTTCTGAAATCTCTTTTCTTTATACAGGGGCCTGAGATTCACAGTTTAAATGATAAAATCTGAAGATTTGCCTGAATCTCATTCAGGTTATAGTAAAGATAGTTTTAAAGTAAAGCAATGTTTAGTTGATCCAAAATTTCTCCAATATGACTTTCCTTTATTCTCAATTTTCGTCACATTTGTGCGTTGAAACACCAGTTTACTCGATACGGGTGAACAATGTGTTAAAATGAAGATTGATTAAAGTACTTCAGGAGAGTAAAAGATGAACTCCTAAAAGGTTTTAGATATTAAGCGCATGCTTCGGTGCATATAAATATAGTCATATTCAAACAGTAAGAGAGAGAAATGAAAGTGGAATAAAAAGCATAATGCTAGCAGTCAAGTCTAACAGTTAAAATTAGCTTTGTTTGTATAATTAAGGCAATAATAAATAAATAGCTTATAATATCTTGTCTTTATCAAGGGGAGGGTTCCTAATATCTTCTCTGAATCATAAAATTACAGGATTTACTGTCTTATATACA
The DNA here is from genome assembly GCA_907164885.2 of Dolomedes plantarius. Lineage (NCBI taxonomy): Eukaryota > Metazoa > Arthropoda > Arachnida > Araneae > Dolomedidae > Dolomedes > Dolomedes plantarius. The sequence goes on along the minus strand of OU015494.1, from coordinate 65,228,802 downwards.
ACATTCCTATCACTGAGATTTTGGAAAAAAAAGGGCATAAAATGTAAATCTTACAGTTAAAACCTACCGTAAAAATGATTTTTATTGAATCTGCAGACCAAGTTCCAAAATATTACCCCAGTTTATCACGTTATAATCTGGAACCTCTATGAGCCCTGGATATTCAACCTGTTGATCCTGACCCCGAAGGGGATCTTAAAAGGTTTTCAAGGGTATCGCCGAGATTAATTCTCTTAATTCTTTTTTTCTTTACCCTGTTAGTCATGCCTTTTATTCAAATGTGACGGGATTACTGGTCTATTAGAAAAGGGAGTTGAAACTCGAAAATGCTGGGAAATACTACTCTAGAAAATGCCAATTCAGTTCATTATTTATTGCCATCTTTGAACTGGATTTCTACAGGGAAGGCATAAAAATGCATTTATTACCTTAAAATGAATATGAATATAAATTAAACAGAATTTCCGATATATTTTCACAGTTTAATGGCCCGTAATGGACAGATCTTACTTTAATATTTGCAGTAATACAAGATCTTTTATATTTTTTAGTTAATTTAAGTAAGTGTACACTTTTGTTGTGTATAATAACATTCTAGATCTGTTTTCAGATGAGGCAATTAGCAGTTTTTTACCAACATCATTTTCTAACTTTCTTTGTCAAATTTTTAATGACTGCTATGTGAGTAGTTTTTAAGAAATTCGTTCAATTTTTATATACTTTTCGTTCATTTTTAAACTAAATATACTAAAAAAGTGTTAATTTTCAGTTTTTTCCCCCAACTGATTTTTCCTACTTAGCTATAAATTTAATTTAGTTCTAGGTGTTCCACCTTGTCACACGTATTTTCTTTCATTCTTTTTGTTAAGAAAAACGAATACACAGGGACAAAAAGAAAGTAATCTATATTTACACGTTCTCCATTAAACAGAAAAGAAAATCGTAGATAAGCGCAAAAGAAATGTAAAACTGAATATATATATATATATATATATATATATATATATATATATATTATATATATGTATATATATATATATATATATATATATATATATATATATATATATATATATATATATATATATATATATATATATATATATACAGATACAGTGTGTAACAAAATTATAAGACCACCCAAAATATCACTCATTTTAATATTACACTGCATAAAATGAATAATTTTAAAATTTGAAGCAAATGAAAAAAGTTATATTTTTTCAAATAAATCGCTTAAATGAAAAAAAATTGAGTTAATTTCACACAGCAAACAATTTTTTAAAATCTCGGTGTAACATAAATATAAGACCACTTATTTTTTTATTTAAAATCGTTTGTGCTTTTAAAACTATTTTATTTTTTCTTTCAAAATCGTAGATAAACTGTAACTTTACATCACAAAAATGTCCAAACGATAATATTGTAAAAGAAAATAGAATTTAATTTGTTTGTTTTTATGGGGAAATTCACAATGCCGCGTGGAAGAGAATTATCTGAACTAGAAGTTCGAAAAATTTGGTTTTATTAGGGATCTGGAAAATCGGAAAGTGAAATAAGTAAGATACTTAAACGTTCTAAAACTGCTATTCATAACGTTTTATGTAAAAGAGATTTTTATGGAAAATATAAAAGATCTGGCAGAAAGAGTAAATTATCAGCTCGCGATAATAGACGAATTTTCAAGCTTGCAACGAAACAGAACTTGTCTAAACGTAAAATAACACAGCAGACAAGTAAATCTATTTCACATATGACAGTCTGGCGCACTTTAAGATCAAATTCAAATGTTGCTCTTCTGATATTAAAAAGAAAACCAAGACTGTTAAAGCATCATAAAGAAGGAAGGCTGAAGTGGGCAAAGGAAGTCATGACCTGGGATGCTGCTTGGAAAAATATTATTTTTTCCGACGAAAAAAAATTTAATTTGGATGGCCCGGACGGTAATATTTCCTACTGCCATTATTTACGAACGGAACCTCGGGTTTTCTTCAGTATAGAGATGGGTGGTGGCTCTGTGATGGTATGGGGAGCTTTTGCATATGATGGGAAATGTGATCTGCAGCGAGTTCTTGGAAAAATGAACTCCATTTGTTATCAACAACTGCTTTATCAACACCTTATACATTTTGGCCCATTTTTAGGAGGATCAAACTGGAAATTTCAGCAAGACAATGTGTCTAAATCAACTAAAAACTGGTTTCAAAAAGAAAAAAACGAGGTCTTAAACTGGCCAAGCCTTAGTCCGGACCTGAATCCCACCGAAAACTTGTGGGGCCATTTGGCTCGTCAAGTGTATGCAAATAACCGTCAGTATGATTCTGTGTATGAATTGTTACTAGCTATCATGAATGAATGGGACAAAATTCCCAAATATTTGCTCGAAAAACTAATTAATTCAATGAAAAATTGAGTATTTGAAGTTTTTCAGAAAAATGGTGGATCAACATCATATTAGTTTTATTAAAAAAATTTGTTTTAACTAGTGGTCTTATAATTTTGTTACAGATATTTGATTGGAAAAATTTGAAATTGTTGATAAAATAATTAGTATATTTAAATATCTCTTAAAAATAATATACATATATTTTATATTTCATTTATTAACATCAACCTAATTTAATTTTAAAAAAATTATACTATTTATAGTAAAAATCACAAAATCCACAGTGGTCTTATAATTTTGTGACACACGTATATATACATATATAAATGAAGAAACATAATATGGAACTATCAGTTTCAAAAGAATGAAAAAAATTTAACTTAAACCTACCACAAGAATGTTATTAAGAAACTGTTAACGGAATTTTCTGAGAAGTAATATTTTGAAATTTTATCACCCATTGTTAATCTCTATTTGTGTATATATATATTCATATCAAACCAAAAGTTATCAATTAATTTTCTCAGCAAGCAACAGATTGTAAAATAATTCTGGGTAAAAGATGTTATAAATGCAAATATTTGCTTGTAATAAACGCCTCTAGCCACATTGGGTACATAAATAAACAATTCTGTTTTCAGACTAGAAAGAGTAAACCATTTTTTCAATTTTTATGATAGGTATTGAAAAATTGTGTTCATAAAAAAAGACAATTTTATTCATTTATTAATTGTATATAATTTCCTAGGCCAAACTACGTATCTAAGGATGTGGAAAAAGTTGCATATCTAACAGTCGTGTGAAATGGAGACACTTTCAGCTTACAGCACAGCTGAGATGCCAATGATTCCCTGCTCTAATCATGCAAGAATAGCTTCAAATAACACTTGTAAAAATGCGGTAAATACTTTCAGTATCCACTACATGTTTTTGAAAGTAATATGAATTGCCTGTAAATGTAATAGAATTCTTAGAGTTTTGTAGTCAAAGGCAGTAGAAACATGCAATTAGAAATATCTTAACAGCTCAACTACTCAAAGACCCGACATCAGTGTTTGGTATTGCATATGTTATTTTTTTAATTCACTTTTAAAATATTCTGATTTGATGTAATTTATTAAATTACTAAAGTTTAACAGGATTTCTAAATTTACCTTCATGAAAAGTGACATATCCAGTTGTTTTCCCGAGCAACAATTTTAAAGATGCTCGTTTGGGGGTGATTTTAATTCAAATATAAAAGCATAAAAAAGAGCACACGTTTATGTATAGAATTCTGAACAGTAGAAATTATATATATAACAAAAAGGGATAAATTCCACAATGGGATGGCTCTTCTAGACGAGAATCCAAACCTTAATGAAGCATCTTATAAGATATCATACAGATATCAGATCCTTGTTAAGAATTTAAAAATTTTTGCGACATATTTGATTTATTTTAAGCGGTTTTCAAGGAGCGGAACTATCTATTGCCTGTATAGAAGAACCGATATATAATATTGATTCAATACAAAGGTGTAATTAATGACAAGGTTTTACGTTTTCTCGTTTAAGTCATGAAACAGATCGTTCTCATCCATTGAAACTGAACCCTAGTAGTAGTAGACAGACCATACCAGTTGTTACTGCTAAAGTCTAAATCCAAATCATGGAAGTTAACACTGTAGGAGATGTATTTTTTCAGCATAGTAACCTAACTGTAAGGCACTTTGCTTAGGAAGGCATTCTTATCATGGTATAATGCCCTAACGATACGCTGACGTATATAAATCTTCTTCAATCTCATATACAAATTCATCAAGAAACTCACAAAAAAAGTTTTTTATAAAAAACTGAATTTTTGTCTTCTTTCGAAAACGTTTAGTCCCCATATTGCTCCTTAGCGTGTATTTTTCTGTGGTTATTCTAAATTACGAGGCATATGCCCCTAAAAACCTCACCTCGGAAAAAATCCCCCTATCCCAAAGTTAATCTCCTAGGTATGATTTTCCAATGTTTATTTACGCGTTATGTAGTGATGAACAGAAATCTCAATGGATTTTTAGGCTTATTTCATGTAAATTATTTTGCAAAATAAAATGTTAAAACCCAAATGTTAAATAGAAACACAGAATAGATTACTATATAAATACATTGAATGGAACTTCAACACATGAAATCTAAGTAAATTTCACTGTCAAAAAATATAAAATTTGTTACTAAATTACTGAGTTTCAATAAGTTTTGAAAACTCTGTAAGCTCAGGCGGTAGATGATGGAAGTTTATCTGTATAAAGTAGTTGACTTGTAACATACTTCATTCTTTTTCTTTAAAGATACTGACTGCAACATACGAAATTTCGATTACGCAGACTAACGCTTCAAAGGTTCCAATTCAACAAAATATATATTAAACAATGATGTAGCACAGGACTTCGGAATTATGCTCTCCTAAAATTAAAAATAAATCTTTTAAGATTATCTTACCGTCATAAGTAACTAAACCCAATTTCTCCATGTCTTGTTGCGAACTGTTAAAAGTTGAAATAAGTACAATGCTGGCCATTAAAACTGCAACACCATGAAGGAGGGATGATACAAACGTCAAATTCACATGAAAGGAAGAAGATGCTGGGCTATGCAAATAATTAAAATTTAAGTGCAATCGAACGGCGCAAGAGGGAGAAACGGCATCTCAAACTCTGTATAAAAGGAAAGTTACGCAGCGGGTTTCTCATTCGGAAATCACATATAAATGTTAGTTGTATGTGAGAAGATCGTGTTATGCCTCACATAAGAAGGAGAAACGGCTACCAGCACGTGTCGCAATTCGAGAGCGGCAGGATCAGGGCCTATCGAGAGTGCGGTTTATCCTTCCGCTATATTGCTACACGAATTGGTCGGAATCCAACGACTGTTATGCGAACATGGAATCGATGGGTTCAGGAGGGTCATACTGAACACCATGCAGGATCTCAAAGGCCTCCCGCCACTATTGCCCGAGAGGACAGACATGTTGTCTGGTCGGCCTTGCAGGATCGTACAGCCACATGACGGACCTAGAGTAAGTAAATGGGCTTGTTTGCAGCACAAGTATCCGCACGGACAGTGCGACGATATCTGGAGCAGCACGGACTGTCTACAAATTTAATCATGTTTTCTTCCTACTATGCTGTAGACGTACAATAAGTATAGTTTTGTAGTTTGCTTTCCTTCCTGGTGTTGCAATTTTAATGGCCAGCTGCGTAATATCATCAATTTAGATACAAGTACTGTCAACGCATTTTAACGAGCAAACAAAAATCAACGTACCTTAAAGTGTCTGGCTGCGTAGTTTCTAATAATTCAGGATAAAAGAAGTTTTTCACCACCAAAAAAAAGCCAGTCTATATTTCGATAACAAATGCTGATGTAAAGTATATGCAATTACGGAACATTCTAACAATTGTTGAATATAACTTCTATTGCATATATGTGCATGTACTAAACCAAGGGCTGAAATAAGATGTACTTTTATTATCTGCAATATGAATTTGTTCCCAAATATAAATTTGTATCTACTGCTGGAGTAGAGCTGCATTGTGTAATGAAATACTTGCGATAATTCTATATTTCGAGACAGGTGTTACATTGAAGATATATGCGCATAGAAGTTACATCATCCTTGAAGATTTTTTTTTTTTTTGAGAGGTAGACTATCCTATTCACGAACATAAACTTGCAAACAATTAAAACCATAATAAACCTATTAGGAAAATTTGTCATAGTTGCAAGAAGCTATCCAAAATTCAAACAGCCGTGGCTTCTTATGTTTAGCTTGCTAATCGCTCAATTACAGGTTTACCTCCTTAGACTGCATACACAGTATTTGTGCATGCGTGTGTGTGAGTATATATATATATATATATATTAAAAATATATAGAATTAATAAGTAAATGTGAGTTTAATGCAGATAAAAGTGAATGAAGTTTTTGTCTATCACTATCCCTGTGGGTTTAGGTGCACAAATGGATGAAGAAAAACTTGCTCCTCTGTCTCACTGTGCTAGCAGTTCTACTTGGAATAGCTCTCGGATTTGTGGCGAGAATATTTTCATATACTACAGACATTGTGGAGATCGTGTCTTTTCCCGGTGAACTTCTGATGAGAATGCTCAAAATGCTGATCCTTCCCCTTATAATATCCTCCATGATATCCGGTAAGTAGAACATTGTTATCAGTTTGGTCAATTGGTATATTAAAAAGTGGCAGTCGTTAAGATTTACGAATTTGTAAATAAAGATGATGTCGAGAGAAGTTCACTCTTACAAAGATTCCAGGATTACAGAAACATATGTACATAATCATTTGAGGCTTCTCAAAATATGTTTTTTTTTTTTTTTTTTTTGCAATGCGGAGGCACTTATCGTCAAACACTCGCCTACACTACACCGTAATTTTACTGCCCATTTTAATGTGGGGGCACCATATAGGCGTACAGCGTTACACCCTATGAAGGGACGACACGAACGGAGGCATTTTTCGTGGCGCGACGCCAGGATTCGACCCGAGCACCCTCAGCACCGAAAACCAGCATGCTATACCACTGGACCGCCACAAGCCTTCTCATAATATGTCAAGACAGGTAAAAGAAAATAATTTTCTCGAGAGGAAAACCTTCACTATATGAAATCAAATATCACATTTGAATTTATACAGTGAATCAGAATTTTTTTTCCCACTGGGAACGACATTTATCCTGATCACATTCACATCACGAATTTTGTTGGAAACTTTATTATGAGATCATCCTATACGTAAATCATCATTGCACTCTATGAGGGGACAGTCCAATGACGTCCATTATCCGGGATTCCAGTCCGAGTCTACACTCGTGTCGCTAATTGCCACACTATATATATATATATATATATATATATATATATATATATATATATATATATATATATACTATAATATATATATATATATGCATATGTAAATATATATATACATACACACACACACACACACACACACACACACACACATATATATATATATATATATATATATGTATGTATGTATGTATGTATGTATGTATGTATATACAGGGTGGCTAATAAATACTGTGACAAATATCGAATCATTTAATTACACACAGATGAAATAGAAAATGGAAAATACAACAATATTATGAACATTATACATGAAAGTTTACCATGAAATAATTTTACTCGAATCGACCGCCATCTTTATTGATTACTAAAGATAATCTCTTACGCCACTGTCCTATTGCGGCACGAATCATTTTATGAGGTAATTTGTCCCATTCACTCCGTATGGAAGCTTTAAGGGAGTCCAAACTACTGTGCTGCTTAGCATTTACTTTAGACTCTAAAATCCCCCAAATGCAATAGTCTAAAGGATTTAGATCTGGTGAAGAAGGTGGCCAATCTTCTTGCTTGATAAACTTCGGGCAATTGGCATGGAGCCATTCCTGTGTTGTTTTGGATCGGTGGGACGGTGCAGAATCTTGCTGAAATATCCAATTCTTTTTGAGATACAATCTGTTAGCATGTGGTAATAAACGTGTAGCCAATACTTCCTGTTTGTAATATTCAGCATTGATTTTTACCCCTTTATCGATGAATTTCAGAGGCAGTTTTCCATTGTGTGACACTGCAGCCCAAACCATAACAGAATTCTTGTTCTGAAAGCGTTTAACAGTTCGAAGATTTTCAGGTATATCCTCGAAGGTTGCTGAATATACAACATCATTTTTAGCATTATAACTTTGTTCTGTACAAAACAGCTTCTCATCAGAGAAAATTATTTTTTCAACACTTTTGTTACCGTGCCGGTTCAGCAATTTCTTACATCTTTGTATCCTTTTTACTATTTGTGCAGTAGTCAAACCTTGAACTTTTCTTTTGCGATAAGGGCGAAAACCCAGGTCTTCATTTATGATAAGTTGCATAGTTCTGCGACTGATGTTCTCTTCTGCAGCCATTTTATTTGCAGAACGTTGTGCATTTCTTCGTATCTTTTCACGATTTCTTTTGATACGTTCTTTTGTACGAACAGTGCGTGGACGACCGGACCTTGGTCGATCTTTACAGCTATTGGTATCCAATAATCGATTTATAGTCCTATATATAAACGTCTTATTAAAACCAAGGCATTTTAATTGCTTAAATATTTTACCTGCAGAAAATTCGCGATCAAAAAGCTGTTTAACCATTAACCTTTTGGCTTCCATCTTTAAAAATATTCTACATGTTTTACTTTAAACAAAAATCGTCTGCGTTTACAAAAAGTTACCAATCACGCAAATAGATAGATAAATTGTTTTTCCAAACGATTAAAATTAACTCTTATTTTTTGGAGTGTTACAGTATTTATTAGCCACCCTGTATATGTACACTGCTCAAAACAATTAGGGGAGCACATGGTTTTAACGAAATTACGCAAATACTTACACCGATAAGTAACATAAAATAAATCATCCATAATTTAAAGCCTAGATGGAAAAAGAAGAAAACTTCATGTGCAAATCAAAGTTCATGACGTCAAAAACCAGAAAAAGAACATAAGGGTGGAAATCGGGATGTTGCAGAAACGTCTGTTTCACTGCATTAACTGTGAAATGCGATTGCTCAGTTATTCTTTTTGAGAAAAGGTGACTTGAAAATGTCTCAACAACGTGATTTACCGGAATCCATGGCATGGCGTATTATAGGCAGACTTGAATCCGGGCAAACACAACGTAGTGTCGCGGATGCTATTGGAGTCGCCAGAAGTGTCGTTGCAAGGCTGTGGAATCGATTCCAAGAAACAGGGAATGTTATACGTCAACCAGGGCAAGGTCGGCCACGCGCCACTACAGCAACTGATGACCGGTATATACTGTTAACAGTTCGTCGAAACAGAACAGACAATGCTACTCAGCTGCAAAGACAGTTGCTCTTGGCAACAGGACGAAGGGTGTCCAGCCACAAAAAGTACGTAATAGGCTTCTTCAGGGAGGTCTCTATGCACGTAGGCCAATGGTTTGCATTCCGTTGACCTCACGCCACCGTGCGGCCCGAAGAAGATGGGCTGCTGAACATCGAGATTGGGAGCAACATGATTGGAGCCAAGTGCTGTTTACAGACGAGTTCCGATTCAGTCTGGAGTGTGGAACCCGATGTGTTTTGGTATGGAGGGAAAGGGGCACTCGAAGTAACCCCACATTCGTTCGTGAAAGGTCACAATACAGACGATCTGGTTTTATGGTAAGGGGTGGAATCAGCATAGGTGGACGTACGAACCTGCATATCATTCGGAATGGTACTTTGACGGCGGGAAGGTATGCAGACGAGATACTGAGACCTCATGTCATACCTTACGCTCCAGCCATTGGAGATTCCTTTGTTTTCCAGCATGATAATGCCAGACTGCATACAGCTCGTCTTGTGGAGAACATTCTTGAACTTGAAACAATGCAGCGTATGGAATGGCCAGCGTGCTCTCCTGACCTGAATCCAATCGAGCATGTTTGGGACATGCTCGGACGACACATTGCTGCGAGATCAAGGCCTCCTTTTACACTCCGAGACTTGGAGATTGCACTTCTTGCGGAGTGCAACAGTATTCCCCAAAGTCTTATCGATAACATCATCGCATCCATGGAAAACAGGTATGCAGCAGTCTTAGCTGTTCGAGGAGACCACGCGCCATATTAAAAATCTTGCATCATTTCTAAACAATACTTTTTTTTATCATTTACACGTAACCAAATTGTTGCCCTAAATCATCTTTTCATGTGTTTTCCATATTTTCAAAGAATTAAAGCTCAATTATAAATTTTTTACGTCTTTTTTTCTGTATTGCGCATTGATACGCGTGTACTATCCATTTTATGCCAATACGTAGCTGTCTCGCACGGTTTTCTTAACTTCTTTGCTTGCTCCCCTAATTTTTTTGAGCAGTGTATATGTATATATATATATGTATATATATATATATGTATATATGTATATGTATATATATGTATATGTATATATATATATATATGTATAAATATATATGTATATATATGTATATGTATATATATGTATATGTATATATATCTATATATATAAAACAGTTCCGTAACTGACTCATTCATTCATTCATTCACTGACTGACTGACATACAACGCACAGACCAAACCGCTGGACCTAAAGGGCTGAAATTTTGCATGGCGATTCTTCTAATAGTGTAGGGGTGCACTAAGAAAGATTTTTCAAAAATTCTTCTTAGATTTTTTAAAATTAAATTTTTAAGCTGTTTTTTAAACTTTTTTTACGTTTGCATTTAAAATAATACATTGAGGGTTATAAAATTTATATCACGAGAAAGATCATAAAAATTCCTTCAAAATGAAATTTTTTTCGAATTTTTACTTCCATTTCCTGATTTTTGGTGAATTTTTAAAGATTAATTTTTAGAATTTAATTTATTAAATGCTGATCACGTGATTTCTTTTCTGGTACTTGCAATAAATTTATCGTCACGTGCAAAAAAAAATAGACCAAAAAATATTTTTTTCTTGCTAATGCGGCAGAGGATTGGACTTTATTTTGTCTATAAAAATATCCCTTACGATTTTTTTATAAATATGTTTTTTTTACATCAATTGTATACATTGATCGTCGTATTTATTTTAAATATATATATGTTTATTTTTTTTTGGAATTAATTGCATACATTGACCGTTGTATTTAATTTGAATGTACTCCGTAGCGAAGCGCGGGTTCTCAGCTAGTATATATATATATGTATATATATATGTATGTATGTATATATATATATATATGTATATATGTATATATATATATATATATATGTATGTATGTATAT
>OU015494.1:65197569-65215069 GCA_907164885.2 Dolomedes plantarius | reverse complement strand
ATTTACAAAGGAAGAGCTGAGATAGACATGCCATTACGCCGTGTTCGAAGACAATATAAGCAGTTGTCGCAGTTTGAGAGGGGGAGAATCGTCGGGATGATGGAAGCTGGGTGGTCAGCTAGGCGAGTAGCTCGTCAATTAGTCCGCTCTGATTGTGTTGTGAGGAGGTGTTGGGACCAGTGGACCCGAGAGATATCATGTACACGAAGACCAGGCTCAGGACGCCCTCGACAGACCAGTGGTCGAGAAGATCGCCACATCGTAAGAAATGCAAGCGTACAGCCAACTGCTTCATCGGCCGCCATCCAGGCACAGGTAGCACCTTCACTAGGGGCCTCTCTGACTTCTCGAACCATACGAAGGCGCCTGGCTGAAGGACAGTTGGTATCGCGGCGCTCATTACATGTGCTGCCCTTGACGCCCACCCATCGACGCCTCCGTTTGGAGTTTTGCCGCGCACGAGGAAACTGGACTGCCGCGGAATGGAACCAGGTCGTCTTTAGCGACGAATCCAGATTCAATCTCGGCAATGATGACAATCGTGTTCGTGTGTGGAGAGCCCGTGGTGAACGCTTCAATCCTGCCTTTGCTGTACAGCGACACATCGTTCCCACAGCTGGTGTGATGGTATGGGGTGCCATTGCCTACAATACACGGTCACCCCTAGTATTGTTCCGTGGCACCATGACAGCCCAGCGGTATGTTCATGAAATCCTGCAACCACATGTGTTGCCACTCATGCAACGGCTCCCAGGAGCCATTTTTCAACAAGACAATGCTGCGCCTCATACGGCAAGGGTGTCACAAGACTGTCTTCGCACTGTTACTACCCTTCCTTGGCCTGCCCGATCCCCAGATTTGTCTCCAATCGAGCATATCTGGGATCATTTGGGATGACGAGTTGGGCATCCCACGAGTTTGAACGAACTAGAGGCAAGGTTACAACAAATATGGAACGAAATGTCTCAAGACATCATACAGAAATTGTATGACTCAATGGCCGATCGTATCGCATCGTGCATTAGCGCTAGAGGGGGTCCAACGGAGTATTAACTCCTCCGTTCTTTTGCCTTTTTCTCTGAAATAAATTATCCTTTTTCTTTGATTTTTTTATCATTTACTTATATCAAAGTAGTCATTACGTATGTAAAATTTCATTTCATTTTGACGACTCCTTCTTGGTGCGCTAATTTTTTTGTCCATAAGTGTGTATATATATATATATATATATATATATATATATATATATATATATATATATATATATATATATATATATATATATATAGTTACAAAAGAGCTAGAAGAAATAAGATAAATGATAATAGAACATGTTGACACCAATAAGCGCTATGCAGCTCCAAAGCGTCAAACAATAATATATATTAAAGTTTGATATTTAAAAACATAAAAAGAAAAAGTCTAAAACCGTACAGCAGCAGAATGAACAATAGAAAAATCCCTCAGAAAGAATACTAATATGGAGATGTACCTAAGTGACCGGGGGGAGTTGTGACCACCCCTCTCCGATTAAACACCGGCAAAACTCTCGGTGGTCTGGTACATCCCCGAATTATAAATCAGTGCCTTTAGCCAAACTAACAGCAAGAAAAAAAGAAGTTGAACAATCTAACTAAAATGTACAACACAATAATGTCAACAAAAAATACACTATAAATGAAATACTTAAAAAGAATATAGCCCAAAATTACCTATTGAGTTGATAACCAACTTTAACAATTAAAATATGCGAAAGGAATGAAATTCAATCTATCACTATGTAAATTTAAACTTTTAAGCCCTATAACCAACACATATTAAAGTGATTACAAAAAGAAAATGACCACACCAAGTCAGAACCTATACCTATACTCTAGATTAATGCAAAATACAATACTAAATCGCTCAGGATGAATCCAAGTAACAATATAAAAATAGGTGTTTAGATGAAAAATGCACTCACCTGTACACGCAAATAACACCTTCCAACACCTGAAGAACTTGTTTTATATGTCTTAAAAATTTAATTTCAATTTTGATTCAATTTTGTTGAAATAATCGATTAATGCAATCTTTCCTGGGCATTTTAAAAAAATTGCTAGTGATTTTGATTAGAAAATTTATATATATATATATATATATATATATATATATATATATATATATATATATATACTGCTGGCAACCCAAATTGCAACACCAAGAAAGACAAGAGATATCACAACAAAATTTATTTTGTAGATAACATGTTGACCAAGTATCAAATGATTAAATTTATAGACTTCTGTGAAGTTGTGCCAAAATCAGTAGCCAGAGTAGCCGCCATTGTTGGAGATCACCGCTGCCACACGCTTAGGCATTGATTCAAAGAGACTTTGGATGAGTTCTTGGGGTACAGCAGACCAAGCAGCTTCCACACGTTGCCAAAGTTGATCTGCTGTGGCAGCTGGGGATTGAATCTGGGTCAATCGTAGAGCAACTATGGACCACATGTTTTCTATCGGCGAAAGATCCGGAGAGCGAAGTGGCCAGGGAAGCCATCTGGCGATTGACGAAAAACCGTTGGACAATGCGTGCCACGTGTGGTCGAGCATTATCCTGTTGAAATATGGCTGTGGGCAAGACTTGAAGGTAAGGAAGGATAACTGGCTCCAACACCTCGGAGATGTAGCGCTGGCTGTTTAAAGTACCGGCAATGGGTACTAGAGGTGTGCGAGAGTGATATCCAATACCGCCCCATACCATAATACCCGGTGCATGACCAGTGTGGCGGTGCATAACGCAGCTGTTCAGCATCCTCTCTTCACGGTGTCTCCAGACTCGAATGCGACCACCGTGGTGTTGCAGACAGAAACGTGACTCGTCAGTAAAGACAATTTCAATCCATTCTGCCGTACACATCCTTCTGTCATCGCACCATTGGCGGCGGAGACGTCTGTGGTTCTGCGTCAAGGGTAGACAAAGCAATGGACGTCTTACGGACAGACCACTCTGCTGTAAACGGCGTCGAATGGTACGCGCAGACACTGGATGATGCGTTACAGACTGCATGTGCTGTTCTACGGTTCGTGATGTGACTGAGCGATCCGTCACTGCCATGTGCACAATTTGCCTGTCATCACGTGAAGTGGTGCGCTGAGGTGGATGCGATCGAACACGCCGGCGGATGCGATCGAACCGATTTCCCTGAAAGATAATCCACAATCTCGGTAGGCCACTATCCTTTCTCTGTCGAACTCGGATACTTGATCAAAAGATGATTGCTGTTTTCGACGAGGCATAATATTGATCGTTTTTTTAAAAAAAACCACAAGAAAAACACAATTGCCGAACATGAAATCGTCGAAATCTCCAAGCCGTAAATAGCGTTTTGAAGTGGCGCCACAGGCGCGCGTGATGTGCGTTTGAGCTGAAATTCTAATCATTTCCATATCTCACCTCCGCTAATGCATTTTGTAAATTTCATGTTATTTGTATGTTTCCTCCAGGCTGTTGCATTTACAGCGGCCAGCAGTGTGTGTATATATATATATATATATATATATATATATATATATATATATATATATATATATATATATATATGTATATATAAATGTATATATGTATATATATGTATATATATATATATATATATATATATATGTATATATATGTATATATATGTATATATATATAAATATATATGTATATATATATATATGTATATATATGTATATATATATATATATATATATATATATATATATATATATATATATATATATATATACAGAAGCTGTTCGCACATTTTTTAGACGATTTTGGTAAGCGGTAATAAAAAATCGTTTACTGCAAAAGAAATAATTGCAATTGAACTATGTTTTTAAAAGTCAAAATTATCATCTGAGGCTTGAAAGTTTTGTTTTTATTCAAAATGGCGTTTTTAACAAAGCAGTGGTTCGAAGGCTACATTTATGCTCTTTCCCAAGAGAAATGTACATACTCCGTTATCCAAAAACGATGTGAGAGTCATGGTTTTGTGATATCTAAAGCGTCGATAGGGAATATCGTCAACAAGAAAGGAAAAAAACGTCAAATTGGAGCCTCAAGTGGGACAAAAATTCCAAACAAGTATCCAAGGAAAAAACGGACGTCTTCGACTATTACAAAGGAACGTTGTTTAATGTTAAAAGAAAATCCCCCTAGTCAAAGGACAGTTGCAAAATCATTAAAATGCTCGGTGTCCACTGTAAACAAAATGATAAACGTTGATTTAAATATAAGAAAGCGAAAAAACGCAATGTGCATCGTTTTCTTCCAAATCATATCGCTGAACGCAGGACACGCTGCAAAATTCTATATGAGAAACACTTATCCAAAGAAAAATGGAAAACAATTGTCACAATAGATGAATCATGGGTGTATTTAAATGATTGCAACAAAAAAAGAGCCATATATTATCATAAAAGGGGAGAAAAAAATTTAAGTACATGGTTCAAAGAATCGAAAGAAAGTTTTTCTAAGGGATTCATGATTGTTGCTGGTTTTTATTATAATGGTAAGTTAAAAATAAATCGAGTTGAAAAAAATGTCAAGATTCACTCCAAATACTATCAGGAACATATTTTATCGCCAATTTTTCTGAATGAAATACCATCGCTTTACCCACAGTGCCATCAATCTGTGAGACTCCATCAGCACAAAACTAGCAGTCACACATCAAAATCCACTGTAAATTTCCTAAATGAAATGAAACAAAAAACTGGTATCAAGGCCTACCCTTCACTGATATCCCTACTAAATCTCCCGATGTATCACCTATGTATTTTTGTGGTTTCGGACTTTAAAATCTGCATTATTCAAACGTCGTCCCAACAGGACTCTGGAAAGCTGTTCAGTAGGAATGGGATAGTATACCTCTTGTGACACTTCAAAAGGCATTATTATCCTGGAAATTGCGGTGTCGAAAGATAGTTCAGAATTAGGGATATCAAATAGTACATTTAAAACACAAGAATTTTATGTAATTTAGTTTTGTGAATACAATATACATCGTCTAAAAAATGTGTGAACAGCCTCTGTATATATATATATGTATATATACAGAGATATATATATGTATATATATATATACATATATATATATATATATATATATATATATATATATATATATATATATATGTGTGTGTGTGTGTGTGTGTGTGTGTGTATGTATGTATATATATATGTATATATATATATATATATATGTATGTATATATATATATATATATATATATATATATATATATATATATATATATATATATATATATATATATATATATACACTCAAGAGCCAAAACATTATGACCACCTCTACATTTTGCAATGAATTCGCCTGGATGACGTGGAAGGCACGTTATCAGGTGGAAGTGGTATTTAACTACTGCTGGAGAGTCTGAAGAATCATTCTTTCACTTACTTCTGTGTGTGATGGGAAAGGCTGCGGATCTAAGCGACTTTGGTAGAGGGCAGATTGTAATGGCTCGAAGGCTCGGAACAAGTATTTCCGAAACTGCACGACTCGTTGGTTGTTCGCGACCTACAGTTGTTAGTACTTATGCAAATTGGATGAATGAGGGTGAAACCAGCAGTAGACGACATGGTGTTGGATGTCCACACGCTATCAAAGAAAAAGGTCGTCGGAAACTGTCTCGCATGGTGAAGCAAAACCGTAGCCAAACAGTGGCTCAGCTGACAGTCCAATACAATGCAGGGCCAAGTAGAATAGTATAGCAGCACACTTCAGCGAACACTGTTGGATATGGGGCTACGCAGCAAACGTCCCACTTGTGTGCCTTTGCTGACCAAGCGTCATCGTCAACTGCGCCTGCGCTGGGCCCGGGAACATCGCGACTGGTCCATGGATCAGTGGGAGAGAGTTGCCTGGTCAGATGAATCACGGTTTGTCATTCATCACGCCGATGGCCGTGTCAGGATACGCCGTCTTCCAGGCGAACTGTTGCTCCCTCAATATACAGTAGGTCATACACTGGCCGGTGGTGGCGGTATTATGCTTTGGGGGACGTTCTCTTTGGCGTCTCTGGGACCCGTGGTTGTGGTAGAGCAGACCATGAATGCTACAGGGTATCTGAACATCATTGCGGACCAGTTGCATCCTTACATGACCTCTGTTTTTCCAGCTGGAAATGGAATGTTCCAACAGGACAACGCCCCGTGTCACAAGGCTAAAATTGTGTTGGAGTGGTTCCAGGAACATGATGCTGAATTCCAGTTAATGTCCTGGCCGCGTAACTCAACGGATCTCAATCCGATATAACACATTTGGGATGTCATGGGACGGCAGCTCAGAGTTCAAAGACCACCAATTCGCAATATCTCGGATTTGCGTGACCGTTGCTTAAACATCTGGTACAATCTGTCTCCTGCCATCTACCAAGGACTTGTGGCATCCATGCCAAGGCGGGTTGAAGCTGTGTTGCGCGCCAATTGTGGGGCAACTCGTTATTGACAGGTGGACAGTATGTTTTGGCTCTTGAGTCTATATATATATATATATATATATATATATATATATATATATATATATATATATATATATATATGTATGTGTATATATATGTATATATATATATATATATACATATATATACATATATATATATATATATACATATATATATATATATATATATATATACAGTGATTCCCGCTTATAAGAATCACGTTTGTTATTACTGTTTTTGATTCTTATAGCCGAAATTTAGGTTTTTGGACAGGAACACACACACCTATATATATGCATATGAGATAATTTACCATAAAAAACGCTTTAATTTACGTTAATTAACTTTTATTAAAATTATTTTTTATAATTTTAAAAATACAACTTAAATTCTTGACCTATAAGTACATACACGTGATTATAATAAGAGAAGAAAAGAATCCAATATTTGTTACAACATACCTGCTTAACAGATTAACATTTCAACTACAGGAAGGGTGCAAGAAAAAGTTTTCTATAGTAGTTTGACGTAATGAATTTTTCATGAGTCTGTTTATACCTCTTTCAATACCAATAGTCTCATACGAAGATTCACCTTCTAGGTTTCACGGTTTGATAACGTGATGAATCTACTAATGTCACGTTTGCCTAAGTGATAGTGGACACTTCGAAGAAGATTTATGTGTTTCAGGGTCCAGGAAGCTACAACAAGGATGTGGGAGGAGGGAAAAAAAGGGTCCCTGTCTTTGTTTGTCAGTGGAGAAAAGTGAAATTGGACCTGAACGGGTAGAGTTGTCCCTGGGTCATGCTAATAGGACAGTGTTGGGCTAAAGTGTTTAAGGAGAAATTATTATGTTATGTCTAACAAAGAAAGGGATGCATTTTATGACTGTATTCCATCCCATCTTATCACTCTTTCTTTAAAAAAAAATAAATAAAGAACTTCGTGCCTTTTGAGTGTTTAAGTGGCTTTTTTGGAAAAATGAAAGGAAAGCGAAGAGTGTAAGCTGATTCTTAAAACCGGTGAATTGATTCTTTAAAGCGAAAATTTTAACATGGTAATAATACATTTGTTTTTGTTTTTGCGATATTGATTCTTATAAACGGTTGATTCTTAGAACCAATGATCACTATAAGCGGTGGTTACTGTATATATATATATATATATATATATATATATATATAGATAGATAGATACATAGATATATATATATATATGAATATATATGTATATATATATATATATGTGTGTGTGTGTGTGTGTGTGTTTGTTTGTTTGTTTGAATTGGTGTTCTTCGTTGAATATCGAACACATCTGTTTACATTAACATTGATTTATTATCGACGAGTCACAGGACATAAAAACAATTGCAATTAACATAAATTATACACAATTTTACGTCTTTACGGTAGCCGTCTGCTACCACGTTATATTTTTATAACCTCTTTCTTTCGCGGCCTCTTTTTCTTTCTCGTCATGTGTTAAGAGTAGAACGCTGAAGCTCTCTTTCAAGAGGAAACGCTTCTGATTCGTCACTCGCCGTTGCCACAGCTTTTTTCCTATCTTACACTCGGGCATACTGTCACGACAGGTCCTCCTGTCGCCCAAGAAAACCAAAGGAACCAAACCTAAAAAAAAAAAGACAAGAAAGGAGAGAAAACAAACAAAACAAAAACATGGCATGGTCGTCTTAATTATTGTCGGTACATTATCGTCGGTACATTTATCGGCTACATTATCGTCGTTGTATAGCAATTGTTCGTCATAGGTGCCATAGTCTTTGCCGTCACTGAAACATTATACAAGACAAAGAAAAAAAAAAGAAAGTCATTAACAATAGTTCAGGATCATGATAGAATGTCCATTGTTCAAGTCCAAGTCGTCATCATAAAGGAGCTGGAGTTATAGGCACTAGGTGTTTGGCCAACTTTTGGGTTGGTCAGCGGCTGTAGATGTCAAGTTGGGGCCATCGTGCAGACCAACTTTCCGAACGTCATATCTGTTATGTGGTCGAATCTTTATGATTTCGTAAGAACCAAATTGGTTACGTTGAATTGCTTCATGATAGGTAGTTGCTTGTTTTCGACGTTTGTTATACTGCTTCTTGTTTAACTCTTGTAATTCCAAATTGTTGTTTTTGACGTCGTTGCGAATGTGATATGTGACTTGAAATGTCACGTTGAAAAACTCGTCTTCTAGGTCAGAAACCTGCTGTATCAAAGCTAGTCGTCAAAGCATTTTGTTCATCTCGAGCTGCCAAGTCTTTTTCTAATTGAGTCTTTAGTTCTGGCATATTCACTTCTAAACGTAATTTGGAATCGTCAGTTAACTGTAATTCGTCTTCAAGTTCTTCAATTTGGTTGTCTAATTCGATGTTAAGATCTTCAAACTTTGATTGTAATTTTTTCTTCGATTTATCCAGTTTTTCGTGAACTATTTGCATATAATCTAATTTTTGGTGCAGTATACCAATATCTTTCGACATCGTCTTCTTTTGCTCTTTTAACAAAGCAGAAGCATCTGCTTCCTCTTCAGATTTCTTTTTATATTCTGCAATCTGGATTTTGGCAATAGCTAACTTTTTCTCTAAGTTTTTCCTTGCTTCTACTTCTTCAAATAC
Source organism: Dolomedes plantarius (assembly GCA_907164885.2). Classification (NCBI taxonomy): domain Eukaryota; kingdom Metazoa; phylum Arthropoda; class Arachnida; order Araneae; family Dolomedidae; genus Dolomedes; species Dolomedes plantarius. The sequence continues at coordinate 65,205,955 of OU015494.1, read as the reverse complement.
TTGCTCTTGTAAACTTTCACGTTCACGTTCAAGATTGTGCTTAGTCTCCTCTAAAGCAATTTTAGCTTTTTGTACTAAATCTAACTGTTCATTTAATTTTTCAGTGGCTACTGTATGTTTCTGCTTCAAATTACGAATCTGGTTTTGGTGTGCAGCAGTTTCATCTTCCAAGTTTCTCTTTAAAATATTAAGTTCTTCCTCCTTTTTAGTTCGCAAAGCTTGTTGTGTAGCTGTTGAATCCATATAATCAATAAGTTTATTCCTCAAATATTCTAACTCCTCATTTAAGTTTCTTTTCTGCTTTTCAGACATTTCTAAATCTTCTTGCAACTGAATCAATTCAGATTGCAAAGCTTTTTGTTTCTTTTCAGCTTCTTTCGCTTTAGCATTCAGTTCATCCTTAACTAACCGAGATTCTTCCACTTCTCGCTGAAAATCTTTTAACTGACGCTGCAAATTTTTGAGTTGGTGAGTTTGGTCAGTAATCATTGTAGCTTCGCTACCTGAATCGTGAAGCTTAACATTGTTTATCTTTATTGGAAAAGACATATAATTGGTTGGTGTAGGAACATGTAAGGCGTCATTAGATGGAGTAGTTTCCGAAAAATTTTCTGGGATTGTCTGTCCAACGCGCTGCGAGCAAGTTGAGGATAAATGTCCAAAAGAATTACACGTAAAACATTTTGGAGTCGTATGCTGGCAACTGGAACTTTTGTGACCCTTGGAACAGCAATTATAGCAAACGAGGGTTTTTGGAGAATTATTAAGGAGTTTTCTATCGTAGGTATAATTTCATTGACGATTATCATATGTGAATTTAATATCCTTAGAAGGTTTACTTAATTTGGACGTTGAAAGAAATTTCTGATAAACTGTCAATTTTTCTTTGAATTCTGGAACAGATTTAGCACCATATAACAAAATTTTATTAGATGTAGAATCGGGAATACCGTTGATAACATAATCAACAATTGAAGAAATGTCAATTTGACCTCTTGAACCGATTTCTCGCATAGCTATGAAGTAGTCGTGTAAGGATTCATTGGGTTTTAACCGCCTTTGCAGCAACATCGTATGAAGATCGGCGCTATTTAATTTGGAGGAAAATTCTTCTAATAAGTCTTCTTTTAGCGAATTCCAAGTGGTTATGCCATGAAGAGAATTAATAAATGTTTTTGCGGAACCAACTAAACATTTTTTCGCAAAGACAATTTTGTGGACGTCATTTGTGATGCCATTAAGATCAAAAAGTTCTTCTAAATCATGTATGAAAATTTCAACGCTGTAAGAATCGGACGAGCCGTTAAAATTCTTAATGCACTCTGCAAGGTCACGTAACGATAAATGTATTCCACTGTTAGAAGCTGGAAAACACTGCGAATCAACATCAGACAAAAAAGGATTTATCTGTCTGCCCGAAAGAGTTGTTTATTTTAGAATGTGAAGCTGCGGTTGGTTATGAACTTTGAACGGGCACCTGGCTAGTCGCCGAAACCGTAGATCTTTGTCCGTTGGCGTCGTGTGAATCATTTTCGGTTTCACTCGTATCCGAGAGCACAGGGGGGGGGGAAATAATGCAAAATTATTTAGAGCATTTGTTAGTAACCCGGTTCTTTACACTTCCCATTTTTTATAGTAATGTTGCGTCATACTGTATGTATGACGCCAGTTTGAATGAGTGAGGTCACAACTCCTTTTCTGTGTTTTTATTTTTTTGTATCGATACTAGCTCCTTCAATCGATATGTAAATTTTGCGTAAGTACTCAATGAGCATAGCCTTGACTTGTATTTGCTTTCAAGCGGTTTGGGTAAGTTACCCAACGCTGTGTTAATTATTCTAAATGTGAATAAACTGTTTTTTTATTTTAACTTAACTTTCCTTCGAGTCATATTATTTTTCTTATCAAGACTCTGCTATGCTTCACTGAGGCAACTCTATTCGAAAGATTAATCAACATGGTTATGGGCCTGACGCCTTAGCATAGCTAATTTACTTTCGAAAAAATGACTCGAGGAAATTTATTTTTATAAGCTTATAGAGAATGCTCAGAAGGGGGGCCTTGACACCCCAAGTGTAATTGCACGTTAAGTTTTGCTTCAAATGACGTTGGACTGAACTGGTTCCGGAAATCACGTTTTCACTCTAATTCGTCTAGTGCTCGTCTTGTGCTCATATTTTCAAACCCATAGTGTGATACAATTTCATTAAATTCTTCCTGGAAGTTATTTTGCTTTAAAGAATGGCGTCAAGTACCAGTGAAGTAAATTTTAATATCGCGCTTTTAAGCGAAAGTAATTATTCAATATGGTGTACAGATATGAGGATGTTGCTGATGGAACGGGGGTGCTGGGAGATTGTTCAAAGAACTGAAAAAGCACCTGAAGCACAAGAAGGTGAAAAAGTAGACGAGACTGCAGCAAGGGACTTTAGAAATCGAAGAAACAGAGCTCTTTCGACAATTTACATGAGTGTATCGCCTCTATATCGTGCCCTGCTCGAAAAAGCTATTGACGGACCTGATGCCTGGGATAAGCTGAAAAAGTTCTTTGAACCAGACAGTCGTTCTCGTGTCATGTCACTTAATAATGAATTCTATTCCTGTCGTATGGAGCCAGATGAGGATATAGGGCTGTATTCAAGTAAACTAGACAGTATTTTTGATAAGCTGAGTGAGGCTGGTCATGCTGTATCCAAAATTGATAAAATATTTCAGCTTATGCGATATCTCCCAAAGGAGTTTGATAATATTGTTCAAACAATATATCGGTGGGAGAAGAATCAATTTACTTTTGTTTCTGTACGAGAATAATTACTTGACGAAGAAGCAAGGTTGAAACAGAGAGTTGCAGACCAAGCAAATATTTCCTATCTAACAAGAAACCGGCCGGAGGGGTTCCCGCGACAAGAAACGATTGACAAGCTCAAGCAGACAGATTCTCATCCATTACAGAGAAGAAAATGTCACAAGTGTCACCAGCTTGGTCATCTTCGCAAAGATTGTCGTGTATCCGGAAAATCAAGTACTTATAAGCAATCAAAACAGTCAAGTTCCGTACGTGAACGATGTCAGTATACCAGTCCGAGTCGACCAAACAACAGTTTCCTGCTGGAAGCGTTAGTGACTGGAATTGAGGAGCGTTGTTGGGTGTTCGATACAGTCTCCTCGTCTCATTTTTGTAAGGACAGACATATTATGTCCGATTTTACACCAGTTACAGATCAGACATTAGTGGGAGCAGTCAACGGTGTCTCTACCCCTGTTACAGGTAAGGGATCTGTAGTTATTTTTCTAAATGGTGAAAAATATACCTTAATTGATGTACTTTATGCACCAGAACTGAGGAAAAACCTCATATCTGGCCCTCGTGTTGACGAATGGGGAGTCAAATACGTAGGAGGTCAGGGAAAAATAGATGTGATATCAGGAAACAAACTACTTTTTACTGCAAAGTTAGTAAATGGACTTTATTTTATTTACCCAGAGTATGATAAATGTCATGATGCTCAAAATTTTCACTCAAAAATTGTAAACGCAAAACACACCATTTCTAAATGTTCTAAAAATAGAAGTTCCACGGCTTTTGCTTCGAAAAGTTTAAATGTATGGCTTAAACGCTTTGCTAACATAAATGCAGAATATATCAAATTAACATCTAAAAATAACTGCGTAAAAGGGTTACCAAAGTTAACGGGGGATCTTGATTCGTGTGATCTATGTCACGAAGCTAAATCCAAAAGAGTTAGTTTTAAATCCCTGGATAGAATACGATCTCAAAACCCCCTTGACTTGATCTATATGGATCTGTGTGGTCCTTTCCCGAGACCATCGATCCACGGGCATTTATATTTTTTATCGGTGGTTGATGACTATTCTAGAAAAGTTTGGGTTTTTCCCCTTAAATCTAAAACGGAAGTACTTCAAACCTTTAAAAAGTTTAAAACAAGAGCTGAAAGGTTCCTGGATCAAAAACTTAAATGTATTCGTACTGACAATGGTACAGAATTTATAAATGATCAATTCAGGGAGTATTGTGAAGACTTGGGGATCCAACATGAAAAATCTAACCCTTACACCCCCGAGCAGAACGGAGTATGTGAGAGGTTTCATTATACTGCTGTTAACGGGATAAATGTTTTACTTAGGGATAGTGGCATGAGTCAATGTTTTTGGCCAGAGGCTCTTTTACATTACACTTACACATGGAATCGTGTATGTCATGCTGGAATGACAAAAACACCATTTGAGCTCTATGGGCGACGACAGCCGTGAGTTAAACACTTACGGCCGTTCGGCACGAAAGTTTTTGTCGGTATACCTAAAAAATTACGATTAAAACTAGATTTAAGGTCTAAACCAGGAATTCTTGTAGGATATGCTTTGCAGACGAAAGGATACAGAATTTGGATGCCGAACGAGCATAAGATTATCAAAACCATAAATGTCAGGTTTGATGAAAATCAAAAGGGCGGTTTGAGTAATGCGTCTGTGGAACGCGAACTTGACCCAGAGTTCGTAGATTTTAAATTTCCCCTTGAAGACTGAGATGAGTTGAATTTTTCAAAGCCCCAAACAGATAGTGCGAGTTTTGTATGTGATTCTGATAGTGATTCTGAAGTACCCGGTAACAAAATTGTAAACTGGACGCGTAAAGCTGTTCCAAGGACAAGTAGTAAAAAAACTGATATTTATTACTATGAGGAAGGAAAAGATGATGCATCAAGTAGGTTGAGGTCATTGAAAGATGTTAAACAATATTGTATAAAAAATTATCTTAAATTTCAACCAGAAATTTTTGATTTTTCTTCCAAAAATAAATATTCAGGGATTATTGCTGGAACCAAAGCGGGTCATAGTAGCTTAATGTCAGAATGACTAGAAAAGGAAATTTACATTCCAAAATGTTTTAAACAGGCTATGAATTCCAAACACAGTGAACAGTGGTTTAATGCAATGGAGGGTGAATTAAACACTATGAAGGAAAGAGGTGTTTGGGAGTTAGTAGAACGACCTGAAAATGCTAAAGTGTTGGGTTGTAGATGGGTTTATACTACAAAGCAGGATGAATCGGGTAAAATTAAAAGATTCAAAGCGCGCTTAGTTGCCCAGGGTTATCACCAACGAAAAGGTGAAAGTTTTGAAGTTTTTTCCCCAGTTATCAACTTTAGCTTGATAAGGTTCTTTTTCACTGCACTCGTTTGCCTGAACCACTGGACACATTTGCAGTGTGACATTAAATGAGCATACCTATATGCCCCATTAAGCGAAGTAATTTATATGCGTCAGCCACATGGTTTTGAAAAATCCAATTTAGTTTGTCGTTTAAAAAAGTCAATATATGGACTTAGGCAGAGCGGGCCAGACTGGTTTTTTAAAATTCACGCGGTATTAAAAGAGTTGGGTTTTAGAAAATTTGAATGGTGTAATTGCGCATATATTTTAGATTCAAATGTTATATATTTATTATATGTGGATGACATAGTCGTGTTTGGGAGAGAACAAAAACATATCGACACAGCTATTAAATTGTTGAAAAATAAATTTGAATTAACGATTTTGGGGAAAACTAAAAAACTTTTGGAGGTTGAATTTTTAGAAACTGACAACAAACTTTTTATTCACCAACTTGAATATATAAATAAAATTTGCAAAACATACGATAAGTATTACTATCCAATATCATCATTACCTATAGCGAAGGGGGTTATTTACTCTAAAACACAGTGTCCATAGGATAAAGTTGAAATTGAGGAAATGTCTAAAATTCCGTACAGGAGTCTTGTAGGCTGTCTAGCGTTCTTAGCCAACAGAACGAGACCCGATATTTCATACGCAATCAACATTTTTTCCTAGTTTCAACAAAATCCAGGAATGGTACATTGGATGGGACTTCTTAAGTTGCTAGGATATATAAAATATACTAAAAATTTAAAACTCGACATTTCTAATATTAATAATCTAAATCTTAATGCTTATTCTGTCACTGATTTTGCAAATAATCGTGATAGTAGAGTTTCGACGGGAGGTCATATAATTTTTGTTGATCAGGCTCCAGTAGTTTGGCGTTCTTTTAAACAGAAATCGGTATGTTTGAGTACCATGGAATCTGAATTTGTTTCCTTAACGGAAGCATCGAAAGAACTCATCTGGTTTGAACGTATTTGTAAGGAGTGTGAGAAATTTAAAATTATACCCCAGAATAAAAACATTCCAAAGCTGTTTGTTGATAATCAAGCTACTATTAACTTTGTTAAATCCCCGCTTGAAAACTATCGAACAAAGCACATAGACATTAAATTATTTTTTGTAAGAGACCTAGTTTACCAAAAACTTTTTGAATATACATACAAAGTAAATCAAATTTATCAGATGTTTTTACGAAGCCACAACAAAAGATAGAACTAAAAAGATTTAGAGATGCAGTGTTTTGTGATAGTATGATTAAAGATAATGTACTCTGTAAATGATATGATGGACTTTAACTTAAAATGAGACATTTGACGTTGTTATAATTTTTTTCAATGCTTGTGAACTGATTGTATTTTCTATATTATGTAATGTGTATTTTTTATATTATGTAATGTATATATATATTCTTTTTGAAAGTGTAAAGAGGGGGGCCAGTGTTAGTAACCCGGTTCTTTACACTTCACATTTTTTTATAGTAATGTTGCGTCATACTGTATGTATGACGCTAGTTTGAAGGAGTGAGGTCACAACTCCGTTTTTGTGTTTTTATTTTTTTTTGTATCGATACTAGCTCCTTCAATCGATATGTAAATTTTACGTAAGTACTCAAGTATAAAAGGTGAGTACATACTTGTTACATTGAGCATTTGAGCATTGCCTTGACTTGTATTTGCTTTCAAGCGGTTTGGGTAAGTTGCCCAACGCTGTGTTAATTATTCTAAATGTGAATAAACTTTTTTTAAATTTTAACTTAACTTTCCTTCGAGTCATATTATTTTTCTTATCAAGACTCTGTTATGCTTCACTGAGGCAACTCTATTCGAAAGATTAATCAACAGCATTGAATATAGTTTCACAGCTCTCAGCTGGGTCTGTAGAACAATCAAGATGTAGCAAATTCGCAATACAAATTAAATCGGTGCTGGAAAATGTTTTAAGTCTTTTATCCCGTTCGTCATTGACATGAAAAGGTTTAGTGAAACCAGACAAAATGCGGAGTTCTTTACGATTGTCCCTCCCAGCATAATTTTCAAATACAAACTGATGTAATAATCTGATTGCCTTTGTTGACCCTGATTTAAGGGCTTTTGAAATATGCGGAATATCATTTAGAGAACTCATATTGGAAGTAAACAGCACAAAATATAAATATGCTAATATATCTTCAAAAAAAAAAAAAAAACACTTCTTGTATCGGAATTGAAAATGCACACATTCATCAGAAAAAGATACTTTCTTTTCTTAAATATGCTCATATAGATTCAAAAACAAAATCAAAACACTTCTTGTATTGGAATTAAAAATGCACACTTTTGTTAGAAAAAGATAATTTCTGTTCTTATATATTACACAAATGCACTACAATTAAAGTCAAATACATGTAGGAAAACTATACCAGAAAAGTATATATTCCAGTAACACATCGTACCATAGAACAATTGATTTTGTTTTGGAATGCTACTTCTGGGAGATTTAATTTCAATTGTTCATCCTCAGTAACAACAAATAGACGATCATAAAAATATCATCATTTGACAAATTAAATTAAACTCACCGGTTCGTCGTATAGGAGTAAAAGTAATCCAATCCGGTAGGAACGTCATGGGATGGCTTGCTAGGGAATAGGGAATGGAGGCCCAGAACGCACTTTGAGAAAAATTAAGTGGGGAATGTTTGGCGCTGTGTAATAGAAAATAGAGTGTTAACAAATGCAAATCAATACGGAAATTACCTTTTATTTTGCATTCAAATCAGGTTCAATGTGGCTACCGTTGTTGTGGACTACATATTGCATTCTGTGCACACTATGCACAACAGCAGAAAGTAACATGTGTGCAGGAATCTCCCGTACAGTCCGTGATATGTTATCCTTCAACGTAGCCAGGTCCTGGACCACTCCTTGATAGACCTTGGACTTAAGGTAACCCCATAGCCAGAAGTCGCATGGGGTAAGATCAGGTGACCGAGGTGGCCATGCAGTTGGAAAGTAGCGGCTAATGACTCTTTCTGTTGTGAATTTCTGTCGTAGTAGCTGTTGCACCCGTACAGCAACGTGTGGAGGGGCTCCATCTTGCATGAAAATGATTTCCCCCAAACATTGTCTTTGCTGAAGTGCCGGAATGACAAAGCTGTTCAACATGTGGCGATATATCTCTCCGGTAACAGAACAGGTTTCCGGTCCTGTCGGGGTAATGTT